>OZ008368.1:266274155-266786969 GCA_963931995.1 Phaonia tiefii | reverse complement strand
TGTTTCGGCTAGGCTCGGCAGCCTTGGTTATGTATCTACAACTTTTAAATTTCTCTAGCCAGAACCGGAGTTAGAGTCAAACACTTTTAATTTACTGAGCCAGAACCGGAGTTAATCAATTTCAAGTCGACTCCGCAGCCTTGGTTTTGTGCCCAATGTACATGTTTAGGGTATAAAGCGTCTGCTTCGATCGAAGGAATAGAATTCTTTTAAATTGCTGTTGTCAAAGTCGGATTCAGAGACATACACCTTAAAATTTCCGCAGTTGGAGTTAAGCAAATTTCGGTCGATTTCGCAGCTCTGGTACATTAAAGAAAAATTCTAAAAATTACTTTAAATTAATCGCATTCACGAGAGTGTGAATCAGTCATCATACAATATTGTTTTATCATCTCAAGTAGTTATTGTAAAAATTTTGAACTATTTCCTATTAACTAGTGAAGTGGGTCTTACCGTTTATAAGTAGACGTCTGAGAAGCTTTTGAAATTATAAAATAATGTGGGAATTACTTTTGCAGATATAGTTTGAAGTAAAACATGGGGACGTAGTAGTTTGCAGACTATTATCATGTGATAAAATAATTCACATTTTAGTGTGAATCTCATGTTATCTAATTTTAAAATAATTGACCTTTAGTGTGTCAATTTATACCTAGAAGTCTTTGATCCGGTCCCTTCATGGGATGTAATGGGAAACCATTTATTTATTTATAATCTTTGATCGATACAACTTCGCATGCGGAAATTTCATATACAAATTTGATTATATGCTATTAATGCAAGCGCTGAAAAATATATCGATCTTTGTTGTTTGGGTGCAAATATAACGGGTTTTTGGATCTTGTCGCAAATATAATATACTTCTGTGCAAACACATTGTGTTTGCTATTCAATATTATATGTTGTAGACACAATGATTATTACGTTATAATATATGTGGTTGGGACCCAAGTATATCAGTGTTTGTGATACAAATATAGCTGTGTTTGTTGCACTGTTTATGCCCTTTCGAGAGCAAGAGAATAAAAGAGGGACAGCGAGAGGGTCTGTCTTGAAAGTGTGTATCTGTATTTTTACATTATTCTTTCAGTCAGTGGTTAATAAATATCCCTGAATGTGTCTTTAATTTGCAGACGAAGTCAGTGTTTCTTATTTTGGCTGCTATATTACGTTTTAGGTTCGTGTTTTCAGTCCTCAATGGTTCATCGGACAGAAAATATTATAGTGAAAAAAAATAAACAAAGACTCGGTCGGTTACATGATTTGTGATGTTGTTTTGCTTTTTGTGTATGCTTCCGTATATATTTATGTGTGATACCAAAGTGAGAAACGATTTTGAAAAAATAAACTGAAAAAGGGCACTTTGTCTGTCCGAGCCTTAGCCGAGAAAATCGGAATTTCGGACCATTTGTGAAATATTATAAAAAAAACAAGTCATTGGAATATTGTTTGAGTACCAACGCAGAGTGATAACCAACGCATATCTGAAACCTTCCGAAAACAAAAACGTGAGAGACAACAAAGAAAGCAGGAGCCAAGAGCAGCAGATTCTCATTTCATGAACGAAAAAAAAAAACAAATAATGCACTCAATACCATTTAAAATCTTTTAATTTTTTATTTTTATTATTTATAAATTTATTTATATTGATAAAATCAATTATAATAAATAATACATATACATTGAAATCAAAGAATATTTCGTTTCTAAATAATATTATGTGTGGGAGGAAATGCACATATGTTTCCACGTAAGACTATGGAAGTTATTGTGACACACCCGAATGCTTCCACGTAAGCATATGGGTGTTTGGGATGAAGGACGCTTATGTTTCGACTTAAAATCATGCATTTTTGACAGTAAACATGCAACTGTTTGCATTTAAATACAAGTGAGTTTGGGGCCGGCAAACATATGAATGTTTGAAGTGTGTTCCAAACATATACATGATTCCTGCAGAATATGTTTGGGAGAATATTTTACAGAGACCGTTTTTTCAGCGTGCAGTGGGTACTAGTTTGATAATGAATTTGTTTCGGAATTCAAAATCAAAAGGGAAAATTAACTTTGTCCCTTTGGGATTAATACTACTTTTTTTAAGAAAATTTACTTTTTGTAAGAAAATGTAATTTTTGTAAACAAAGATACTTCTATAAGATAAGGTATTTTTTTTAAGAAAGGGTACTTTGTTTAAGAATATGAATAGGTATTTTGCGAGAAAATTTAGTTTTTTAAGAAAATACACTTAGTATTTAAGAAATGTTCTTTTTTAAACTTCTTTCACTTTAGCTTTTCTAAATTTACTTTTTATTGGGTTCAAAACTACAATATATAAGTATACTAAATATTGGTTACAGGCTCCACCTAGAAAACTTTACATTAAACAAGAAATTTCCCAACATACGTGAGACATGTAGTTAATTTCTTTCTATATGATCCAAGTCGTTAGTCTAGACACAAACCAAAGCAAAAGTAAACAATATAGTTGATAATAGTGGGTTTAGCATAATAGTATGGAAACAAGAGTTGTTTAATTTTTTTCATTTAGCCTCCATCAGGCAACTTCGTTCCAAAATTACAGAAATCACGTGTGCGTATTTTTAATCATCGTATAGTCTGAAGTTTTAACAGAACCACAATGCAGGAAGGTTTCCCTGAGCTGACCTTAAAAATTGTTCGAACATTATTTTCCAAAAAATATGGGCTGAATGTTGTTTCAGACGATACACAACAAAAAAACAGTCGTCACAAACCAGTGCACTTAAGTACATAGGTCTAATTGTCGCTAATGGGTAGATGTGGGATTTGTCATGGATTAACTCCTGCAGTTTTGTTTGCCGACGATGTCATTTAATAGGAAATGGAATTCATCGTTCCTTATCAAATTGTGAATAAAAACCAGGGATTTCTTCTGATCCCTGATGGAAATATGGCACAATCTGGCCATTGATGGCATTTTGTCGGCTCCAGTTCCAATTTATTTATTTAGGTTTCTGTCGAACTTATTCAAAATTCTGTGCAGCGACCTTCGTGATAGCCCAAATTTTGTCAACAGTATCTCTGTTAATTTGTTTGAACTATAATTTACGCTGATCCCTAAACGTTCAATATTTTGAGTAATATTCACTGTAGGTTGACTACCTGTCAGAGGGTTGGTCCTTACAGACTAATTTTTATGAAAACTTGAAACCGAATGGTATATTGCTAACGTTGTGGGTGCAAACCGCACAATGAAATGTCAACGATATGCCCGCCGTGCCATCAAAAAGGATGGTTGATTTGAAAAATAAAGTTCAATGATTTGGGAAGTGTAGTGTTCCATTTAAAATTCCTCAAATTATATTTTTAAATCAAAACAACACTTATTATTAAAGAAGTTATAAAGAAAGTAAACCATATGGTCAATACTGCGCCACCCTGTATGTGTGACTGCCTGGAAATAATCCTTATTATTAAGTTCCAATGATAACAAAGACAACCATATCTTCTTTACCCAATTAATTTGATAACTGATCATTCAAACATAATATACGATATATTCACTTACGCGAATACATCAACAAACAAATCGTAAATTCAAATGACGTCAATTTATCATTCTATAGTATATAAGTAGGATTCCTTTGCGCCTTTGTCCACATTTACATACATTCCTCAGCTATTATACAATTTATTGCAAAATTAAAATCCATTCGCCTGCTGCTGATAAGAAAATAAGGAATATTTAAAAATCAAATTACCAAACCAATCATAAAATTGTTATCTGCAATTGATCAAACATTGATTGCCGCATAAATGATTCACTCAACTAGACGCAGTTGTATTTCGTAGACGTTACCACTGCACCAAAACATCGATAAGATAGACGGGCTTACACTCAATTTAATTTGAATAGAACCAGGAAGAAATACGGTATCTCGGTTAACATACGACATTGATAGATTGCACAATTTATGATACTTTTAAAATTATAAAAATTGCCTATTAGATTACACCATCCCTAGCTAACCTCATCCCTTTCAAATAAAATCTTTTTCAAAATAAAAACAAATACAAAAGTATCTAAAGAAAACATAGACTAACGACATCTAGAGTAACTTCAGGAAAAGTACAAGATTACGCTTGGCTATACATGGAAGTTGCATGTTGAAAAGTATTACATTAATAATACCAGATAGAGGCAATTGTTCAAGAAAGCCAACAAAAAGCAACAACGGCATTTTATTTTGTGTGAAAAAATCATTATGTTAAATACAACACAAATGTATACTGACAATAGATGATAAAAAAAATGCCCAAAATACATTTAAATTCTCAATCAAGATTTAAAACGACACGACAAATTTAAATCAATAATGCGTGCAACTCCACCTGGTTTAAGTCAATTTACTTCGAATATCCCTCTGTCATACCGACCCCGCTACGAAAAGTGTGAAATGAAACGTCACATGTGACAGATGGCACCTCTAGGTATATAATTACTCTATGAAATAAAACAATTGAACGATTCTTAGTGGACCAATTATTTTCTTTATTTGAAACCAGACAACACGCGTGCTACTCCACTCATAGCTTAAAACACATCCAAAATACATTTCAGTCCTATAATCCCACACGCAAAATACCGCTCGCAAGACATTAGCCGTCAGTATGTCTGGGGCAATTTACCCGTTTTTCGAATGATGCACACCCTGGACTAAATTCTTTTTAATCAGTTTTTGGAACGAAGTTCCTTATAGTACATTGCGGGAAGGGGCTAAATGAAAGAAAATTAAACAACTATTTTTTACAATTTTATTACAACCCAGTATTATCAACTTTATTGGGTAGTTTTGATTTGGTTTGTGTCTAGACTAACATCCGGTGGAAAATTTCTTGTTTAATGGGAAGTTTACTAGGTGGAGCCTGTAATCAATATTTATTATATATTGCACTTTTGAACTAGGGCACCCATTTAATCAGGTTTGGTTAATCGTAAATTTCAATCTGACAATTAACCGAACAAATCGCAATCAAATTATTCGATTAATCGATTATTCGAATAAAATAAAAGAAAAACAAAAGAAAACAGTACTAGGCACATTTATTAAAACAAAACAAAATGTAACAAAAGCAACTTCATTATAAAATATAAAATATATGCAGGTACAATTCACAAATCAGCAGCAACATGAAAATTAGTGAAGTTTGGTATCAAACTAAAATTTAAAAAAAATCTCAAAGTTCGGACCCAAAAATGCCACGCTTTCCGGTACCTCCCATACAAAGGGTAGGGTCGCTCTGAAACTCTATCACACTATAACACCCTATTGGATTGATTAATTTTTACAAAGTTTTGCAAAACGTAATTTTCTGACTATATCCTTATTGTATATAGTTCGAGCAGAATCGTAACAGGTGTTTTGATACCAGTGGGTCTTGAAATTTCATCAGACTATTACAACCAATTTAATGAACCAACTTTGGGACAATTTTTTTTATGTATATCTATGAGCCAAAGCACTGTGCGACCCTTTCTCTCAACAAACTATAAAATCTGTTCGAAATGTGTGTAAAGTTATGAAATTTGTTCGCAAATCGTTGTCATATGAGTTGCCACATTGTAGGAGTGTTTCAAGACGGACTGCTTGCCATAAACACGTACTTATATTTTATTAATCGATTAATCGCTATGATTTGTTCGAGTTAATCGGTAATCGAAAAATATAATTACTAAAATGTACGATTAATTTTATAGCATGATTAAGCGATTAACCGAATAATGATTATTTGAATGGTTACCCTATTTTGAACCCAATAAAAAGTAAATTTAGAAAAGCCTAAGTTAAAAAGTTTGAAAAAAGAAAATTTCTTAAATAAGTGCCTTTTCTTAAAAAAGGAAATTTTCTCAAAAATAATCACCTATTCATATTCTCAACCAACAAAGTACATTTTCTTAAAAAAATACCGTATCTTAAAGAAGTACTATGGCTTAAAAAAAGTAAATTTTCGTACAAAAAGTAAATTTTCTTAAAAAATTCTTTTTTTTTTAAATAAGTACCTTTCTTAAAGAAGTAAATTTTCCCTCAACAAATTGCCTTTTCTTAAAAAACTTCCTTATCTTTAAAGAGTACCCTTTTTGTGAAACAAAATAACTTTTCTTGAGAAATGTTTTCTTGTGTGTTTTGCTAGCGATATTTTTCGAGCACTTTCATACTTGTTAGAAATTCTCAACTGAAGTGAATTTTTAGGTGCATTTAGTTTGATGAATTTGTCAAAAGCATCATTCCAAACAACCGCTGTTGTAGATCTGTGGCTAGATATGAAATAGCTATACGGTTTGCCAGGAATACATCTGCCAAACTCCCTTTTGAAAACTATATTTCTATTAGTAAAGATATAGAATGGCCTCACGCTTGACTAATTTAATTAAAAAGTACCAATGAAAAGGTCGAATAAATAATAATCATCCCTGATCGATAAGCACCTACTCTTAAAAATGTACCTATTCTGAAAAAAACGACCAATACTAAAAAAAATTCTCATTTCTTAAAAACACCTTTTCTTCTTTAAAATACCTTCTCTTAAAAAAAATCTTAAAAATAAAATAATGCCTTTTCTTTTCTTTTCTTGAGATAAGTACCCTTTCTGAAAATATCTACATTTTCTTTAAAAAAAAATAACATTTTCCTAAAAAGAGTACCACTTCTTTAAAAAGTACCTGTTCTTAAAAAATTTACTTCTTTTTAAAAAAATTCATACTCTTATGGCTTTTTCTTACAGAAAGTACTTCTTCTTAAAAATAGTACCTTTTCTTAAAAAAAACATTAGCTTTTAATAAAAGATGTACCTATCTTTAAAAAAGGACCTTTTCGGGAAAATATAATACATATTCTTACAAAAAGGGCCTAAAAATATACTTTTTTTTAAAATACATTCTATAAAGAAAAATTTCATAAAAAAGTTTATCACTTTACAAAAAGTATTTTTTCTTAAAGATCCATTTAAATTGTAGTATTTTTCAACAGGCGTGTTGGAACTAACTACTACATAATATCGGGTTTTTCAATAAGAGCGCTACAAAAGTTTTTTTAAATTAAACAAAACCGGTTTTAGATACCAATGAAATTCTTTATTCCTGTGAAAGTACGTTCGATGCCATTATGTATGGAACTCCATTTCTTTTGCATGGCCGCCACGGGCACGCTTGCAGAAGTCCAGACGCTGAACCCAATTTTCGACGGTTTTCCAGCATAAATCGGCCGATACTGCTGCAATTTCACGTTCGATATTCGTACGAAGTTCATCAATCGTCGCTGGCTTGTTGGAATAGACCATAGACTTGACGTAGCCCCACAGGAAATAATCTAACGGCGTCAAATCGCACGACCGAGGCGGCCAATCGACTGGGCCATTTCGTGAGATAACACGTTCAACAAACTTGGTTTCCAATAAATTGATTGTGGCATTCGCTGTGTGTCTTGTGGCGCCGTCCTGATGGAACCACATGTCCTCCAAGTCCATATTATCCAATTGGGGCCAAAACTATTCGGTTATCATTGAACGGTAGCGATTCGCATTCACAGTAATGTGCCGGTCTTGATCATCACGGAAGAAGTACGGCCCAATGACGCCGCCGGCCCATAAACCGCACACAACCGTAATTTTTTCGGGTTGAAATGATGACTCATGGATACGTGTGGATTGCTGTCTGACCAATAACGCATATTTTGCTTATTGACAAAGCCATTCAGCCAGAAATGAGCCTCATCGCTGAAGATGATTTTCCGATGAAAATCCGAATCATTTTCAAGTTGTTGCTCAGCCCAGTTCACGAACATACGACGCTTATGGTGGTCAAGCGGCTTCAGTTCTTGCGTCAGTTTGATCTTGTAAGGATGTAGGCCAAGACCTTTTCGCAAAATTCACCACAACGACGTCACAGAACGCTTGAGAACGACGTGTGAGAGACACATTTGGGCTTTCTTGAACTGAAGCCTCAGCGGCAGCAATATTCTCGACACTACGGGCACTTCTTTGTCTCACTGGCACGGGAACATTTTGTACTGTGCCTGTGGATTCAACATACGAACATACGACGCTTATGGTGGTCAAGCGGCTTCAGTTCTTGCGTTAGTTTGATCTTGTAAGGATGTAGGCCAAGACCTTTTCGCAAAATTCACCACAACGACGTCACAGAGCGCTTGAGAACGACGTGTGATAGACACATTTGGGCTTTCTTGAACTGAAGCCTCAGCGGCAGCAATATTCTCGACACTACGGGCACTTCTTTGTCTCACTGGCACGGGAACATTTTGTACTGTGCCTGTGGATTCAAATTTTTCCACTAGACGCTCAATTGTTGATCTGGTAGGACGATTATGACGACCATAAATTGGACGTAGCGCTCTTAAAGTTGAGGCCACTGACTCCAAATTTCGGTAGTAAATTTTAATAATTTCGACTCGTTGTTGGCTCGTATATCTTTCCGTGATGAAATGGCAAACCTTACTGAAGATAAATGTCGAAAGAGCGGAAAAAAATATGGCGTCGCTTGCTGTCCCTATCGATTTACTTTTGTAGCGTCTCTGTTGAAAAGCCCGTTATAGTTGTATCATGGTTCGTTTTATGAAGTTAAAACAGCATTGTATACGACAATTTTGGCTGTCGGTGGTGCAATGGTTAGTGTGCGCGGCTCTTGTGCGTGAGATCTCGGGTCCGAAAGCCATGAAAAAGCTTCTCAAAAATCCGTAGCCATGGAAAAGCTTCTCAAAATACCGTTCAGAATCGGTGTAAAACTGTAGGTCCCAATCAGTGAGTGAAAACTGGAAAGCGCACAGCTCAGTGATTGTGAGGAGTTCTCCCCGGTCCCTTCATGGGATGAATGGGAAACCATTTATTTATTTTATACGACTATTTTAAGTCAATTTCAACGAAATTGTCCTAAATATTACAATTTCGTAGTTGTCAAAATGTTTGCGAAATTGAGGCATTTCAACTCAATTTCAGCATAATTGCGAATGAATTCAATTTCACGGCAGCGTGAAGAAGACATTATCAACTAAACCAATATTTAACACGTCGACTGCCAACTACGAGATAACTCGGTGATTGCATTATTTGCTAGAACACCGACTACGAGTCATCTCAAGAGCACAAAAAATCAATGCTGGCTTACATGAACAGAAAATGTACACGCTGAAAATTTTGTATTTTTTTGTTGTTTGGATGCGAATATAACATGTTTGCAGCTTGTCGCAAATATAATACACTTGTGTCCAAACACATTGTGTTTGCTATTCAATATAACATGTTTGAGACACAATGATTCATACGTCATACAACTCGTTCCATGAGTTCTCTATACTCTCTATACCTATACAAGCAGGTGTTTGTTCGCTGCCTCTACATCAATACTAGCATACTTATATTCAGGCAGAGACTATTGTTGTACAACAACCACGTATGTGATGCTAACGCTATGTGTTGTTTGCATGTGTTCACATTGATAGATTGCCCAACCAGTGCCTATAGAAGCGAACATATCAAAAAATAAATTTTTTTCATATTCATAAGCCAACTACGAGATAATTCGATAGACCTTTTTTTTTTAAGTATTCTTAAAAATATGTCTAAGCTTTTTGAAGGTAACTATGTACTATAATTAGAGCTTTTAATAATAAAGGGTGTCTCAGTAATATTATACTTTTAAAATTTAGTTTTGTGCAAGTGACAACTCTGCAATTTGGCAGCTTTCACATATCTTTATTCCAACTAGTAAAAATGGAACGCTTTACGAAAGAACAAAGCGATATAATTGTGAAAACTTATTACAAATATTTGGAAATGTTTGCTGAGACCGCTCGCAAACTTCAAAGAAATTTCAGTCGAGAAAGTGCACTTAATGTGTCCACCATTAGAAGGGTGGGCAACAAATTTAAAGAAACTGGGTCGGTTATGGACACTAAGAATCCTATGCATCAACGTACCGGTCGGTCTCTTGAAATCATTGTTGCTGTAAACGAGGGCGTTGCCGAAAACTCTAAAACATCAATTCGGCATCGTTTTCAACAACTTCAAATTTAACGAAGCACTACGCAGCGAATTTTGACAACAGACCTCCACTCTCATGCGCACAAAATTCAACATACTCAGGAGATCAAACCAACAGCCCATGGAAAGCGCCTGCAATTTGTTCAATGGTTAATGGAGCAAAGAGAAGTCAATGCCAATTTGTCAGGAAAAGTAGTCTTCTTCGACGAAGCGCATTTCCATCTGAATGGCTTCGAGAATACACAAAGTTTTCGAATTTGGGGCTCAGAAAATTTTCATGAAATTCAACAGAAACAAATACACCCACAAGGAACAACTGTCTGGAGCGGATTTTAGTCAGGCGCCGTGATTGGGTATTACTTTTTTGAAGATGAGGCCGAAATTGCAGTGACTGTGAAAGGCATTCGTTACAAGAACTTGACAATGGAGTTATTGTGGCCTCAACTGTATGGCATGGATCTGGACGACATGTGGTTTCAGGAAGACGGCGCCACCTGTCACACCATCAACAATCGATTTATTGCAGCAACGATTTCCCGAACATATTACCCCAACAATTTCTGATGTCAAATGGCCACCAAGATTATACGATTTAATGCCGTGCGATTTGTTTCTTTGGGGTTTTGTGAAACCTTGGCTTTATATAAATAAACCAGAAAAAATACCTGAGCTCAAATCCGAGATTCAACGCGTCATCGGTGAGATACAGCCACTTACTTACTCATCCGGTCTCGAACAACCCCGAGGGAACAGGGACATTACAAAACGAAAATACCATATTTCGCCAACCAGTTCGATCTTTTGCCTTATCTCTCCAGTTGGCAATACCAAGTGTACGCAGGGATTTGTTAACATGATCTTTCCAGCAGAGTCTTGGTCGTCGTATTTTCCGTCTTCCTTCGAGTTCGGTTTCGAAAACCCTTCGTGCTGGTTCGTCTTCATCCATTCTACTGACATCGCAATCGCGTTATTTTGATTGGCTTAACTAAAGGGGTTTTCAACAGAGATGCTACAAAAGTAAATCGATAGGGACAGCAAACGACTGCATATTTTTTCCCGCTCTTTTGACATTTCTCTTCAGTAAGGTTTGCCATTTCATCATGTAATGATATACGAGCCAACAACGAGTCGAAATTATTAAAATTTACTACCGAAATTCGGAGTCTGTGGCCTCGACTTTAAGAGCGCTACGTCCAATTTCTCAATTCTGAATTTCATTTCTGGCTGAATGGCTTCGTCAGTAAGCAAAATATGCGTTAGTGGTCAGACAGCAATCCACACGTAATCCACGAGTCATCATTGCATCCCGAAAAAATTACAGTTTGGTGCAATTTACAGTTTGGTCCATACTTCTTCCGTGATGATCAAGACCGGTACATTACTGTGAATGCGAATCGCTACCGTTCAATGATAACCGAATAGTTTTGGCCTCAATTGAATAATATTGACTTGAAGGACATGTGGTTCCAACAGGACGGCGACACAAGCCACACAGCGAATGCCACAATCAATTTATTGGAAACAAAGTTTGGTGAACGTGTTATCTCACGAAATGGCCGAGTCGATTGGCCGCCTCGGTCGTGCGATTTGACGCCGTTAGATTATTTTCCTGCCAGCGACGATTGATGAACTACGTACGAATATCGAACGTGAAATTGCAGCAGTATCGGCCGATTTATGCTTGAAAACCGTCGTAAATTGGGTTGAGCGTCTGGACTTCTGCAAGCGTGCCCGTGGTGGTCATGCAAAAGAAATCGAGTTCCATACATAATGGCAGCGAACGTACTTTCACAGGAATAAAGAATTTCATTGGTATCTAAAACCGGTTTTGTTTTATTTAAAAAAACTTTTGTAGCGCTCTTATTGAAAAACCCGATATATCAATGTCAGGATATAGCGAAGACTCCTAGCTGTGTTTCGTCTGCTTGTGCTCGTCTGCCAGGATTCTGTGTCAGAAAACAAGATAGGTTGTTCCAGAGTCTGGTGAACTGGACTTTTGTTACTCGAGAGATGGCTATATCTCTAAAATTCTTGCTTAGCCCAAAATAACATCTATTCGCAAGCAAAATTCTCCGCTTGATCTTAAGGATGACGTTGTTGATTTTCTTTTCGGCAGATCCGGTCTAATCGCGTGAAGGGCCTGGTCGTTGAAACCATTAATTGTTGTCTTGTCCTCATTTACTGTCAAACCCACTGTTGCCGACTGCTTCTCAATTCTCGGAAACACCGCAGTAACTTCTCTAATTGTGCGCCCAATGCTATCGATATCATCAGCATACGCGAGCAGCATGTGACTTTTGCTGCTGATGGTATTATTCATGTTGAATAACCTCTATGACGATGTTAAAGAGATCGCACGATATCGTGTCGCCTTGTCTGAGGAATCGCTTTGTTTCGAAAGGTTCGGTAAGATCCTTACCAAGTTTCACTGCGTATTTGATGTTCATCAAGTTCATCCTGCAAAGGCGCATGAGTTTTGCAGAAATACCAAGCTCAGACATTGTTTCGTAAAGTTTCTCCCATATCGGGCTATCTATACAGCCACATCTCTGTGAAAAAGTCATGGAAACTTTATGAAAGGATTAATGGCCTGACAGATGTTTTATTCCACACTTAATCGGAACATGTTTTCTAATAAAAAATCCAATAAAAATTCAGAACTATCTTAGAAAATAAGTGTTTTTATTTTAAAATTAATAAGTGCATTCTTACTGAGACACCCTTTATAAAATGATTAAATTGTGGACGTCGGTGGCGCAATAGTTTGCGTGGGCGACACTTGTACATGAGAACGTGGATTCGATCCCTGCTCTGACCACCTTACGATATCGAATAGCGTTCGAGACCGGTGTAAATCTGTACGTCCCAATCAGTGAGTGTATAGTTAAAAAGCGCACAGCTCACTGGATTGAGAGAAGCTCTCACCTATCGCTTCATGGGATGTAATGGCTTTTTAGACCGGAATTCAGAAAATTGCCGTGGCAGTCAATGTGTCAAATTACCAATGCCCTTTGTAATATAATTATAAACGAATTTATCAATTAATGGGAAATGATTTTGTTTGTTGAGTTTAACAATTGATCAATAATCCGCTTTAAGTAGATTCCAACTGTGCAGCTTGTGGGAATCTCTGGCGATTATTCGAATATTCCATAGTATAATTCAAAAAAAAAAACAAACAAACAAAAACACTTGTTGTTCACACTTTAGCTTTATTTATTAAACAACATTTGTTTACTAGCTTAACTATAATGATAATATGAACGCCAAGAAGAAATTCATTCTACCATGTGTTGTGACTTTGTATTAAATTGCACTTTGTATTCTACACCAGGGAAGGCTGATTGATATTGGGAGTCATGAGTCATGACCTATAAAATGGTTAACATACGGCAGCAGTTGTACTTCAGCCATAGAAATAAATAATTAATTGATTTATTATTTGTTGTTTGCAATATCTGATATTTACTGAAATGAGTGATATCTTTAAATTAAATAATTAATTAATTAATTTGTTTCCTTTTGTAAAAAAAAATGAAATTGAAAACCAAAATAAATAACCAAACTGTTATTGAGGATATTAATAACAAACAAACACTTGGAAGATATTACAGTGTTTATCAGATACATAATTATTTTAATAAAGAGAAATGCTAATATAAAATTTAACTCTTAAAACTTTAAACTAAAATAAGAAAACTTTGATTAAAGTCATATGCATAGAGAAATGACATATAGGGAAGCCATTTGACTCAGTAAATTTACGACGTTTGGTGTATGGAGGTTGCGTTTGGCATATGGAGGTTGCATGTTGGAAAGTATTGCTTTAATAATACAAGATGGAGGCAATGGCTCAAACCAACCAACAATAAATCAGCAACGGCATTTCATTTTGTGCGTTAATTTTTTTTTTGTTATTACACCACTAATATATACTAACAATAAAATACAACAAAAAAGTTCCAAATACATTTTATATTCACAGTTTTTCATCAAAACTACATGAAAAATTTAAGCAAACAAATATTGTAATTCCACCTAGTTTAAGTGAATTTACTTCAAATATCTCTCTGTCACAACGACCGCACCACGAAGAGTGTGAAACGAAACGACAGATAAGAAAGATGACAGCTTTATGGTCATATTACTCTATGGTCATATGTGTCCAACTGCTGATCCACATGACACTTCACGTGACTTAACACTTACACAAAGGAAAAAGATTAGTAGGAATTCAAGTCAGGCATTGAAAATTCCATGATAAAGTCTATATTTTGATTAGAATTTATAATTATCATTCATCAGAATTATTTGTCGATGTTATTGATCAATTAAAAATAGGTCTTACTAAATAGAAAGAGATGTTAATACAGAAATTATGTTGTATTAACCAACTTGAGTATTTCTAAAATCTCATTCATCTGAAATAGAAAATACAACTCATAAGAAGTACAATATTAGAATTCGTGATCAAATAAACTGTGGAAGTCGAAATAAACCAGAAGTGGACTGAACGGATTTATACTAATTCGGGTCCTACGAAACGAACTGCATCATTAGTTTTTTGCCCAATAATTAATGTTCCGTAAAAATTTTTTAAACAAAGTTCCTTATCGCACGCTGCGGGATGGGGGATAAAGGAAAAAAATTAAACTACCTTTTTTACCACTATTATGCTACAACCCTGTATTATCAACTGTATTGGGTACTTTTGCTTTGGCTTGTGTCTAGACTAACATATGATGGGAAATTTCTTGTTTAATGGGAAGTTTTCTAGGTGTAGCCTGTAACCAATATTTAGTAGAGATTGTAGTTTTGAATCCAATAAAAAGGAAATTTAGAAAAGCCAAAGTGGAAGAAGTTTAAAAAACGAACCTTTTTCTTAATAAAGTGCCTTTTCTTAAAAAAAGTAAATTTTCTAAAAAAAAATACCTATTCATATTCTTAAACAAATTGCGTTTCCTTAAAAAACCACCTTATCGTAAAGAAGTACCTTTGCTTAAAAAGTAAATTTTTTTTTAAAAAGTACATTTCTTAAAAAACGGATTTTTTTTAAATAAGTATATTTTCTTAAAAAAGTAAATTTTCTTACAACAAATTGCCTTTTCTTAAAAGACTACCTTTCCTTTAAGAGTTCCTTTATTGTGAAACAAAATAACTTTTCTTGAGATAAGTACCTATTCTTAAAAATTTACAGATTTATGAAAAAATTACTAATTCTAAAAAACATTCCCATTTCTTCAAAAAACCTATTTTTATAAAAAAAAATACATTCTCTTAAAAAAAAACACCTTTTCTTACAAAAATTCGTTTACTTAAAAGTACCCTTTCTTAAAAATAAAATAATACCTTTTTTTTCTTTTCTTGAGATAAGTAAGTAACCTTTCTGAAAATAAGTACATTTTCTTAAAAAATAACCTTTGCCTTAAAACAGTAAGTACCACATCTTTAAAAAGTACCTGTTCTCAAAAAAAAAGTACCACTTTGTAAAAAAAATCATACTCTTATGGCTTTTTCTTACGGAAAGTACTTCTTCTTAAAAATAGTACCTTTTCTTAAAACAACATTAGTGGTCTTCATGAAAGCTCGAAAGAACCTCGTAAACTCGAAAACATCGTAAACTTGCACAGCAAACGTCAAAACAAACAAATTGCCCATACAAAGCGACTTGCTCAAAAGTGGAAAGTTTTCGAGGCAAATTTGCTGCGCAAACGTGGGATGGAGAAACGTGTAAACTTTTGACATTTCGTTGTCATCTGACTAGGATGGATAAATAAGGTGATAGCACTAGAACAGTAGAAAAAGTACACATACATAATACATGCAATTGCTACTGCTACCACCTTATGTATCCATCTTGGTCAGCTGATATGGTTTTGAGCACAACTACGCTGAGCAACTTTACCTGGTGCCTCATGCAACGGTGCCAGGGAAACTTGTGCTGAGCAAAAGTTCTCGGCTTTCACGTTTGCATGAATGCCGCTATTAGCTTTTTATAAAAGAAGTACCTCGCTTTAAAAATTACCTTTTCGGGAAAATATAATATATATTTTCTTACAAATTGGAGTTAAAAATTAATTTTTTCTTTTAAAAATACATTCTATAAAAAAAAAATTTCCTAAAAAAAGTTTATCATTTTACAAAAGGTATTTTTTCTGAAAGATCCGTTTAAATTATCGTAATTTTCAAAGGGCGCCTTAGGCGTTTTGAAACTAACTAGTACATAATACCAATATAGCGAAAAGAACTTCGTTGCAATCGGGTTTCACCTGACACCCCGTGTGATTTTTTCATACACAATTTTAATTTTTAAGCAAAAAACTATTTTTTTTTTCATAAATTTATTTATAACTTCGAAACTGTTGCTTATCTTTGAATAGAGTATAGGTATAGATTAAAGG
The DNA here is from genome assembly GCA_963931995.1 of Phaonia tiefii. Lineage (NCBI taxonomy): Eukaryota > Metazoa > Arthropoda > Insecta > Diptera > Muscidae > Phaonia > Phaonia tiefii. The sequence goes on along the minus strand of OZ008368.1, from coordinate 266,770,536 downwards.
TATTTTCTTCATTTTTCTAAATTTTTCTAAATCGGTTAAGGCGTACTCGAGTAATGGATAGATATGCAGAAACTTGTCTCAAAAAATGGGCTCTAAATCTCGACCTCTGAGTAAGAAATTTAAAAAAAAATCTGTATGAAACCATCATTATAGGCCAAAAAACTAATGGCGCAGTTCGATTCGGATTTAGAGGGTTGAATTTTATGTTTCGCGATTTGGCAATCTGGCAACTGACAGCTCTATCGTAGAGCTGGACATTTGTGAGGTTATGCGTACTCAGAACGTTTTGACATGCGAGCGCTATTTGTGTTGTTTATAGTAACTTAAAAGATTCATCTCGGCCCAAAAATGAAATACATCGATGAACTTAATTCAATTTTTGGCGATGAAGCTCCATCAAGGACCAGTGTTTATCGATGGTATGGTGAATTCAATCGTGGTCGTAGTTCACTCCAAGACGATTTTCGTGAAGGTCGTCCAAAATCAGCTGTTGTTCCGAAAACCATTGATGCTGTGCGCGAACTGATTTTGCAAGCTCGTCATGTGACCTATCGTGAGATTGACACAACCTTAGGCATTAGTGGGACCAGCATACAATCAATATTGCATAAACATTTGACTGTCAAAAAAATTTGTTCGCGTTGGATCCCACACTATTTGTCAATCGCTCAAAGAAAGGCTCGTGTCGTTTGGTCGAAATAAATGCCCCAAAAATATGATCGCGGTGCTTTGAAACACGTCTATGACATCGTGACAGGTGATGAAGCCTGGATTTACTCGTGTGAGCCCGAAAGTAAACAGCAGTCAACTGTATTGGTGTTTCAAGATGAGCCAAATCAAACAAAAGTTGTTCGCGCCAGAAGCACTTCCAAGCAAATGGTCGACTGTTTTTTCGGAAAACCCGGACATGTCGCAACCGTACCACTAGAATAACGCAGAACAGTGAATTCTGAGTGGTACACAACCATTTGTTTGCCAATTGTCTTCCAAGAAATCAGGAAACCCCACTGCCGAAGACGGATCACTCTTCACCACGACAATGCGAGCTCTCACACATCGGCTGAAACAACTGAATTTTTGAGCAGCCAAAACATCGATTTGATGGGTCATCCGCCGTATAGTCCTGACTTGGCACCAAATGACTTCTTTTTATTCCCGCACGTAAAAAACAAACTGAGAGGTCAACGTTTTTCGACACCTGAAGAAGCGGTTGCTGCATTCAAAATGCATCTTTTGGAGATACCTCAATCAGAGTGGCAAAAGTGTTTCGACAATTGGTTCAAACGTATGCAAAAGTGTATAAATCTTCATGGGGAATATTTTGAAAAACACTAAAGTGATTTTCGATGATTATTATTTGTTTTTGTTCTCTAATCCCGAAACATAAAATTCAACCCTCTACAACCGAATTAGTGTAAATCCATTGAGTACGCATTTGTTTTGAAAAATATTTTTCAGAAACTTGCCCAGTGATATTAGTTTCTGTTAGTAAAACACTTGTTACAACGTTATGGATGTATTCAATTTTTCATAAGAGGCTTTGCTGTAAAAGAAAAACTATATTTGAATGTTACACAAGAAGTTTTCTTTAAACAGAAAGTGAGAAACAAATTTGTGAAAACAATAAAGTATATAAATATCATCCACCGAAAAATATGGTAAGTATACACGTTCCCGTTATACGTCGTATAACCCAGAATATGTTATGTTTTGGACAAAGAAAACCGGGTGGCATATATTTTTTTATACAAAATCAAAAGGAGGTCATTAAACTCCATGTATATTGGAACCAAGTTCCTTAACGGACGTTGCGGGAAAATTAAACAACTTTTTTTAACACTATTATGCTACAACCCACTATTACCAACTATATTGGGTACTTTTGCTTTGGTTGGTGTCTAGACTAACATATGTTGGGAATTTTCTTGTTTAATGGGAAGTTTTCTAGGTGGAGTCTGTAACCAATATTTAGTAGAGATTGTAGTTTTGAATCCAATATAAAGTAAATTTAGAAAAGCAAAAGTGAAAGAAGTTTAAAAAAAGAAAATTTTCTTAAATAAAGTAATACCTTTTCTTAAAAAAAATACCTTATCTTAAAGTTGTACCTTTGCTTAAAAACAGCAAATTTTCTTACAAAAAGAACATTTTCTTAAAAAATGTTTTTTTTAAATAAGTACCTTTTCTTAAAAAAGTAAATATTCTTACAACAAATTGTTTTTTCTTAAAAAAAACCTTTTCTTTAAAGAGTGCATTTTCTGTGACACAAAATAAATTTTCTTGAAATAAGTACCTACTCTTTAAAATGTGCCTATTCTTGAAAAAAGGACCAATTCAAAAAAAAATTCCCATTTCTTAAAAAAAAATTTCTTCAAAAAAATACCTTCTCCTAAAAAAAATATGTACTACTAGTACATAATGTATAGCGAAAGGAACTTCGTTCCAACCAGGTGTCCCCTGACACCTCATATAATTTTTTTTTTACTATTATTACCATAAATTGAGGTGAAGTGAGACTTTTAAACACAATCGTTGAATCTGACGGCACTATTGTCGCCTTTACAAACATATGCAAAAAAATTTTAGAGACTTTGGAAATAATGGGTAGCTACCCTCGATGAAGCGAAATTACCCTGCACGATTCTCCATTACACATGGGGAATGGGTAAGCGGCTTTTACCTATTACCCACGGCGATGAGTAATGGGTTACCACATTTTTTGACCAAAAATGTGAAAAACTTAGAAAAAATTTGTATATCTCGGAAACGGAGCGTCCAATCGGAGAAATAACTCATTTTTAGGGGGTTTCTAAGGGTTTTTCGTATAGTGGTCCTGCACGTATGGAAGATTTTTTTAAAAAAGTCGGCAAAATAACAAAATCGCTAAAATAAAAAATGCATATAAGTCGGAAGCGGTGAGTCCATCGCAAAAATAATACTTTGCTTATCTCCGCAGGGGTTTTAACCTATAAATGTATTATATACGGCATCACTTTTTTAAAAAAATCGATAAAACAAAAAATATCTCTAATCAAAAATTGCTAAAACTTCCTTATGCCAATATCTCGGAAACGGTGCTCCCAATCGAAAAAATTATAACTTTGTTAGTCTCCTACGGAGGTAACAGAGATATTATTTTTATTATCCATTACACATGGGGAATCGCCGTGGGTAATGGGTTACCCACATTTTTTGATCGAAAATGTGAAAATCTTATATCTCGGGAACGGAGCTTGCAATCGACAATATAACTAATTTTTGATGGTTTCTAAGGGTTTTTTATATAGTGGTCTAAAACGTATGGAAGATATTTTCCAAAAAAAATCGCCAAAATACGAAAATCGCTAAAATAAAAAATGGATTTAAGTCGGAAGCGGTGCCTCTATCACAAAAATTATACCTTTTGTACCTGCGTAGGAGGCTTTAATCTATGCATGTCTTAAATACGCCATCACTTTTTAGAAGAAGTCGCTAAAACAAAAAAATTCTCCAAACCAAAATGTCTAAAACTTTCTTTTTTCCAAAAAATCCCCAAAATAACAAACTCGCTAAAATAAAAAAATGCATATAACTCGGAAACGGTGAGTCCAATCGCAAAAATTATAATTTATTTACCTCCTCATGAGTCTTTAACCTACGCACGTTTTAAACACGGCATCACTTTAAAAAAAAATCGCTAAAACAAAAAATTTCTCTAATCAAAAATCGCTAAAATGTCCTTATGCCAGTATCTCGAAAACGGTGCGTCCAATCGAAAAAATAATAATTTTGCTACTCTCCTTTGGATGTAACAAAGTTATTATTTTTATTATCCATCAGACATGGGGAAACGCCGTGAGTAATGGGTTACCCAGGGTAACCCATCCACATTTTTTAATCAAAATGTATATATCTCGGAACCGGAGCGTCAAATCGAAAAATAGCTAACTTTTAAAGGTTTCTAAAGGTTTTTCATAAAGTGGTCCAATCGTATGGAAGAAATTTTTTTAAAAAAATTCCCAAAATAACAAAATTGCTAAAATAAAAAAAATGCCTATAACTCGGAAACGGTTACCTGCCATCTGGCTAAGCTAATTGAGTTTATGTGATTTTGTTTTCTATTTTTTTCTGAAAGCTCTGCATCTCGGCGATTTGACTTTTTTCTGGAAGGCCTCTTAAAGACTTTTCCAGCACGCCCAAACCACTGGCTCAGAAGTTACAACTTTACCCCACTACCCTCCGACCGCCAATCCGAAAATTTTGAACTCGCTGCCATTTCGCACCCTTGCATTTTCGGACATGGTCCTAGTGGACTTTTCTTCATGAAATGAGCCAAGGAATACGCTGGAGAAATTTGTCCGGAATACGCTGGAAAAATAAATAAAAAAAACGATGAAACCGGTTAACCGATTTTTTAGGCTATTAGCCGTGTGCCAAGTTTTTACAAACGAAATGTTTGAACAAACCGAAAACCGGTTATTTAATGTCGATAAACCGGTTTTACACGATTTGTATTAATATCCTTAAAAAATTAATGATAAATTATATGATTGCCGAATTTTCAAATATGATTTTATGCTTCAATAAGTTTTAATGTCATTTCCAAACAATTTTTTTATTCAAATTTCAAAATGATTATATGATTTGAGTAAGAATTAATTTTTTTTAAATTCCGTAATGTAAATTATTTAATAAAAAATATTTTGAACGTAATAAGATTTTCATACATGGAAATATAAATTTAATAAATTTGGTATTTGGAATTTGATTTAGGAATTTTAATCAGTATAATTTGAATTTGAATAAAACTTTTAAAATTGTATATTAAAGTCTCATTCCAAATTGGAATATGATTTAAATTTAAAATTAATTTAAAATTATAACGTGATTGTCAAATTTAAATAGAGTTGTAAAATTTGGAGTTTTAAATACGAATTAGTGTATGAAATAATTGCAAAACGAATGTATTGAAAGGCTACATGTGCAATTTAATTTAAATCAAAAAACCAGATCCACCGGCTTTTGGCAAAATTGAAAACCGAAAACCGGTTTCATGAAAAACTGATGGTTCGAACAAACCGAAAACAGGTTTTTAAAAAATGGGGGTTTTTTTGGACTTTCCAGTTGTAGCATAATAGTGTTGAAACAAAAGTTGTTTAATTTTGTTCACCCCGCAACGTGCTATAAGGAACTTCGTTCCAAAAAGTGATGCCGTATTAGAGACATCCATTTGTTACAGCCTCTGACAGAGGTAAAAAATTTCTTATTTTTACGATTGGACGGACCGTTTCCGAGTTTAGCTATTTTTTTAACGATTTCCTTATTTTGGCGATTTAAAAAAAATCAAAATTAAAAAGACCACTTTTTGTTAACCCCTTGGAAACCCCCCAAAAATTTTGTTATTTTTCGAATTTTGGCTGCTTTTTTCATATTTTTGATCAAAAATGGGGTAACCCATTACTCACGAAATACGAACCCTGGTTTTAAATACTGATCTTCTTCTTCTTATCCGGTCTCGGATAACCCCAGGGGGTCAGGGACCTTACAAAACGAAGACAACATATTTCGCCAACCAGTTCGATCTTTTGCTTTATTTCTCCAGTTGGCAATACGAAGTGTACGCAGGGATTCGTCAACCTGATCCCTCCCGCGGAGACTTAGTCTTCCAATTTTTCTTCTTCCTTCGAGTTCGGTTCGGTCTTCATCCATTCTACTGACATGGCCAAGCCAGCGAAATCACGTTATTTTGATCCGCTTAACTAAGCCATTGTCAGGATGTTGCTCATACAGCTCATGATTCATGACTCGCCGATACTCGCCGTTGTTCACTATAGGGCCATAAATTTTTCGGAGTATTTCTCTCTCGAAGACCCCTACAGATGTTTCGTGTGCATGCGATAGGGCCCAGGATTCTGCGCCATAAAGCAAGACAGGTTGAGTTGAGAGTCTGGTACAGCTGGACTTTTGTTACTCGAGAGAGGGCTTATCTCTAAAGTGCTTGCTTAGCCCAAAATAACATCTATTCGCAAGCACAATTCTCCGCTAGATCTCAAGGCTGACGGTGTTGTTTTTGTTTACGGCAGATCCGAGGTATATCAACTCTTACACAACGTCGAAGTTATAACGGTTATCAACGTTCACGCTTTGGTCTAATCGCGTGGAGGCCCTGTTCGTTGAAACCATTAATCTTGTCGTGTCTCCTTCTCAATTCTCGAAAAAACCGCAGTAACTTCTCTAATTGTGCGCCCAATGATATCTATATCATCAGCATACGTGAGCAGTATGTGACTTTTGCAGCTGATGGTTTTATTCATGTTGACAGCAGCTTTTCTCAGAATAATCTTTATTAAGATGTTAAAGAGATCGCACGATAGGGTGTCGCCTTGCCTGAGGCCTCGCTTAGTTTCGAAAGGTTCGGTAAGATCCTTACCAACTGTCACTGCGGTGTTCGTCAGGGTCATCCTGCAAAGGCGTACGAGTTTTGCAGCAATACCAAGCTCAGACTTTGCTTCGTAGAATTTCTCCCGTATCGAACTATCGAAGGCCGCCTTATAATCGACAAATAGATGGTAGATGTCGATTTGTTTTTCGTGTGTCTTCTCAAGGATTTGGCATAGCTTGCAAATCTGGTCAGTTGTCGATTTTCCAGGCCTAAAGCCGCACTGGTATGGTCCAATCAGGTCAGCGATAATCGGTTATAGTCTTTCGCACATTATACTTGATAGAACCTTATATGCTATGGATAAAAGGCTTATTCCACGGAAGTTGGCACATAGACTCGGGTCACCTTTTTTAAATATGGGATATAGTACACTGAGACTCAAATCGCCGGGCATGCATTCATCTAACCAAATTTTGCTAATGAGCTGATGCATGCACCTTATTAGCTCATTGCCGCCAGCCTTAAATAGCTCCGCCGGTAATCCAACGGCTCCTGCGGCTTTGTTGTTCTTAAGCCGGGCAATAGCTGTTCTGACCTCGTCTTGGTTAGAATGGGGACAATCGACGTCGTCGTCCATATGGTGATCGATTGTCCCATCGTCATTGGATATCTCAGGTACCAGTAGCGCCGAGAAATGATCTCTCCATATTCCCAACATGCTCTGCACATCTGCGACGAGATTTCCGTCCTTGTCTTTACAGAACGGGGGCCCTGAACCATGTCCATTAGTTCCGTTTTTAACTATTTGGTAGAATTTTCGGGCTTCGTTCTTCCTTCTGTATGTCTCAATTTTCTCACTCTCGCGCTTTCGCCACTGCCGTTTCTTACGCCTAAAGAGACGGTTTATCTCCTTTATTTTCTCCCTATACCGCTCAGTCGCAGCTCGCGTTGCAATTACCTGAAGCATTGCCATTCGTGCAGCGTTCTTTTCATCATTTGCAATGCGACACTCTTCATCGTACCATGGTTTGTTGCGAAGCGGTTTTTCAAAACCAAGTATGGTTGTTGCGGCAGTTTTTATTGAGTCGGAAATGGGCATAAGGATCTTAATCGGAAGGGGGTGGGTTCTGTGTTAAAAGATGCGAGATCTTCCTTGAGTAGGCTATGGCTACCTCTGGTAATTGCAGCTTTCCGATGTCCAGCTTCCTCTGCGTCTGGTTTCGCACGATTTTCGCTGTACTTAATCTTATGGCTACCTCTGGTAATTCCAGCTTTCCGATGTCCAGCTTCCTCTGCGTCTAGTTTCGCACGATTTTCGCTCTACTTTATCTTGTGGAACCTTTGCTGCTACCAGGTAGTGATCAGAATCGGTGTTAGCTCCTCGGATCACTCGTACTTCCATTACATTGGATGAGTGCCTTCCATCAATTACCACGTGATCAATTTGGTTCTTCGTTCTTTGATCAGGGGATACCCAAGGGGATATAAATACTAATAATTTTGTCTATATTTAAATATAAAAGACACAATTTTAATAATTTCGGTTTTCTTTTCTATACGAGTAATGGGATACGGTATCAACAAATGGTTGTGACAGCCATCAAATACAATTTAAGCATACCGATATATTATTGGGTACAACAGAATTAGTTTTTACATTTTTCGTTGATCGAACTAATAGAATATTCACCACTACAGGATAATTTGATTGCTAGAACTAAAACTCGATTGACAACAGATCACATTTAGTTCTTGTTGCTGTGCCTTCAACTAAATATATCAGTTCTTGCAACCAAAACTGAATTACAAATCAATTGATATGCACAGCATTTGGTGATACTGAACACAATTATTGGTAATCACAACAGAATAATTTGATAGTCCAGGGAACCGCCAAATTTTAGTTGGCTGTCAATATAATTGTGACAACGAATCTCTTCTCTATGTGTACAAAATATTTCAAGATTACAATTACCCAAAACTTAGTTTCAACTTATCTGTGAGAAAATGTATTATACTATTAACACCCCCAGTGATTTACACTGTCTAGAAATGTTTACCACTGTAATCATAGAATAGTTAGAATATCTTGCCTACCATACACTAAGATACGAACGCGCTCTAACATATCAAAGTTTGTTCAACACTTAATCATATCTGTTGACACATTTCGTCGCTCTAGGTATTTTGTATTCGCAGATGTCTGTTCTTGTTCCGCTAAGAGATCAAACGATAACTCTACCCTCTCGCGAATAGTTTGTTCTCATTTGTCGAAAAAGATTGTTAAAATGTTATCGTTATCAAACAATTGATAAGGAAGGCAGAAAATATTAAATCATATAGCAGGTCGACCTTATGCGACTGTATGGAATAAAGATTTGAAAGAAAAAACTTCGTCACATGTATGAAATTGTTATATTTACAACGATATCCCTTTCGTAAAGATTCATTCTTGCAATGCGTTATATCTGCTGTGACTACACGCTGTAAAAAACGGCCTCTGTAACATATTCTCCCAAAACGTATTCTGCAGGAACCATGTATATGTTTGGTACACACTTCAAACATTTATATGTTTGCAAGTCCCAAACTCAGATGTATTTAACCCTAGAAAGATAACCTTATTTTTGTATACACAAAAGATAATCATACGTCTTAAAAACGTATGCCAGTTTGAGGTTTAATTAGTAAAGGTTCCAAAATGTTTTAAAATAAAATTCGTTTCAAGTTAGTAAGATTAAGTATTGCTCTATCAAAAAATGCTATCTAAAGAAAAGCCCTCAAAATTGTAAACTGCAAAACCGACGATCAGTATTCCCTTTAAAAATCAAAAAAATAAATAAGTGCCTATTTGTCATACGTCTCAGAGACGTATGGTATCTCACTAGGGCTAATTGCAAACATTAGCATGTTTACTGAAAAATATGAATGCTTTTATGTATGCGTGCTTCATCCCAAACATCCATATAATTACGTGGAAGCATTCACGTGTTTCCCCCTTACCTCCGTATACTTACGTTGAAACATATGCGTATTTTCACCCAAACATAATAATATTTAGAAACGAATTATTCTTTCCTTCTTTATTTTATTTATTATAATTATTTTTATCAATATATATCCACATTTATAAATAATTAATACAAAAAATTAAAATATTCAAAAATTAAATTGTTCGGTCGTTTGGTCGTATTTTTAATTAATTTTATTCCTCGACATTTCGCTATATAATACTTAAAATTACCCTTTTTTCATTGAATGCATTAGTTTTTGTATGAAATGAGAATCTGCTGCTGTTTTGCTTCTCCTTTCTTTGTTGTCTCTCACGTTTTTGTTTTCAGAAGGTTTCAAGTATGCTTTGGTTATCACTATGCATGGGTACACAAACAATATACTTGTATACAAATCTAGTTCATGCAAGACAAACGTATATTAATTACATGTTTTTTTTAAATTATGTTTCACAAATGGTCCCCCGTTCCAATTTTGTTCAGTAGAGGCACGGGCAGAAAAAGGGCTTCACGTTGTTGCCCTTCCCAGTTTCCACAAAGATAGGAACACTTACGGGACATTGTCTTGGAGGAAAACACGCCCTAAGATTGGGACATAGAAACTCCACTCTCTGTAGATGCTGCATGGAAGAGAACGAGGAAACGACGAAACACCTTCTTTTAGATTGCCCTGCTCTGGCAGGACTGAGAAGTAGGATATTCGGAACACATTTAGTTAGCACCGTAGCTCGACAGGATATTCCTGTAGGTCTTATAGACAAATTTATTGAAAGGGCAAATTGTCTGGACGACTAGTCAATAGCTGCTATGGAGGAAACTGCAGGTATCACAACTGGCTTCTTTATCCTAAGTGTGCTAGACAGCGTGCTGTCTTGCAGCCTTTTCAACCAACCAACGAACCAATTTCTTTCTTTGGGGTTTTGTGAAATCCCGGGTTTATGCGAATAAACCAGAAACAATTCCTGAGCTCAAATCTGACATCCAACGCGTCATCGGTGAGATATAGCCACATCTGTGTGAAAAAATTTATGGAAATGCAAAAATTGCAAAGAGGAATGATCTGTCATCAGAGCCGTGGGGGCCATTTCGCGGATGTTTTATTCCATATTTAATCGGAACATGTTTTCTTTATAATCCAGTAAAGAAATCAGAACTATCTCAAAAAATACCTGTTTTTATTTTAAAATTAAAAAGTGCATCCTTAATGAGACAACGTTTATTATAACCGTGTTTTTCCCAATCGGCCCCACTGTGTTTTAATGCACACATCAACTGATAATACCGTTCAATGCCAGTGTAGGGTACCCCACATAAAACCATTCCACATGTATAAACAATTAAATACGAGTACTTTCTCAATAACCACGAGGCGATTCCAAATATTTGGTGTGAGTAGGTAGGTAGTACTGTATTGATAATTGAGATATCAGCAAATGATATTGACACTGAAATACCAAAAAGTACAATAATTTTAACCGTCTTCTTGCGATAACTTATCTAGGGTTTGGTTAGAACTGTTTCATATGGCCAGGAGAGAGTTATTCGTAAAAAAGGCCGTCAATAGTAAAGAACGCGTTAACGCAGAGAACAAGAAAATTTAAATAATTATCATACATATTCAAGTGAATTTAAAACAAATTAATCAAGACAACTTTTTTATATGAATAACAGATTATAAATTAAAAATAGTAAAGTTGGTGGCTACCTAAGTGAAAAAAAACCAACAAGTAATAAAACTAAGATTCTAAATTATAAACAAAATACGGAAAAATATAAAAAAAAATCTGAACTTAAATGATTTTGTTTGTAATGTTATGCATTTTAATATAAAAAGTTTCTAAAATATTTAAGAAAATAATTCGAAACTCATTGGAATAATGTCGAATTTTCAAAGTGATCATGTGAGTGTTTGAATATTTATTTAAGTTATTGCGCTTAGAAATTTGAAATAAGTTAAGTCATGTTTGGCGAATTGAATTATAGAAAAAAAAATTTTATGAAATCCCCTTTAATGATGTGGCAGCTTTAACTATTGATTGTTTTTGTAGTTGTTATCAATGAAATGAAACGTTTTTGTGATAAAAAGTAATTGTGAAAAAACAGACTTTGTCTACATGAAATGAAATCAAAATTTTGTGTCAATCAAAAATACGATTGTAGTTGTTGTGTGGTTAGAGGTGTAGAAAAGGGTTGCCAGCTTGGAAAATGGTATGCAAAAGGAAGTTTTAAAAAAAGTTATATGTGAGATGTTATACAAGGTGTTTCAAAATAAGTCATCCGATGTTGTTTGGCTGTCATGTTTTTTCTAAATGAAAAACTTCGATTCTGTTTTTTGATTATGTTTATTTGAACCTCTAGAATTTTATTGGTTAAGTTGAGAAGATAATATCGGTTAAATGGGCGCTGTCACAATTGATTACCATACGGGCTCGTTTTATAGCATTTTTCATCACTTCGGCGAGAACTTCGGGCGACAGATTCTCGCACTCGTGTCGAATGTGGACCATGAGGACTTCCAGGGTCTCGGGCTTGTTCACGTAAACACGGGACTTCAAAAAACCCCACAAAAAAAGTCTGGAACGGTTAAATCGGGCGATCTTGCGGGCCAGTGCAAATCGCCAAAACGAGAGATGAGGCGACCCGGGAACGCCGCCTTCAGAATATCGGTTGTGGCTCGCGCAGTGTGTGCCGTTGCTCCGTCCTGTTAGAACCACATGTCCTCCAGTCCTAATTCGTCGAATTGCGGCAGAAAAAACTCGGTTAACATGGCCCTATAGCGCGCACCGTCCACTGTCGTCGTTTGACCAGCGGCGTTCTCGAAAAAAAAAATGGCCCGATGACTCCTCCAGCATGAATAGCGCACCATGCAGTCACTTTGAGCGGGTGTAACGGCTCATCGTGCATCACTCGTGGATTTTCGGTGCCTCATTATGATTTTGGTGGAAAAATCGTCCACTTCGTCCACGAGATTATGGATAGCTTGGACGTAGGTTATATGCGTTTGGCAGTCGTCAGGCAGCAGCTGATGCACGGACTGGACTTTGTATGGGAACATGCGTAGGTCTTTGAGCAAAATTCGCCATACGGACGACCGACTGATGGCTAATTGCGAGGCACGGCATCTGGTCGATGTTCCCGGCGACAGGTCGACATCCTCGGCAACAGCGGCGATATTCTCGGCAGAACGGGCGCCTCGGGGCCGGCCACTCCTGGCAACGTCTCGTGTGGTCCCATACTCTCCAAGGTTAGTGGCCAAACGTCGCAGTGTTTGCGCAGTCGGTGTCAGAAGGCCGGGGAATCGGCGACGGTATTCGCGCTGCGCCAACGCCACAGACGAATTGTTACGCAAAAAAATAGACACGATTTTTCCGCGTTCTTGGGGAGTGTATCGCTCCATGGCTTGTTTACTTGTATTCTACATCTGTCTAGTCCACAAATGTCAAAACAGATTTGACATTGGCGGCCAGTTGCAAAAATAAGAGCATCTTCCAATAGGGTGGTCACCCTGTTTGTAGAAAAGTATAAGTTGGATACAGAGAGACAGCTTTCCCCTGCTGCGAATGTATTGCTAATCTAAAATTGGATGACTTCAGCAAGATACAAACAAGCTCGCCTTAAAGGAATATCAGTGAGGTATCCTTTTCAATGAAATGCTCGATAAAGCGGGAATGTCTTTTATGACACAAATACTACCACCGAAAATTTTGGCTGAGATAAACGAATGGAATGTAAATAAATTTACCGCTTGTCACTAACGAATTTATAAGATGTGATAACAGAAATATGAAGTTGACAAAGGGTGACTCACAAATGTAATGAAGTTGTGGTAACCATTAACTTCTGTTGTAACAAACTCTTACTACAGTTGTCCCGACTAAAAAAATATTTTTTAAATTACATTAATTAATTATTAATACATTATTTACTATTGACATAATTAAAAATATTTGATTGCACCGTGCCACATGAGTTTCTTCCAAAAAAAAAATAAATGGTTCCCATTACCTCACATGTAGGGATTGAGGGACAGCTTCTCACATCCAATGAGCTGTGCGGATTCAAGTTTTATGCACACTGATTGGGAACTACAGTATTACACCGGTTCCGAACGGTGCTTTGAGAAGCTTTTCATGGCTTTTTCATGCGTGTTCTAGTTTTACCCTCAATGATTGGGAACTACAGTATTACACCGGTTCCGAATGGTGCTTTGAGAAGCTTTTCCTCCTAAGAACGGTACAATTTCTTAAAAATAAAAGTCTAGACTACCGGTAGCAAAACAACGTACTCAGTTTTTATTGTGTGATAGTTTGTCCTTTTTGCAGGACTTTTAAAATTCAAAGAATATATTTTTTTAAAATAATTTTCTTTGCCACTGTGATAAATCGGATGACGTAAATATTGAAAGTGCACGATCTTCACTATTTGTTTCAAATTTTTGTTCAATTTTTCAAAAAGCAAGGATGTAAAATTAGGCCTTTTAAAACTTTACTCTTGACTATACTTAAGAGTTTTGCATCGAAATATTTTTTATATTTGAAAATCTCTTTATGTTAAAGAGCTGGAACCGTTGCATCTGAGGGCAAAATTTCAACCTTCTCTAATTAAGAGTTTAATAATATAATAAGGGTGCCTATAAGGAAAATATGATGAAAGCCCGAGTCCTTCGATACAAATGCCCAGTACATTTTAAAACGATCTGGCCAAGAGCTTGGAATTGCTGATATTATTACCACTTTTTTTTGCAATCTGCGCCACTATGTGTCGTACGCGTTGAAAAAAACGGCCCAAATATATTGCTCGAACCATGAATATGTTTACAAGCATTGTTATCAAATATTTAAGATCTGCTGCTTTTCCATCTCGTTTTTATTTCCAACAGTTTTCAACAAAAATTTAAGTGATAAAAACATGTCCTCATATTACGAGTATATACTAGCTGGACCCGGCAAACTACGTTTTGCCTTCAAAGCTGTTGTAATATCAAAGGGAGAACAAACTTTGTTGTGCCATTACATTTCAAACTACAGTTATGGCTGCTATATCGGTTTCTTTCAAAGGGTGCGTGGCACAGCCCTCTACCACCCTGGCTGTAATTTATACTGTTCCAACAACATATATATCAAACCTCATCTTCATACCTCTGACAGTTCATGAGACATCGCCATTTTAAGTTTCAAGTTGTATGGGCTGTGAAAAGGGGGCGTAGAACCGCCCACTTCCATCCTGGCTGTATAGCCTATGTCACCCGCTAGATGATTCTAAATATAGTCTGAAAATTTCATCAAAACCGGTCCAGCCGTTTTCGAGTCCATTCGTAACATACACACATACATACATACCATTTTTTTATATATAGACTATTAATATATTATAATTGTATATATAATATTAATAATGGTGTCTCCAACATATAATATTGAATAGCAAACACAATATGTTTGGGCACAAGTATACTACATTTGCGACAAGCTACAAACACGTTATTTTTGCATGCAAACAACAAACATATTAATAATGGTGTCCCCAACATATAATATTGAATAGCAAACACAATATGTTTGGGCACAAGTATACTACATTTGCGACAAGCTACAAACACGTTATTTTTGCATGCAAACAATAAACATATTAATAATGGTGTCTCCAACATATAATATTGAATAGCAAACACAATATGTTTGGGCACAAGTATACTACATTTGCGACAAGCTACAAACACGTTATTTTTGCATGCAAACAACAAAAGCAGACAAATTTTTCAGCGTGTAGAGAAAACACACTGTAGGAATCCTTTCATTTGTAAACCCACACTTACCTCTTACTACCTGGACTCATTTTTTAAACTTTTACCACCCAACGGAAAATTTTTTCCCTGTCTGGCTTGTTTTCAATACTAGAGGTCATTCTGAAATGGATGAACTTCCAGTTTTGAATTGAAATATGTATATAGAATTTGCTATGACAAGCGAATTGACAATAATTTCGGTTGTAGTAACCGAATTAATTAGAATTTCATTTGCCGTAACAGATTTCATGATATATTCGGTTAAAGCAAGCGTATTTTTGGGAGATTTCATGATAAATTCGACTACAACAACCGTATTTTTGAAACATGAGGTTGCTGTAATCGAATTTATCATAAAGTCTGTTACGGCAAACGAAATTATAATTAATTTGGTTACAGCAGCCGAAATTATTGTCATATTTCTTTCAAAAATACGGTTGCTGTAAATGTAATAGTGGCAAATTCTGTTGATGGAATCAGAAAATATTAAAAATTTAGTTGATGAAAAGGAAACAGTTGGAAAATCGGTTGCTGGCATAGGATCAATTATAAAACAAGGTTATTTCAACCAAATATAGTTGCAGCCACAAAATTTAGTCGAGGCAACTTTAGCTCGGTTGTGGCAGCAGCATTTCGGTAACAAAATTTCCTACAATCCACTTTTAAACATATATTTCTGTTAGTTTCTATTCATCGGCATTGTTGTCTTTTCGACCAACTGGTTTAAAGTTCATACAAGCATTGTTCAATGAACACCTGCATGCAGTTTGGAATATTGTTGACAATCTATAATACAAAAGAAATGCAATACCTTGGAGTAAATACCAAATACCGGAATACACAATAACCGGAACTAAAACCGCGACTGTACACACTAGGGTGTCCCAAATACACAAATTCGTATCAAAATAAATGTTCACATTATCGTCTTATAATTGACGTAGAATGCTACATTATTCCGCACTTATATTGGCCGTAGCACTTGCATCAAACTTCGCACAGTGGTTCAGAATCGATTTCCATTGACCAAAATTCACTATCTTTTTATCTACTAAATTCTTTAAAGTTCTGTAAACCGGTACCAAACTTTAGGTATCCAGAAAAAAATAGATTTTTTCTATTCTTTAAAATAGAAAAATAATAAAATTAGTCAACTTTGGAAGATTATCTAAAACATACTCAATTATCCCATATTTAATCCTCGGGTTTTTGCAGAATTTAAAAACAGTTACTCTATCAAAAGACATTTAACTTTCACCGATGTAAAGCGATTCTGACCCACTGTGCGTCGGTGATGTATTAGTAATGTGTGCCGCCCTTGTACATGATAACGTGAGTTCAATCCTTGATCTGACCACCATACATTTCATTCCATGGCAGTCACATCGTTTAGTGACGGCGACACTACCGAGCATTTAATCATGAAACCCTTCTCAAAATACCATTCGGAACCGGTATGAAACTGTAGGTCCCAATCAATGAGTGCACAACTATCCACTGATCTTCTTTCCCCTACAAATGTACGAGTCTAAACCTATCCGACCAATAGTTTAGTAGTTTTAGCATTATTACCACTTAAGTGTAATCGAAATTAACTAAGAAAGGTAAGGCGTACATCCATGGTACCAACAAGACAAGACTGGACCACCGAAGAAGTCATCTTTATTAAAAGCTATAGAATAAAATCGAGAGATGGATCTGCAATATCTCGTATATGCTGTGCAAATTTTTGTCGTTTGTCGTTATCACTGAAAGAAAGTGGCGTTTCCGAGTTATAGCCACTTTTTATTTTAGCGTTCTCCATATTTTGGCAATTTTTTTTTAAAAAAAAGTTCTTCCATACGAATTGGACCAGTTTATGAAAACCCTTAGAAACCCACTAAAGTTCGTTATTTTTCCGATTGGACACTCCGTTTCCGAGATAGCAATTTTTTATTTGAAAAATTTTCGTTTTAGCGATTTAAAAAAATTGATGCCATAGTGAAGACCTACATTGGTTACAGCCTCCGTTGGAGGAACCGTTTCCGAGTTATAGCCCCTTTTTTTATTCTAGAGATTTTCTTATGTTGGCTATATTTTGAAAAAAAAATTCTTCCACACGAATATGAGCAGTTTATGAAACTATTCTATCGTTTTTTTTTATAAAAGTAATGCCATACTGACGACATCCATTGGTTAAAGCCTCCTCAAGGAGGTAAGATTTTTATTATTTTTTATAGTCACTTTTTTAATTAGCGATTTTCTTATTTTGGCGATTTTTTTACAAAAAATTCTTCGAAACGAATTGGACCAGTTTATGAGAAACCCTTAGAAACCGACAACAATTGGTTATTTTTCCGATTGGACGCTCTGTTTCCGAGATATAGAATTTTCGATCAAAAATGGTGATAGGTTACCCATTTCCCATCGTCGTGGGTAGTTACCCATTATTATCCCCATACCCTGTGGGTAATGGGTAAACGATCGCTACCCATTTCCCAATGCAATAACAGTGGGTTAACCTGGGTAACCCATTACGCACGAAATACGAACCCTGATTAAAACACAAATAAATAAATTTAACAAATTTTAACATATTTCTCCAACTAGTTGTATCCTCCGCCTTTTCTCGCCAGTTGGTAACACCAAGATCACCAAGGTCTGGTTTTCCCGGCGTAGTCGTGGTCGTACTCTTTCCCGCTTCCATCGGGTACGTCATCGTAAATATTTACTCCAGCAATTAAACCTGTTTACCACAGCAATGAAACTTATTCACCATAGCAATGAAACATATTCATCGTAGCAATGAAAAAACATCATGTCAATAAAATCTTTGCATTGCAGCATTAAAACATAAACGCTGGAAAAACTGTCTTGATTTGTTGTTTGGATGTCAATATAATATGTTCGTAGCTTGTCGCAACAATAGTATACTTGTGTACAAACACATTGTGTTTGGTATTCAATATTACATGTTGGAGGCATAATGATTAATTGGCTATAATATATGTTTTTCTGACCCAAATGTGGCTTTGTTTGTCCACCCTGTATATGGTTTTGTGACCCAAATGTGGATTTATTTGTTGAAATCTTATGAAAACAAAAACGTGGCAGACAACAAAGAAGCAAAAAAAATCAATGAGTGTTCGAACTCACGGATGATGTGTTAACACCTTTTTGCTACACGGTACCTGTTCGATTTCTATGAACACATTAGTAAATGTTACATTGGAAAATAAAAAATAATAGTTTTTTTGTATACACCGGGCAATGCTGAACATCAAATGACTCGCTTTGTTTGGCCATAGCAACAACAACGAAACAACCAAACACACAACATCACACATACTTTGTCCGAAGTAGCTGTCGTATACGTGTGTCACATAACCACATGTTTGCCATATCAACAGCAACGAAACAGCCAAACACACAACATCACACATACTTTGTACAAAGTAGCTGACGTATTAGTGTGTCACCATAACGTCGACTAGGCTTGCAAATGAAATTTTGCGTGGCTATGCTTTATATCTCCGTTCAACAACAGCAACAGACACATGTACATACATACATTACTATGTTAATACATACGCTATAGACACAATTTCGTTTGCCTCACCTCTGCCACAACACTCTTTCATTGCTCTCTTGCTCGCTCATTTTTGTTTAAGACGTCATTATTCTCTTTCGCAGTCGCAGAAAATCTGGTTTTAGCAGCAGCATAAAATCTGGTTTTAGCAGCAGCATAAAATCTGACTTTGATAGATTTAGTCCCTATACGCCGCTATAGATGTTAACACATCAAAAGCAGCAGATTTTCAAGTCATGAAAACAATCTTCCAAACATATACATGGCTCCCGCATAATGTTATAGTGTCCAGTGTATTCATTGCTGCAACAAGTAATTTCGTCCCACACTCTTAATTGTTATCAGCATTTAACTCCCATTAATCCTATCACTAAATTGCACAACAACTAGACCTCAACAGTCTAGCTCTTTTTTATTAGTCAATCAATTTAAATGGTGACGTTAATATACATAAGTAATGACGTCACATCTCACTGATACTTACGCAATTTTTGTTATGTGCTAATTTCTAGCACAGCATTACACCTGCTGAACCTTTCGCAATGAAATTAAATAGAATGTATTTTGTGAATAGATGAATGGCTATGACTCATGTTAAGTACAAAATAATACATCCAAACATTCTCATACTATATCTATCTATGAACGTTAGGGTGGCAATGCTTGGAGTACATTTTTTGTTTTATTATAATTTGACTCAAATCGGATAATTTTAAGAAGTGTTTCTTTGAGGTCAATGTTTTCTGATTTTTCGATTCGTCATATTAATCATTTTGTTAATAGATTTAAGTTTACTTTAAGCTTAATTACATTTTTGTACTAATAATAATATAATAATAAATATCCGCTAAAGAAGAGGCCAACTAAGCTTCTAAACGTCGGGAAAAATTGTAAGCAGTTGCTTACATTGGGAAACAGGGACCGCATCAGCCGTTGACAAGTCGAACACAAAATTTTTTACCTTTATTGTTATTCAAATGTACTATAATTTGAGTCTGATATCCCTGTACTATAATTATAACACATTAACTCTTGTTGTACAGATTAACATAAATATATTACTTAAATTCATTGTCTATCTTATAACATCATGAGGTCACACACCTTATACGTATTAAGTAAACAAAACAAAATAAACACATTTTAACATATTCTTCCAAAATCTAGTATACGGAGAGAGTCTTCTTTCTGGTGTTTCCAGTGGAGTCTTGGTCGTCTTCTTTCCTGCTTCCATCGAGTCGGCCACCTAAAACCTTTCGCGCTGATTCATCTTCATCTATTCTGATAACATGACATAGCCAAGGCAATTTCCTTAATTTGATGCCCTAGCTACGTCTATGTCGGAATACAACGATGCACAGTGGTTCAGAATAAATTTCCATCGGCCAAAATTCAATATATTTTGATCAACACCATTTCCAGTTGAAATTTGAAAAAAATCAATTGAAATTTAAAAATTCTATTTGAAATTTGAAATAATTCAATTGAAATTTGAAAATTCTATTGGAAAATTTTAAATACATCAATTGAAAATAAAAAACATTAATTGAAATTTAAAAGACATCAAGTGAAATTTAAAACACATCAATTGAATTTTAAAAATCTTATACATAAACTCGATAAATAACTTTTAAATTTCAATTGATGACTTTCAAATTTCAATTGATGTTTTTTAAATTTCAATTGATGTGTTTTAAATTTCAATTCATGTTTTTTAAATTTCAATTGACGTCTTTCAAATTTCAATTGATGTGTTTTAAATTTCAATTGATGTATTTCAAATTTCAAATAGAATTTTTGAATTTGAATCGATGTATTTCAAATTGCTAATATAATTTTCAAATTTCAATTGATATTTTTCAAAATTAAATTGATATTTTTCAAATTTCAATTGGAAATGTTGTAGTACACATTTTTATTTTCTATAAGAAACCGATTGTAGGCAAGGAGTCGAGGACTATTGCGATATATCAGGGTTGAAATTATTTCAGGAAAATTTCCAAAATTGGCTACTTTTAGTTTTTTTTCGATTCCAAGTAAACAAACATTTTTGTTGTTTTTTTTTTTGTTAAGATATTCTGACATAATTTTTTTTATTACAGATATTCACTTGTTTCGAATTTTGAAAATCTACAAATTTTGATATCCCTTTTGAATTTCTTGAACTATATCTCATTCACTTTTAGAGATTTTGCACTAACTTTTCCTTTATTAAAAAGAGTGATTAGGTGATTTTAAGATACTGGAATGAAAAAATCTCCGTCGAGTGAGATGGGATGGGAGAACTTGGTTTCGATCCCTGATCTGGCCATCGTAAATGTCACGGCGAAACTATCGAGTATTTAGCCATGAAAAGGCTTCTCAAAATACCGTTCAGAATCGGTGTAAAAACTGTATTTCCCAATCAGTAAGTGTAAAACTACACCATTTCAAATTGAAACTTATAAAGTATCAATTTAATTTTTAAAAATATCAATTGAAATTTCAAAATTATATTTGAAATTTGAAATACAATAGATAAAACGAAAAACGTTGTGCACACATTTTTGCAAAATATTTGTTTTAATAAAAACTTCAATAATTCAGTCAATTAATACCGAATTTTTAAAAACAAAATTGCGTTTTACTCTTTAGGAAACCTCCCATTTTTAATAAATTCAAGAGTATTATGGTTTCTTCATAAAATAATGTGTGAAATCATCGGCAAATTTGACAAATGGCGAAAAAATATCTGTTTGCTGGACAAACACACAGACTTCTCATATGTTCTTAAATAAGGCATATATCGTTCAAAAGGGCTAAGTTTCTTCTTTTTAAAGCCGGTGAGAAAATGAAAATCGGTTGATAATCAACTAACTTAGAGGCTTACACGCCAAGTCTTTTACGCATTATAAACATTTACGTCAAAATATGGAAAGAAAAACAAACAAAATTTGTGTTTCCTTTAAAATCGAAAAATAAGAAAAGTGTTGACCACTAAATCTAAAACAATACATTTGCTATCTAAAATATACCCAATTATCCGATTTTAAATCTTAATGTTTTCACACAATCCTTGACTCCTTGCCTACAATCGGCTTTGTACAGAACTTAAAAACTTATTATTAAAATTTGGCCCATGGAATTCGATTCTAAACCACTGTGCAACGATCACTTTGTTTAGTGACTAATAAGCTCTCCCTTATCGCTTCATGGGATGTAATGGTAGAGTAGTTATTTGTTAGTTATTTTTCTTTTGGAGTAAATTTGTAAATTTGGAGTAAATTTTCAGGTTATTCGATACATCACTTTTTGGAAAACCCCTGTTCTCGGTTTCATATAATGGAAACAAAACAACGGTTTAAATTAAGCTAATTTATCGATTTTTTTGTTCCGCATAGAAAACATTATGTTTAAATTTTTGTAGAAAAATTAATACAAAATCCACTCAAAATACCATTTTTCGTTTTCCCATTATTCATTATTATTCTGAAAATATAAGAGCATTTGTCAAATCTTAATATTTTTAAATTTTCCACTAAAGAACACATCAGTTAATTCCATTCAGTTCAATTCAATTCAAAACAATTCAATTCAGTTCAGTTCAGTTCCACTCAATTCAATTCAATTCAACTCAATTCAGTTCATTTCAATTCAATTCATTTAATTTCATTTCAATTCCACTCAATTCATTTCAAATCAATTCACTACAACTCAATTTAATTGACTTCAATCCAATCCAATTCATTTCATTTCATTACAATTCAATTCAATCCAATCCAATTCATTTCATTTCATTACAATTCAATTCAACTCAATTCATTTCGTTTCATTTCATTTCAATTTCATTCAATTCATTTCAATTCAAGTCTTTTCAATTCAACTCAATTCAATTCAATTCATTTCATTTCAATTGAATTCAGTTCAATTCAATTCAGTTCAATTCAATCCAATTCAATTCATTTCATTTCAATTAAACTCAATTTATTTCATTCCACTTCAATTCCATTCAATTCATTTCAATTCAATTCAATTCAATTCAATTCAATTCAATTCAATTCAATTCAATTCATTTCATTTCAATTCAATTCAATCCAATTCAATTCAATTCAATTTAATCCAGTTCATTTCATTTCAATTCATTTCATGTCACTTCAATTATATTCAACTCATTTCATTTCACTTCAATTATATTCAATTCAATTAATTTAAATTCAATTAAATTAAATTCAATTCCATTCAATTCTATTCAATTCAAATCAATTCAATTCAATTCAATTCAATTCAATTCAATTCAATTAAATTCAATTCAATTCAATTCAATTCAATTTAATTCAATTCAATTCAATTCAATTCAGTTCAATTCAATTCAATTCAATTCAATTCAATTCAATTCAATTCAATTCAATACAATCCAATTCAAAGCAAAGCAATTCAATTCAGTTCAATTCAATTCAATTCAATTCAATTCAATTCAATTCAATTCAATTCAATCCAGTTCATTTTAATTCAATTCAGTTCAATTCAATTCAATTCAGTTCAATTCAATCCAATTCAATTCATTTCATTTCAATTAAACTCAATTTATTTCATTCCATTTCAATTCCATTCAATTCATTTCAATTCAATTCAATCCAATTCAATTTAATTCAATTCAATTCAATTCAATTCAATTCAATTCAATTCAATTCAATTCAGTTCAGTTCAGTTCAATTCAATTCAATTCAATTCAATTCAATTCAATTCAAGCCAATTCAATTCAATTCAATCCAATTCATTTCATTTCAATTCAACTCATTTCATTTCACTTCAATTATATTCAACTCATTTCATTTCACTTCAATTATATTCAATTCAATTAATTTCAATTCAATTAAATTAAATTCAATTCAATTCAATTCAATTCAATTGAATTGAACTCAATTCAATTCAATTCAATTCAATTCAATTCAAAGCAATTCAATTCAATTCAATTCAATTCAATTCAATGCAATTCAATTCAATTCAATACAATTCAATTCAAGTTAATGCACTGCAATTTAAGTCAATACCAACAATTTAGTCCAAGTCAACTTAATCCAATCTAATCAAACAGAGTCTAATCTAGTCTAATTTAGTTTAATTCTTTTTATCTCCTCAATTGAAGTGAACTGAATTGAATTAGTTTATATTGAATAATCTTGTTGGTGTTTCAATTCCAAAATTTGACGACTGTATTTAAATTTAACAATAACGTTTAGCTTTTAAATTAAAATGTAAATCATATTCCAATTTGAAATGCCTGTTTAATGTAAAATTGAAAAGTTTAATTAATATTCACAATAAATTTGAAAATCTTGTTCGAATTTGAAAGAAATTTTCATGAATGATAATCTTGTAAAGTGTAAAAAATTAATTGATAAACTAATTTAAATTATTTAATTCTTATTCAAATGATGAATATATTGCGAAATTAGAAACTGTTTAAAATCTCATTAATATTATAATTCAAATTAGATGTCGTGTTATTTAAATCAAAGAAATTACTCATATATGAAAATTATATCTGTTTTTGTTTAATTATTAAAAGTTTGTAAAGATTTTTAACACAAATTGAGTATAAACCGGTAAACCGACATCTAATAAACGGTTTTCTGTTTAATCGAAACTACGTTTTTTTTAAACCGAAACACGGCAAGAAAGCAAGAAATCTGGTTAACAGGTTTCTCCGGTTTTTCGGTTTCAGTTTTGAGCACTCTAGTTGTTATGCTATTTTACTGATGGTCTGTGTTAAACTCTATGTTAAAGCGCTGTATTCAGTTTCATTTAATTTTCGTTGCTTTAAGAAGTTCGTGTTTGACAAATAACGAAAATTTCATGAACCGAAAATTTCGCTCACTTTTCATTGGAGTGGTACTCAGCTTTTTTCGATTAGTTCTTAAGCAAACTCCATTACAGGGTTGTTATGCCAAAGTTATTTCCTACAAAAACTACTATTTGGGACCAGGATTTTGATATTCCGATTATGTTTAACAAACAAAAGTAGCACCACGTGAGTTAAAAATAAAATGAAGTACGAAAATTATTAACGAAATATTTGCAAGGTAAATCAGAGTAACTCTCTGCAACAAAACTTTCCGTTTAGTGAAAAATGATAAAATTTCACAAGAGCTGAATACCGGGCTTAAAAGGGGATGAGTCAACGCTTTTCATTTCATACAATTACCAAATGTTTTCTGAGTTCTCACATTATTTGGGTTTGACAACATATTTCAACCACCACTCACCTGGTCACCCTAATTTCTAACTACGCGTCTTGATTTTGTTTATAGTTCTTAATTAACAATTAATTAAAAGTGCTGTTGTAATTTTTTTTTGCTAAATGTTTTGATGAATCAAAGCAATTAACAAGTGTTTAAGTCGATAAGACTCGTGGAATTCCCTACGATAAGATCTGGTTCAATTTTGTTTTGATAAACACAAAAGAAATAAATTTCATTATAAAAAGTGTGAAAAAGTTTCCAATAAATACTAGAAGTTTAATGCTAAAAATTCCTTGTCATATCTGAAGTAGTAATGACATTTTGAAGTTGTTTTTCCATTGGTAACACTATGACTGGTAGTCTCTGCACACGATACAGTCTAAATCAGGGAATACACGATACATCATCAACGTCAGTCAAAGCGAAATATAGTTGATATTTACTTTGATTGATGAGCAGTGATTTCTTGTACATGTGCACTCTTAGTGTGGGATCAAACACGGCAATTTTACTTGCACAAGTCTTGAGATTATAGGAGAGAAAGGAGAAGATAATGGAAGCTCTATCCCTCTCTCTCCTATAAATTTAAGACTTGCGCCAGTAAAATTGCCATGTGTGATTCCGGAATTACAACTTAATTTTCAGTACACCACATAAACATGCACATCACTCTGATGTATCGTCTATTCCCTGCTTAATGTTAGCATATTTTTAGCCAACCCAAGATTTCTATTCATGACATATGAATTATTCGCATTAAAGGTCCATGTTTATTATTTAAATTAAATGTATAATATAACTACGACACTATTCCAATACTATTCCAGGTATTTTGGAAAGTATTCCAAATAGTGTTCGAAATATAGTCCAATAGAGCTCGAATATTTTCAATGTAATTGCAATTGCTTGCTTAGCTACGACTAAGAATAATAAGTAAGCAAGAGTCAAACAAGCAAATGCAAAAAAAGAATCGAAATCATATTAATCATATCATTTAACTGCCTAGTTGGGTTTTGCTTACGCAGTCAAGCGAAGCAATGAATTGTCATTGAATTGCTGTTGCTGCAAGCACTTAGTTGTTGATTACACTCTCTTTGATTTCGCTTATCTTCTTTACTGCATAGTTTATGCAGTCTAATAATAGATAAGAATTGCCATCAGCTGTTTTGCGATCTCTTGTGGTCACTAAGGTAGTTGGAAATGTCATAGAGTTCGAGTTGCTGTTGCAAGTTGCTCTATTGTTGGATATAAAACGAACAGAAATAAAAGAAAATGCATATTTTCGTTCGACGTAACCAGCTTCAAACATAATTTACATATTATTAGTGTCAATCAAACACTATCTAGACTTAAGGGCACTTTAGACCAGCGAATAAGTCAGCTGACTTGTAGTAGGAACGACTTTTGATGTCGGACCTTACTTTCTGGCCGACTTTAGTTGAACGCCGGATGTTGCCATGGTATGTAATGTCTGTGCAGCAATTGTAATAGTAACTTTATTGGAAAAGAAGGAAAAACATAACGGCTTCATTCATGGTGCAAAACTGAAAATGCTATAAATTCCAGCAACAGCCATCTGTTTTGATATATTTTTTGACATTTCACTTTAAACTAAACGAAGTCGGCCACAACTCCGTTTACACTGAATGATATGTCGAGTCGACTTCAACAAGATTTAAGTTGTTTTTATGTTTGCCCGACAAGTGAGCCAGCCCTCCCGACCGCACCTTGTACAGGGAAATCAAACTGCTAGACTGGGAAATTGACCCGACTAATCCGCTGGTCTCAGGTGCTGTTAAGTTTGCTATTTGATTTGCTCATACTCACTTATCGGCCATTCTTCCATCCGCTGTCTTCTCTATCAAATTCCAACTTCAATTTCGACCACCTATGGCTTGGATACCACCTGGCGTGGCAGCTGGCATTGATGGAAAGTTTGAAAATTGTGGCTGTGCTGGAAATCATCAAATTTCCTGTCGGTTAACCGATTACATTTGTGGCTAATGTATGAGAAGTTCATACTACAAGCTTACATGGGCAGGAACATTAGACAATTCAAGAGAGCACACTCACTGGTATGACTACTTTGGAACGCCAATACAAGTTGATCATCAGATGCCTCACTACTTTGCCTGAATTGGTACCATCGGTAGATCGTCAGTCTAAACTTTAATATGCAATTTACATATGCGAATTAGTATCAATCATGTATAAAATTTAAATTTCCGTTGGAATTGAATGTTTCTTATTTTTTCGAATCAATTCAACTCAATTCAATTCAATTCAACTCAACTCAATTCTATTCAATTCAATTCAATTCAATTCAACTCAACTCAATTCTATTCAATTCAATTCAATTCAATTCAATTCCATTTCATTCACTTTAATTCAAATCAATTCAGTTAAATTAAATTCAATTTTATTCAATTCAAACCAATTCAACTCAATTATATTCCATCCAATTCAATTCAATTCAACTCAATCCAATTCAATTCAATTCAGATCAATTTAATTCAATTCAATCCAATTTACTCAATGCAGTTCAGTTTAGTTCACTTCAATTCAATTCAATTCAACTCAATTTAATTTAAATCAATTCAATTCTATTCAATTCATTTTAATTCAATTCAATTCACATCGATTCAATTCAATTCAATCCAATTCAATACAATTCAATACAATTCCATTCATTTCAAATCAACTCAATTCAATTTAATTCACTTTAGTTCAAATCACATCAATTCAATTCAATTCAATTCAATTCAATTCAATTCAATTCAATTCAATTCAATTCAATTCCATTCAATTCAATTCAATTCAATTCAATTCAATTCAATTCAATTCCATTTCATTCACTTTAATTCAAATCAATTCAGTTAAATTAAATTCAATTTTATTCAATTCAAACCAATTCAACTCAATTATATTCCATCCAATTCAATTCAATTCAACTCAATCCAATTCAATTCAATTCAGATCAATTTAATTCAATTCAATCCAATTTACTCAATGCAGTTCAGTTTAGTTCACTTCAATTCAATTCAATTCAAATCAATTTAATTTAAATCAATTCAATTCTATTCAATTCATTTTAATTCAATTCAATTCAAATCGATTCAATTCAATTCAATCCAATTCAATACAATTCAATACAATTCCATTCATTTCAAATCAACTCAATTCAATTTAATTCACTTTAGTTCAAATCACATCAGTTCAATTCAATTCAATTCAATTCAAATCAATTTAATTTAATTCTATTCAATGTATACCAACAATAATTGTAAACAAGCATGTACAAAAACAAAATTTACATGAAATTGACTGTTGCTAGGTACAACGTTATGAAAATACTGAAATCAGCTGTGCTAATGCTTCCACTTGATATAAATACACTTTGCACTAGATGCTATTGGGCGACTTTTAATTAATTAAATTGTCAAAATCAGCTGATTGTGAGAAGAGTACGAGTTTTCAGGAAACCGCCTATCGCAGAAACTGGGGTTTCAGTTGCTTCGAAAATTGCAATTTTTGAAACGGTTATTTTTAATAAAAAAAATAAAAAAAATTTATAGCAAATACATAAATTATGTTAATTCATGATTCTTTTAATAATTTTCTTTTCAAAATTTCACACATAATTGCATTTAATAATAATAACGAACAGGTCGACTTTATGTCTTGTTGTCGTATCAAAAATTTTATGAGGAAGGGGTAGAACACCCGATTTCCAGCATAAAATGTTAAATACAAAAGTTTGGGGAAATCCCTATTTTAGGAGTTATTGGCCTCCAAGGTCCGGATAACAGGAGGTTTTTGTGACACGATTTTTTTTTTGTCGGACGAATATTTCGTATTTCGAGTCTTCCGGTCGGGCTCAGGGACCAGGCAGAGAAATACCCCTGTGGCTTAATTTGCATTTCTGACTTTTTTGATTTTCGGAAAATGTAAAGAATATTTTCGATAATTTTTAAAATTTTGAACGGCCGATATTACGCTAACAAAGCGAGTTATCGAAAATTTTCATTTAATTTGTTTTATTTATTTTGCCTTATACTGTCCAAAAACGCTGCCAGACAAATTCCTTCAGACGCTTTTTAATACATAGTAGCCCCCCGTGTAACCGAACTTTGTAGGCCCATAACTCTTAATATAGAATGTTACCCAAACTTTTGTATCTTACATTTGCAGCTTAAAATTATATCTTCTACCCCGCCGGTGGACCGGTTTTCCGTTTTTGATTACTGTTATTGTGAGTCGAATATAAACAAACTCGATCAGCTGTGTTGGTGCAACCACCGTCTTCACTACGCCTTGCTACAATCTAAAAAAAATGCATTAAATGGTAAACAAATGGTATCAGCTGATCGCTTAGTACACCGCAAAAACAAATATGCAAAAGTTGTACTATCGTACAACACTTTTGTATTGAAAAAATCTACTACAGTTGTACAACTGTTACGACACATACAAAAGTTAGGACACCCTAATTGTATATGGAACCGTATTTCAAACATATATATGATAGTTTTAAAATATAGTATAATAATGAGAAAACACATTCAAAAATACCTTCTCTACATGCATGTAACATTACAGTCTTTCAGCTATAAAACAATCATGATATCTGAGACGCTTTGAATTTAAAAACCATTGCGCTTTATTCGACTTGCTGAAGAAGCAATTCCATTGTAATGCCGTCATGTTATTCTAGCTTGGACATTTTTTCATGTTTAAAAAATAAACCTTTTGCAGTTATAAATCTTTAAATAACTTAACACTTTCGAATGATATCGACAAAGTTAAATTAAGTATTTAATTGATACAACAGAGCTAAACAGTCCATTTAAAGACCACAATCTTATCTGATGCCCATAAATGGTTGCTACACTCAGTACCACAGGTGGAACATAAAATTTTTTACCATTCTACGGAACTTTTTGAACTTTATCAACGCAAAGACAATGAAGATAGATAGAAGGAAAGAACAACTTCAGAAACACGCCAGTACTTGGAGCGGGGGCAGTTGGGAATATTCAGTTCAGATTTGTTTACATTTCGAAATCAAATTTACACTATGGAATAATATTTTGTTATCGGTAGTTATAACTATGCGATTAGTAATTATTATAGTATTGGGCCAGAAATAGGTCTTTCCATTAGTAGAAGTAATAAACTTGCATTGGTCGTCATATGCTGTACAATTTCATCAATTTTAATCTTATTAAACTGGAAAACTGGAGAAAATTTCTTTCGGCGGCGGTCACCTCGCATAGTGACGGCGACACTATCGAGTATATAGCCATGAAAAAGCTTCTCAAAAATACCGTTCGGAATCGGTGTAAAACTGTAGGTCCCAATCAGTGAGTGAAAACTGGAAAGCGCACAGCTCAGTGATTGTGAGAAGTTCTCCCCGTTCCCTTCATCGGAAGTAATGGGAAACCATTAATTTTCATTTTTTAACTGGAGAAAAGTTCAAATAAATAAAACCTATTTTCAAGTATTCTAAAGTCGTATTGGGTTATTTTTATTTATTGCACCCGTCGGTGGTGCAATGGTTAGTGTGCGCGCGCCTCTAGTACATGAGATCCTGGGTTCGATCCCTGCTCTGACCACCTTAAGTTTCTTTCGGCGGCGGTCACCTCGCATAGTGACGGCAACAGTATCGAGTATTTAGCCATGAATCTTCTCAAAATACTGTTCGGAACCAGTGTAAAACTGTAGGACCCAATCAGTGAGTATAAAAATAGAAAGCGCACAGCTCGCTGGTTGTGAGAAGCTGTCCCCAAGTCCTTCATGGGATGTAATGGGAAACCATTTATTTATTTCATTTTTACTATCGGAATTAATTGTGTATACAAGTTTGTGGAAAAAATATAGTTTAATACATACACGCTGGAAAAAATCATTTTTGAATATATTTGAACATAATTAAAATATATTTACAATCAACCATATATGTGTTTGGAATATGGTTGACATTACATTATTGTTAGTGTGCGTAAATATTTATTTCCCTACATTATAGTGGTTTTGCATATTTACTTAGTTTCCAGCTAAAAATAATATATTTGCAATTTTAATTTTACGTTTTGGCACGACGGTACCATAGGCCCACTTTACCTCAGCATTTTGTTGTTCCCAAAAGTTACAGAAGGTGACATGGGCGACATATGGCTCCAACAGGATGGTGCTATGTGCAACACAGCCAACGTTTTAATATCGATATTTTGCGCACTGTGTTCGAAAACCGCAAGTCGCCTGAAACTCGAAAGTCCATTGGGCTCCTCGCAGCTGTGATTTGATCCTGTTAGACTATTATCTCTAGGGCGCCGTGGAAGGCAAGTGTTATGTAAACAATCCATTGTGGCCTTAAATAACGAAATCGACGCTGTCGTTCACAATATAGGGGACCAACCAGGCAAAAATGTACTGAAAAATTAGGTAGATCGAATGAGGTGCTGGAAAACGAGTCGTGGAAGCCATTTGACCATGTTGTGTTTCACTTATAAATGTCTCTGATGGACCTGAATGTGTTTAATCCAACTATTGGCAATTTCAGTCTACATGCTGACAGTTCCGAAAACGGTATGAGACTGATTGACTTTGCCGCGGCAAAAAAAAAAAACATGGTTATTAGTGGTACGAGATTCCAGCATAAAGACATCCACAAGGCTACTTGGGTATCCGCTGATCAAAGAACTTAGAACCAAATTGATCACGTGGTAACTGATGGAAGGCACTCATCCAGTGTAATGGACGTACGAGAGATCAGAGGAGCTAACATTGATTCTGATCACCACCTGGTAGCAGCAAAGGTTCGCACAAGATTAAGTAGGGCGAAAATCGTACGAAACGGGCGCAGAGAAAGCTGGACATCGGAAAGCTGCAATTACCAGAGGTAGCCACAGCCTACTCAAGGAAGCTCTAGCACCTTTTGGCACAGAACCCACCCCCACCCGATAACGATCCTGAAGCGCCGTGGAAACCCATTTCCGACTCTATAAAAACTGCCGCAACAACCGTACTTGGTTTTGAAAAACCGCTTCGCAACAAACCATGGTACGATGAAGAGTGTCGCAGTGCAAATGATGAAAAAAACGCTGCACGCATGGCAATGCTTCAGTCAATTGCAACGCGAGCTGCTACTGAGCGGTATAGGGGGAAAAGAAAGGAGGTAAACCGTCTCTTTAGGCGTAAGAAACGGCAGTGCAGAAAGCGCGAGAGTGAGAAAATTGACTCATACAGAAGGAAGAACGAAGCCCGAAAATTCTACCAAAAAGTCAAAATCGGAACTAATAGACATGGTTCAGGGCACCCTTCTGTAAAGACAAGGACGGAAATCTCATCGCAGATGTGCAGAGTATGTTTGAAATATGGAGAGATCATTTCTCTGCGCTATTGATACCTGAGATATCCAACAACGAAACAATCGATCTAAATTTGGACGACGACGTCGATTGGCCCCCTCCGAACCAAGACGAGTTCAGACCAGCTATTGCCCGGCTTAAGAACAATAAAGCCGCAGGAACCGTTGGATTACCCGCGGAGCTGTTTAAGGCTGGCAGCGATGAGCTGATAAGGTGCATGCATCAGCTCATTAGCAAAATTTGGTTAGATGAATGCATGCCCAGCGATTGGAGTCTCAGTGTACAATGTCCCATATTTAAAAAAGGTGTCGCGAGTCTCTGTGCCAACTACCGTGGAATAAGCCTTTTATCCATAGTATATAAGGTTCTATCAAGCGTAATGTGCGAAAGACTAAAACCGATTATCGCTGACCTGATTGGACCATACCAGTGTGGCTTTAGGCCTAGAAAATCGACAACAGACCAGATTTTCACGCTACGCCAAATCCTGGAGAAGACACACGAAAAACAAATCGACACCTATCATCTATTTGTCGATTATAAAACGGCCTTCGCTAATCCGATACGATTAATAGAGATTATTCTGAGAAAACCATCACCAGCAACAGTCACATGCTGCTCGCGTATGCCGATGATATAGATATCATTGGACGCACAGTTAGAGAAGTTACTGCGGCGTTTTCGAGAATTGAGAAGTAGTCAGAAAAAGTGAGTGAGGACGAGACAAAATTAATGGTTTCAACGAGCAGGGCCTCAACGCGATTAGACCAAAGCGTGAATGTTGATAACCCTTATAATTTCGAGGTGGTGGACGAATTTATATACCTCGGATCTGCCGTGAACGAAAACAACAACGTCAGCCTTGAGATCAAGCGGAGAATTGTGCTTGCGAATAGATGTTAGTTTGGGCCAAACAAGCACTTTAGAGATAAATCCCTCTCTCGAGTAACAAAAGTCCAATTATACCAGACTCTCATACAACCCGTCATGCTTTATGGCGCAGAATCCTGGGTCCTATCGCAAGCAGACGAAACATCTGTAGGAGTCTTCGAGAGAAAAATACTCCGAAAAATGTATGGACCTATAGTGCACAATGGCGAGCATAGGCGACGCATGAACCATGAGCTGTATGAGCTATATCCCGACATTGACATAGTTAAGCGGTTCAAAATAACGCGATTGCGCTGGCTAGGCCATGTCAGTAGAATGGATGAAGACGAACCAGCACGAACGGTTTTCGAAACCCAATTCAAAGGAAGACGAAAAATAGGAAGACCAAGACTCCGCTGGGGGGATCAGGTTGACGAATTCCTGCGTAAACTTGGTATTGCCAATTGGAGAGGTAAAGCAAAAGTTCGAACTGGTTGGCGAAATATGTTATCTTCGTTTTGTAAGGTCCCTGACCCCTCGGGGTTGTTCGTGACCGGATAAGTAAGTAAGTAAGTGCTGGGCCTGACCAACAAAATCATAATTTTGAAAAAATGTATATTAGTCCTCTGTAACATATTCTCTCAAACGCATTCTGTTTGGAACACACTCTAAATATTCATATATTTACAAGTCCTAAACTGACTTATATTTATTCACTTGAAAAGATGTTCTTATCCCAACCATCCATATTATTACGTCGAAGCATTTATATGCTTCCTCCCAAACGAACAATTGACGACTGACGACTGCACGAAACTAAAACGCTACAGATCAGTCAACATAAGAAATACTCAATTGGTTTACACGGGCATGCAGGATTATAAGAAACTCTCAATTCATTTACACAGGCACGAAGTATAAATTACTGACTGAAAGAATAATGCAAAAATACAATTATACACTTGCAATAACATTAACTTAGGCTGACAACAATATCTCTCTGTGTCGCCATTTTATCATTTTGCTCTCCACAGAGCATTGCGACAACAAAAAGAAATAAACTGTGCACCAAACACTGCGATATATTTTTGTATTACAAACAAAGCGGTATTTGGATCAAAAGCACATATATTATAACATATTAATCATTGTGCCTCAAATATGTAATATAGCATAGCAAACATAATGTGTTTGGACACAAGTATAGTATACATGCGACAAGCTCCAAACATACGTTATATTTCCAACCAAACAAAAAAAAGAGGTAGATCTTTCAGCGTATATATGCAATAGTTCTATAAAAGTGCAGCAACTTAATTAGGTTTCTTTTCAAGTCACTAGTTTCCAAAATTAGCTGCAGTTTCCAAAATTATGCCAATTCATGTGATTGTATATATGACTAATCAAAAATTAAAAGAATCAAACTAAAATTGTTGTCCATATCTAACTATATTATAATTCCCATCAAATACAATATGTTTCTGGCATTTAAATAATATTTTAATTCGTTCCAAATATAATATGTTTACAGTTTGCAATTTGCAATTATAAATATGTTTGAATAGCTTCACCACACATATAGAAAAGTATTTTTTTCGTCAAAAAGACATTTTATTTCCCAACATAGCCTCCTTTTAGCTCGATACATTTAGTCCACCATTCCTCCAATTTTTTTTATTCCGTCCCAAAAATTTTAATTTCTCCAGGTCCTCAACGTAGGCGTTTGTTTCAGTTATTACCTCTTCATTCTATCCAAGTCTCCTTCTGCCGAGCCACTTCTTCAGCTTGAGAAATACACGCTGAAAACTATCGGTCCCAGCAACATATTGCAGGAACCATGTACACGCTGAAAAATAACGGCTCCAGGAACATATTTCAGGAAACATTGATATGTTTGCAAGTTTTCATGAATTGAAGATCTGCTGCCTCTTTGTTTCTTTGTCGTCTGTCTCTTTTTTGTCATTTGATTTGAACAAACAAAGACACATTTGGGTCATAAATTCATATATTGTAACCTATTAATCATTGTGTCCCAAACATGTTATATTGAATGGCAAATACAACGTGTTTATGCACAAGTATACTGTCTTTGCGACAAGCTACAAACACGTTATATTTGTATCCAAACAACAAAAAACGACCGATTTTTCAGCGTGTACATGTTTGCAAGCATTGTTTTCGTGAATTGGAGATCTGCTGCTTTTTGTTTCTTTGTTGTCTGTCACGTTTTTGTTTTCACCAGTTTTCAATAAACAAATTCACATTTGGGTCACAAATATATATATGACAACCTATTGATCGTTGTGTTCCAAACATATTATATTGAATAACACACACAATGTGTTTGAACACAAGTGTACTATATTTGCGACACGCTACAAACACGTTATATTTGCATCCAAACAACAAAAAACGATAAATTTTTCAGCGTGTAGAAAGTAGTTACTGGGAACTAAATTCGGAGGATAAGGTAGCAATTAGTACTCTAATTTAAGAATTTTTTCTATGGTGATTACACATCTTTGTGCCGGTACCCTTTTTTCCTTCGCCAAATTTGGTCCCTTTTTTCCTTCGCCAAATTCGGTCGTGTCTGCTTCAAATCAATGTCGAATCAGCCCAACAGCTGTGAATAATATACGCCGGTAATTGTTGGATTCTTTTCGAGGCAATCGATGTGACTGACACCGCATGCATCCCAAAAAACTGCCACCGTGACCTTGTTGTCCGATACACCCACCTTGCCCTTCCATGGTACACGTTCAACCGGAGAAGTCCACAGCTTTGACTATGCCTTGGCCTCTGGTGTGTTGTGGTGGATCAATGTTTTGTCCTTGGTTACGAAATGGTGGAAAAATTAAAACACTCCTTTGCAATGGTCACACGGTTGCGCTTATGATGAGTAAACGCGGCACCAAACGCACGGATAGCTGTTTCATGTCCAAATATTCGTATAAAATATAATATACCCGAACAGTTGAGATACATATAGCCTCAGCCACCTCACGCGTTTTCTTTTTCCGATTGTCCAGTATAATTCCATAGATTTTATAGACAATTTCTGGCGTGACAACTTATGTTGGGCGTTCTGAACGTACGTTATCACATGTAGTGATACGACCACAATGGAATTCAGTTACGAAATGATTAACCATTCAAATTTATGATTTGTCAAGCCTTTCCTTTGTTTCAGTGATAGTTTACTACGAATTCATTTTCGTAATTTAATTTTGGTCGAAACTCACGAGGTTGTCTGCTTTATATGCTTGGCAACCATACATGGGACAAATTAATTATATTACAATTATAATTTGTAGTTCAATTTGAATTACCTTTTCAAATGTAAATTCAAAAAAATATAAATACCATTGGCAATTGTATTTATTTTCAAAGCATTTCCTTCATATCTGACAGTTTTGGTTTCCAAATATTTTATACAGTACAGGTTTATGAATCTGAAAGTACTACGAGGCAATACCTATCGAAGCCACAAACCTCTACATATAAAACACTTTTAAAACAGAGTTGCCGGCAGTCAGACAAATTCAAAACAATTAAAAGGATTCCCATATTTCATTACAATTGGCATCGGATTCCACAACTTGCATTTGCATTGCTTGAGCAAATGCAAATTCAAAATTTTTTAATTGCCATTGTGAACAATGGTAATTCTTTTGCATTTGCATTAGATAAAGCAATTTGAATTGAAATCCAATGCAAATTAAAAAAACCCATGTATGGGCAAAAGTAATCACGCAATATTCTTATGCTGTAATTTTTATTTTAATGAAAAACTTTGGTTCTGCTTGTGAAATTTGTTTATCTAATCCATTAGAATTTATTCAATCAAGTTCAGAAAATGATATCGATCACGTGGACGCCGCCAGAGTTGATGACCATACGGTCTCGATTTATGACATTTTCCTTCACTCTTGTCAGAACTTCGTGCTACAGGTTGTCACATTCTTGGCGAATATTCTCCATAAGGGCTTCAAGAGTCTAAGGATTGTTGACGTAAATCCGCCACTTGAAAAGAATTCTGGAACGGTTAAATTGGGTGATCTGACCGACCAGCGCAAATCACCAAAACGAAAAATTAAGTGACCCGGAAATGTTTCCTTCAGAATATCGGTTGTGACTCGAGCAGTTTGTGCCGTTGCACCTTCCTTTTGGAACCACATGTTCTCCAGTCCCAATTCATCCAATTGAGGAAGAAAAATTCGTGGGGTTATTGCGAACAGGAAATCTTCAAAGCAAATCCAACAAATTTGAATAAACTAAAGCAATCCAACAATGTCTCAACTATCTAAGCAGTAATGAGCAACTTTTTGGTAAGATGCCGCACATGCATCAACGAGCAGGAGGGGCATTTAAATTCCATTATTTTTAAAACTAATTAAGCTATATTTAATAAAATTGAATGAGCTTTAACATGAATAAAAGAAAAATGAATTCCATACACTGAAAAAAGTTCATTTGAGTTTCTTAATGTAGCAATATTCATCAGCCACCCTGTATAATACGTATAATAAATAAATCGGCAATCGATCTTACCTAATTCAACGAACTTAAAACCCCCATTTCACCAGTTATTGCCTGTATTTACAGCCAATGTTTCGAAATCAATTCTAAAAATTATATAAATTTCTCAATAAATTGATAAGAGTTTTACGACATGACTTAAGTGGTATCATAACATTTACAACTTTTTCTATATTTAAAAATTTTATTGATTGTATCACTTTATTCTTTTTCAGGCAGAACATGTGTGGATCAAACCCCAACAAAATATAGAAAATGAATTTGCTGTGCCCTTTGCGGCGAAGGTCATACGAACCGACAAAAAACGCACCCTGGTATCCGATGAAAATGGAAAACAATTTTGGGTGCCAAATGCAGACATTGTCAAAGCAATGCATGCGACCTCACAGAAAGGAGTGGAAGATATGATCACATTGGGTGATTTACAAGAATATACTATATTAAGGAATCTTGAAATGCGATACAAGCAAAAACTGATTTATGTAAGTATATTGATAACCTATGAATCTGTATTATGAAACCATCTCGCAATAGCGCCATCTATTTATCGATTCATTTAAAACCTTTCTTAGCGAGTTCATCAACCGTTCGAGGTGAGACCGTAAATAGTAACTTTCAACTCAGTTGCTCTTTAACATTCAAATGTTAGTTTAACATACTGCAGATGTCCGTAAGGTTTCAAATGTTAGTTTAGCCAACCACTTTAAGCATTTTACGTAAAAATATTTACATATATCATTAGCATACGCGAGTTGCATGTGAATTTTGCTGCTGATGGTTTTGTTATCTAGTTACCTGTTGAAGGATCGCACGATAGGGTGTCGTCTTATCTTAAGCCAGGCCTGCACCGGAATTCTGTAATATTTTAACGAAGAAATTCATAAAATTTTAAAAAAATTTTTTCGAATTTTGTCAATTTAACTACCGATTTTTGTCTTTAAAAAGTTAGAGAATTCCGGTGCTGGTATTAAATGGTTCGGTTAGACTTTAACCAACTTTTACTTAGGATTTGATGTTAATCAGTGTCATATTGCAATGAGGTTTCAGTTTAAGGCCGTGTTAGACAATCGGTGTCAATAGCACGATTCCGGGAGAGACAAATGTTATGAAACTCTCATCCATTTAAAAGAAATCATACGATCATTCTGGTTTCGATTTACAAGACAACGGAAGAGGAGAATGCCATAACTTGTGTTTGCAAAATGACAAAAACGAAACAACTGTTAGGAAGTAATACAGAAGAGATAGAAAAGAAAGTTTTGAACAAAAATTAAGGGCGAGTTTCACACTCGTCATTTAAGAGCTCAATTTAAAAGCTTACTGAAAATGTTCATATCACATGACATTTAAATGACAAGCATCGGGCATTTAAATTACATTTAAATGGAGACTTTTAAACTGTGAAACTGGCCTTAAGTATTTGAGAAATCCATACATGGGGCACATTGATTATATGACAATTTTAATTTGTAGTTTAATTGGAATTTTCTCTACAAAGGAAAATTCAAAAGACATTAAACATCGCTGGCAATTTTAAAGGGTGTTTCAGTAAGGTTGCACTTTTTAAAACTAGTGTAATTTTTTTTGTGCAAGTGGCAACTCTGACATTTCGCAGTGATGCACAGATTTGAAGAAACTTTCGCGGTTGTAGACAGTAAGACTCTTGTGTGTCAAGGTACCGGTCGATCACTTGGAAACATCAATTCGGTATTGGAGCAAAGTGAAGTCAATGTCAATTATTTAAAAAAAAGTCATCTTCTCCGATGAAACGCATTTCTATCT
Source organism: Phaonia tiefii (assembly GCA_963931995.1). Lineage (NCBI taxonomy): Eukaryota > Metazoa > Arthropoda > Insecta > Diptera > Muscidae > Phaonia > Phaonia tiefii. The sequence goes on along the minus strand of OZ008368.1, from coordinate 266,731,032 downwards.
GAACGGCTTCGTGAATCCACAATATTGTCGAATTTGGGGCTGAGCAAATCCTCATACAATCCATGAGAAACAAATGCACCCACAACGAGCAACTGTCTCGTGCGGATTTTGGTCAGGCAACGTGATTGGGCCTTACTTTTTTGAAGATGATGCAGAAATTGTAATGACTGTGGACGGCATTTGTTACAGGAACATGATAACGGAGTTCTTGTGGTCTCTACTGGACGGCATGGATCTGGACGACATGTGATTTCAGCAAGACGGCACCCCCTGCCACACGGCGCATGATCGATTTATTGCAGCAACGATTTCCAGAACAAATAATCTCAAGAATTTGTGATGTCAACTGGCCACCAAGATCATGTGATTTATTTCTTTGGGGTTTTGTGAAATCCCGGGTTTATGCGAATAAACCAGAAATAATCCCTGAGCTCAAATCCGAGATCCAACGCGTCATCGGTGAGATACAGCCACATCTCTATGAAAAAGTCATGGAAAATTTCATGAAAATGGTAATGGCTTGTCATCAGAGTCATGGGGGCCATTCGAGGGATATTTTATTCCAAACTTAAGACATCTTTACAATCCAATAAAATATCACAACTATCTCAAAAAATACGTGTTTTTATTTTAAAATTAAAAAGTGTATTCTTACTGAGACAACCTTTACTTATTTTCAAAGCATTTCCTTCACACCTGGCAGTTTTCGTTTTCACATATTTTATGCAGTACTGGTTTATGAATTTGAAAGTACTACCAGGTAACACCTCTCGAAGCCACAAACCTCTGCATATAAAATTCATTAAAAACAGATTTGCCAACAGACAAACAAATTCAAAATATCTAAAGCATTCCCATATTTCATTATAATTGGCATCCAATTCCACAACCTTCACTTGTATCGTATTACCTGAACAAATCGAAAATCAACACTTTTTTATTGTGATTGCGAACAATGATAATTCGTTGCAGTTGCTTTAGATAAAGTAATGCAAATAAAAATCTAATGCAAATTGAAAGAACCCATGAATGGAATAAAAAATTGTGTCCCATAACATCCCATGAAGGGATTGGGGAGAGCTTCTCACAATCAGTGAGCTATGCACTTTATAGTTTTACGTTCACTGATTGGGACCTACAGTTTTACTCCGATTCCGAGCGGTATTTTGAGAAGCTTTTTTCATGGCTAAGTACTCGATAGTGTCGCCATCACCAAGCGAGGTGACCGTCGTCGTAAGAAATGAAAGTTGGTCTGAGCAGGGATCGAACCCACGTTCTTATGTACACGAGCCGCGCATAATAGCCATTGCACCACCGAAGGTCCAGATCAAATTATCTCAAAAAATTCTGATGTCAACTGGCCACTAAGATCATGCGATTTAACGCCGTGCTACTTTTTTCTGTGGAGTTTTGTGAAATATCGAGTTTATGCGATTAAACCAGAAACGATTCCTGAGCTCAAATCCGAAATCCAACGCATCATCGGTGAGATACACTCACATCTCTGCGAAAAAGTCACGGAAAATTTTATGAAAAAAGTAATGGCTTGTCATCACAGTAGTTGTGGCCATTTGACGGATATTTTATTCCAAGCTTAATCGGAACATGTCCTCTTTACAATCCAATAAAATACCATAACTAGCTCAAAAAATACGTGTTTTTGTTTTAAAATTAAAAAGTGCATTCTTACTGAGACACCCTTTACTTATTTTCAAAACATTTCCTTCATGTCTGGCAGTTTTGGTTTTCAGATATTTTATGCAGTACTGGTTTATGAATTTGAAAGTACTACGAGGTAAATTCTATCGAAGCCACAAACCTCTACATATAAAATACTTTAAAAACAGATTTACTAACAGACAAACAAATTCAAAATATCAAAAGCTTTCCCATATTTCATTACAATTGGCATACGATTCCACAACCTGCATTTGTATTGTATTATTCAATGAAATTCAATACGTTTTTTTATTGTGATTGCGGAACATGGTAAATCGTAGCAGTTGCTTTAGATAAAGTAATGCAAAATAAAATCCAATGCAAATTAAAAGAACCCATGAATGGAAAACAATTGTGTCCCATAACATCCCGTGAATGGATTGGGGAGAGCTTCTCACAATCAGTGAGATGTGCGCTTTCTTGTTTTACACTCACTGATTGGGACCGACAGTTTTACAACGGTTCCGGGCGGTATTTTGAGATGCACTATTTCCCTCACTCTCCTCAAATGAAAGCTTTAACATATCAAACGATTTCCTTAACAGTCTAACATGAACTTTAGCAGAGATTCCAAATTCAGATATACTTAGCTCCATGGAGATTTTTCTTTATCTGGCTAACGAAGACAGCATTATACTCAACAAAGGGATGATAGGTGTCGATTTGCTGGACCTCGTTGTTTTCATCCCACATTAAATTTATTGTATATCCCTTTGAATGTTCTTATTCCTCCATTTTAGCTCTGCTTTATTTCCCGTTAATAAAACACGGTTATTTTTAAATTACGATAGGTACAACAGTTTTCTGTATTTTATTTGATATTTTACAATATGTCTTTACTAGTTATTACTACTACCGACGAACCGATCGATTTTTAACCGTTTAATCACAGACTAACTGCTATACGCTGCTCATCTGCTATTTATGTATATCAGATATACTACTGGGCACTAGGTTCGCTACCAGTTTCTCGATAATTCTGGTGGCGTCTCCACTATTCGTTGTCATTATACTAGTTATCTAGAAATGTCTACCCGTTTCCAGAACCAGTGCCGCTGCCGTCTCTTTAAAGAAATCTTAACCGAATTAAATCGGCCTAGAAGCGAATTCATAAAACTGGTATGTTTTTGCGAGGCATACTTTTAGGCGCAACATTAATCACCCTGTTATTTACATTCGGTCACAAATGTTAGCTAATAAAAATAAGTACAGCGTTCACATTAACATTACTTTCGAAATATCCATCAAACATAAGTAAAGCTTTTACTCGTAACAATATATTTCCATTTCTACTTTTCAGACCTACACCGGTTCCATGCTGGTCGCCATTAATCCGTACCAAGTCCTGCCTATTTATACCAAAAAAGAAATCAATGAATATCGCGGCAAAAAAATCAATGAACTGCCTCCACACATCTTTGCCATCAGTGACAATGCCTTCCAAGAAATGAATCGCGAAAAGGCCAATCAATGTATTGTCATTAGCGGTGAATCGGGAGCGGGTAAAACTGAAAGTACAAAATTAATTCTCCAATACCTGGCAGCCATCAGTGGCAAACACTCGTGGATCGAACAACAGATCATAGAAGCCAATCCTATCCTAGAAGCATTCGGCAATGCCAAGACAGTACGTAATGATAATTCCTCAAGATTTGGCAAATACATCGACATCCGTTTTACGGAGGCTGGAAATATACAGGGTGCCAAAATTGAGCAGTATCTATTGGAGAAATCACGCATTGTCTCTCAGAGTCATGATGAGAGGAATTATCATATATTCTATTGCATGCTAGCGGGCCTAAATCAAGAGGAGCGCAAACGTTTGAACTTGTTGGAACAGTCAGCCGCCAAATATCATTACCTCTCCCAAGGTGGCTGCTACACACTTGAGGGTAAAAGTGACCAGAAAGATTTCGGCGATATTAAATCAGCCATGCAGATTCTGTCATTCAAATTCGAAGAACAATGGCAAATTTATAGTCTATTGGCTGCTATACTACATTTGGGAAATTTAGAATTTACAGCCACTGAAGTTAAAAATATGGAAGCTGTAGACATCCTGGATACAAAAAATGCCTCCAGAGTTGCCACGCTATTAGGTGTTTCCAAGGAAGCTTTGTGTACCGCTTTGACACATAGAACAATTCTGGTGCATGGCGAGCATGTGGTTAGCTCTTTACCCAAGGAATCTGCCTTGGAGGGTCGAGATGCCTTTGTCAAGTCATTGTATGGCAATATATTTGTCCATATTGTGAGACGTATCAATGAGACGATTAACAAGCATCCAGGAAAGTCTATGATGAATACCATAGGTGTTTTGGATATTTTCGGTTTTGAGAATTTCAATGACAACAGTTTTGAACAGTTGTGCATCAATTATGCCAATGAAAATTTGCAACAATTTTTTGTCAAACATATATTCAAGGTAAGTTTGAAAATAATATCCGATACATTATTTTAGATAATAAAAGTTTCAATTAAATGCGTAAAACTCTTCCATTTCGCGCGCAATGTTTGTCTGCAAGTGTTGTCTGCATTAGAGAACTGCATTCAAAACTGTTCTTAAGTGATTCATGTCGTAAGCGAAAAATGAGAGAGTCCGTGTCCTTTAATGAATTGAGTTGAATACACTTTTATATACAGATATTTATGTATTTCAATCAAAGACCGAATACATCGTATGCAAATGAATGCATCTCTCAACGTATATATTGTATTTATTTATACTACTCAATATACTAGTGTACTTAGTGTACTTAGTGTACTTAGTGTATTTAGTGTACTCAGTGTACTAAGTGTACTTAGTGTATTAGTGTATAAAATCAAATTTTTGTTTCATTATATAAGCATGAAGGGATTAAATTGAGCTACGACAATTAGTCAGCTGTGTCATTTCCATTACTAAACCCAAAGATTGGGACCTACATTGTAACACCGATTCGAAGTTGTTTTTGTGAATACTTTTTGCGGGTAATGTCTGGATAGTATTGCATTCACTAAAAGTGTTCATCGTCAAATGAAATGAAAGGTAGCCAATTTAAGTATTGAAACCGCAATTTAAGGCAAAAGAAATACGCAGGCTTACCATTGCATGACCAAGGGAGGACCTCTATGTAGAGCAAGCATAGATGTTTCCCATTAACATATCGCACCCTAATTCCAGCAACAATAGCTCATATCTTGAATAAAAACAATAGCCAAGGATCATTTCTAGCCGCTGTAAATATATGTCGTAAGTTTTTCTTGCCTTTCGTCAGAAAAAATCCTGTATGAATACATCTGTCATTGTGAATTGTCATACAAATATTTTTACGAATTTCCTTAATCGTCCCTTTTTAGGGCTGTCTTATTTTCCGTTTTGAATAACGATAAGTACAACAGTTTTAATTATTTTTAATTTAATTATACATTACAATAGTTCACTTTATCTACACCACTGAACATTCACAATTGAAGCCACTGATGGAAGAAGGTGTTGAACCACTTTTATTCAAAAAAAATATTTTCCTTCTTTTAATGTTTCCATGGTATCTGAGTTGGTTTTAGATAAGAAAAAAGTCTACATCTGATATTTAAATTATTAAAATTAAATTTTAAATTTGTTATTTATATTTTTTTTTTAAATCAGATACAATGGAAACATTAAAAGAAGGAAAATATTGTTTTTGAAAAAATGTGAGTTTACAGCTTCTTCCACCAGGGGCTTCAATTGTCTATATTCAACTTTTGTGCTATTATGTCGCATTGCTTGCGTTTTGGCGTTTAATCACACACTAACTCCAAGTGCCAAACACCTCAGCTATTTACACGAGTTCTATTTCTCGCCGCTAGGTTCTCTAGATAGTGCCACCCGTTTCCAGAACCTGTTTCTCGATCTTTTCGTTGTCGTTACTTCGTTATTGTTATCTTTCGAACTTATAGAAAGCCGTAGGCGGTACTACCATACTTTTCTCGAATAGTGGAGATCTCAAACGAATTTAGTCGATACTGCAGATTATTCACCAAACTGGTTTGGCGGGCTGGTATGCTGCTGCAAAAGCATACCTTCAGGCGCAACATTAATCGCCCTGTTATTTACATGAAGTTAATTTGGATATTAAGCGTAAATATAAGCATTTACTTAATCGTAATAATATACTAACTTAGCAAACCCGGTCTTTTGACTCTACAGTACATTTTGAGGTATGTGGCTTTTGTAGTTAGGATGCGATATATGTGTTTGTTCGGTTTAATCTTGGCCCTGACCCAACAGTTTTGATTAGCCGCACTTTCTATTATAATACATCTTAAAATATATAAAATACCATCAGAAGGAACTGAAGAAAAATGGGTTAGCTGAGTCTTTTTTGGGTCTAGCACCAAAAATTGATCGCTGCAAGTTTATCTATAAATTGCATATTTGAAATTTTTGATATTATTGTTATTTCTATAACTGTTGTCCGGGCCAGCGTAAAACAAAACTACGTAACTCTCAATGCGTTACTGCACACTCAGTATCCTCAATACACTGTAAACATTAAATACATTTGTCATCGGTTTTCAAATCTATAAAATAATATTTGTATGTGTTCATGCAGCTCTCTAATGAGAATACGAGAACAGACGATGACCCCTTTACTGATTTTGGTTGCAGCCTTTCACACCATAATAGTTATTAACATTGTTACTAATTTTCCAATTGTCTGTCTTACCGATGTTTTATTCTCCGTTAATAAAATACGATTCTATTCAAATTACGATAAGTACAGAGTCCGCGTGATTTAATGTGGTTCTCGACGTGAAGTCCTTAACCACAGGTGATCACCGCCCCACCAAGAACATGTTTGATACGACTGTTAGCGCCGCCCGTGAGATATCCGTGCTACCCCGCATAGAGGGGCAGCCAAGAGATCAGGAATAGGAAGCCTTACACCATTGGTATACACGATTACGTGGGAGAACAAACGCCCCGTATTCGCATATCCGCCAGCGCGACTTCTTTCTTCCCTCCACGAGCTACCAATTGAGCAAACTCTCTGTACATGAGCTACTCCTCCTTGGTAAAGAGTGAGGTACTATCCAAACCTCTTCCGTGATAAGGGCCACGGATCCCATATTTCGAGGATATGCACCTGCCTAGCATACTTCGTTACAAGTAACTGATATACAAGGCAACCACATAGCCTCTACCAGCGATTTTGGTGGCAACCACAGCCAGCACGATCTCCCACAAGGGGGCCAACACCACCCGTGCTACCAGATAGGCATACTCTCTGGTCCGAGTTTCGCAGTGAAGCTGCTCCCAGTTTTTACTTTGTACTAAACAGGGGACTGGTCACCCCCGGCGACAAAAGCATCAATCGTGAAACAATTATACAATAATAATAATAATAATAATTTTCTTTGTTTTACTCGAACAGTACAAATCAATAAGGATGTGTACCTTTACCTGGTTAAAATAAAGCTGACCCCTGTTTCGCCGCAAATCGGTTATTTGTGCCACTTCAGCCGATTCCAGAGCCTAACTTACTTACTTAGATGTCCTGAAACAATCCAGAGGAATCAAGGGGCTGACAAAATGAGGAGCTCCATCTTCAGCCTTGCTCCTCCAGTTGGTAACACCAAGGTCGCCCAGGCAATCTTCCACCTGGTCTCTCCAGCGAAGTCTTGGTAGTCCTCATAGAGTAATACACATATACTTATATAGAGTTAACATTTTGCTCAGCAAATTTATGACTTTGGCCTGGTGTGATATGAACATTGGATGTTGTTGCAAGCGAACCAACAAGAAAACATCCTCGGCATTGCGTTTTCTTTGTTAAAATTATTGTGTTAAATACAACACAAATATATACTAACAACAAAAGATAACAAAAAAGTCCAAAATACGTTTAAATTGTATGGTTCTCAACCAAAACGACATGATAAATTTAAGTCAAATGTTCTTTGAACTCCACCTGGTTTAAGCCGATCATCTCCTATCCCACTAACCACACCACGAAGAGTGTGAAAGGAAACGTCAGATGAGCGAAATATTTTCTATATATAAATATATGTATGTATATTACTCTATGATAGTCCTATTTTTCGACGTCCTTCGAGTACGTTTTCGAATACCTTTCGCACTGATTCATTCTGATCCATTCTACTGACATGGCCTAGCCAGCGTAAACGCTATATTTTGATTCGCATAATTACGACGATGCGGATACAGATTATGCAGCTCGTGGATCATCCGTCGTCGATACTCCTCGTTCTCTCTTATACGACCATATAATTGTCGGAACAGTTTTCTCTGGAAGACTTCTAGTGATGTATCATCAGCGTGCGATATGACCCAGGATTCTGCGCCATAAAGCAAGACAGGTTTAATAAGAGTCTAATAAAGTTGGATCGTTGTTTCTCGAGAGAGGTTGTTTTCTCTGAAGTGCTGGCTTATCCCGAAAAAAATATGTTTGCAAGCACAATTATCCGTTTGAATACCAGGCTGAGGTTATTACTTCTGTTTACAGCAGATTCGAGTTCAATGAATTTGTCCACTATTTTGAAATTATAACAGTAATCAACGTACACCCGGATGGATAGTTTGCTTGTCGAAACCCCGAATTTTGTCTTATCTTCGTTTACTGCCAATCCCAGTTTTGCTGATTCCTTCTGAATTCTCGAAAATACTGCAAGAACTTCTTGCACATTTCGCCCAATTATGTCTAAATCACCGGCATACGCGAACAACATGTGACTATAACTGCTGATACTTTCATTCCTGTTAGTTGCTGCCTTTCCCACGATGATCTCAATTAATATATTGAAAAGATCGCGTGATAGGGTGTCACCCTGTCTGAGGCCTCTCCTCGTACTAAATGGTTCGGTGAGATCTTTACCAATCTTTATTGAGGATGTCTTGTAGGTCATTGTCATTCTACAAAGGCGTGTCAGTTTATCAGGAATTCCACAGCTACGATATAGCTTGGTACAGTTTTCCCCGTATCGGGTTATCGAAGGCAGTCCTATAATATACGAAGAGGTGGTAGGTGTCGATTTGTTATTTGTGGGGTTTCTCCAGGATTTGTTGTTATGTGAATATCTGGTTGATAGTTGACTTCCAGGCTTAAAAGCCACACTAAAAATATCCGTTTAGGTCTGCAAAAAACGGCTTTAGCCTTTTGCACATTACGCTCGAATGGACCTTGTATCCGATAGATTAAAGGCTTATTCCTCGATAGTTGGTAAATATACTCGGGTCGCCTTTTTGAAAACAGAACAAAGTATGATAAGATTCCAATCGTAGGGCATGAATTTGTCTACCCAGATTTTGCACATCTGCTGATGCATGCTGCACCTTTCCAACACATAGCCGGCAACCTTAAACAGGTTCTCCGCTCGTCCATTAGCACCAGCGGCTTTATTGTACTTAAGCCGAGAAATTGCTGTTCTAAGTTCGCTTTAGTCAGGAGGGGCAGTCGATTCCATCGTCCTCTATTTGCTCAAAATTTTGCTCATCATCTATATTGAAGTTTCCTGGAACAAATAAAGCAAAGAAGTAATCTCTCCATATTCCCAACATATTCTTATCCTTATCTCTACAAGATTCATTTCCTTTGGTTTAGTTTTGTACTTTTCGATTGAATTTATTTGCTGACTCTCGCGCTTTCTTCACAATGGTTTTTCCTTCTTAAATAAACGGAGTTTTTCTTCTTAAATATATGGACAGATCATTTCTCCGCGCTACTGTTACCTGAGCTATCCAATGACGATGAGACAATCGATCATGCGATCTCTTTAACATCTTAATGGCGATCATTATGAGAAAAGACGCGGTCAACATGAATAAAACCATCAGCAGCAAAAGTCACATGCTGCTCGAGTATGCTGATGATGTACGTATCATTGGGCGCATAAAGATTGAAGTTACTGCGGTGTTTTCGAGAATTGAAAAGAATTGAGGAGGAAAAGTGGGTCTGGCAGTAAATGATGCCAAAAAAAATTAACGGTTTCAACGAGCAGGGCCTACACGCGATTAGACCAAAGCGTGAACGTTGATAACCGATATAATTTCCAGGTGGTGGACGAATTTTATCTTGGGTGAAGCAAGTACTTTACAGATAAAGCCCTCTCTCGAGTAACAAAAGTCCAACCATACCAGACTCTCATACAGCATGTCTTGCATTATGGAGCATAATCCTGGGTCTTATCGCAAGCAGCGAACCATCTGTAGGAGTCTTCTAAAGAAAAATACCCCGAAAAATGTATGGCCCTACAGTGCGCTGGCTAGGCCATGTCAGTAGAATGAATGAAGACGAACCAACACGAAGGGTTTTCGAAACCGAACTCGAACGAATACCAAAAAACAGAAACAGGATCAAGTTGACGAATCCCTGCATACACTTAGTATTACCAACTGACGAGATAAAGCAAAGATCGAACTGGTTAACGAAATATGTTATCTTCGTTTTTTAAGGCCCCTGACGACGTACCATGGTTTGTTTTTAAGCGGTGTCTGCATCAGTTCTCATAGAGTGGGAAAAGTACATCCACAGGGTTTCAGTATCATGATTCGGGGGTGCGTTCTACGCTAGAAGCTGAGTGAGCTTCTGTGTTTAGGCCGTGCCTATCTCTGGAAATTGCACCTTTTCGACGTCCAACTTTTTTTATGTCTTTTTTCGTACGACTTTCACTATGCTAAATCTTATATGAACCTTGGCTGCAGCCAGGCTGTGATCCGAATCGTTATTATCACCTCGATTCACACGTACGTCCATTACACTATCAATTCGATCAATTTCCAGGTGATCAATCCGGTTCTTTACTATTGATCGTTTCGCCTTCCCACTCTAACTATCTAACGGAGGTTTCCGATAAAGCCATTGCCCGGGACACGCTCAGCCTACGACCGGAAGTAGTAAGCTGATTGGACTGCCCAATGAAGGAATCATTTCTGGCCACTCATAAGTGAGTGGCTATCGGAGACTTTCCATCTAGGAAGTTCCAGAAGCATCTCATAGTATCGCTGTCTGTTCTCGGAAGCTCGATATCGACGTATAGTAGTGCTAAGATGCCATCTGTTCTCGGTTGTTTCTGACAATTCTATATATATACATCGTCAAACATTCGTAGTAACCTGGCATTAGGTAGCTGTGACATACTTTTAGACGCCGTTAACATTAGTCAATCAAGTGTCAATATGCATCACAAACTTTTCTAATGTTATTTTGACAGAAATCTAAATTAACCCACACATGTAAAGCATTTATCGTAATATGTTAAAGAGATCACAAAATAAATTGTCCCATTTTTTAAGTGTAAATATCTTCCTGGTTAGAATCCGTCACTCTTTTGTATCACACATTGCAAGTGACATCAGCGTGGCTGTGGGTGATGTTTTGAAAGAACTAAATGATAATTTTGATTTTCCTAATTTCTATTTTGTATATTTGCTAACTTTTATAATATTTCTATTTTCTAACCTACCTTCCAGATGGAGCAATCCGAATACCAAAATGAAAACATCAATTGGCTACATATCGAATTTCAGGACAACCAAGAAATACTCGATGTAATCGGCATGAAAGCCATCAACATCATGTCTCTTATCGATGAAGAATCGAAATTTCCCAAAGGTACAGACTTCACACTCCTGGAAAAACTACATGTTCAACATGGCAACCGTTCGGTTTATGTGAAAACCAAATCAAGGCAAAGCACCATGTTTGGTATACGTCACTATGCCGGAGTTGTTATGTACAATCCGCAAGGATTCCTGGAAAAGAATCGTGATTCCTTTAGTATGGATTTGAGTTCAATGATTTGCAAGTCGAAGAATTCATTTTTGAAAGAAATATTTCCACAAGCGATGCCATATGATACGGTAAAGAAACAACCAACATTATCGGTGAAATTCCGGAATTCCTTGGATTTACTCATGCGAACGTTGTCAGCAGCGCATCCGTACTTTATCAGGTGCATAAAACCAAACGAACATAAGGAGGCAAATGTAAGTTAGAATGGATTTAAATTATCATCTTTGGAAGATAAATAGTTATTAACTTTGATTTCACTTCACTTTTTTAGAAATTTGATAAGGAACTTTGTGTCCGCCAGTTACGCTACTCCGGTATGATGGAAACAGCCCGTATACGACGAGCTGGTTACCCCATGCGCCACACCTACAAAGAGTTTGTGGAACGCTATCGTGTTCTCCTGCCGGGTTTGGGACCACTACACAAACTCAACTGCCGCCTAGTGGCCCAGCAAATCTGCCAAAAAGAACTGTCCCTAAAGTCAGACCATCAATTTGGTAAAACTAAAGTATTCCTTAAAGATAACGATGATGCGATTTTGGAGGAAGAACGTTCGCGTGTCATACTCAAGGCCATTGTGACTATACAGCGAGGATTGCGCCGCGTGATATTTAAAAGGTTTGTGGAGAAACATCGTAAGGCTGCCATAGTTATTCAAAGGACTTGGAGAGGTTATAAGCCAAGACGGGAATTTAATAAAATGCGCAAAGGATTCCATCGTTTGGCTGCCGCTATACAAACACGCCAACTCACACATAATTTGTCTAGCTTGAGAATCCGTGTGACTAGGCTACAAGCTCGTTGTCGTGGTTATTTGGCGCGGAAGCAGTTCCGAGCAAAATATTCCGAGTGTTTGGACAAGCTAAAGGAGTTGCGTGCTCTGCGCATAAAAGAGGAAGAACAATACCGACGTGCTGGAGAGCGTTCATGGAAACAACATGCTGAGGCAAACTATCAAAAGCGTTTGAAGGGCATAGATCCCCTTAAAATACAAGCTGCACCAAGAGCGGTACCAAATGGTCATATGAATGGTCAGGAGGACGGTCATGTGAATGGTCATATCCAGATGGAAGACATTAACAACTACAATAATAATAATTACATTGATGAGGAGTCTTCAAAGAAAATGGTCGACGATGTATTCGGCTTCCTCGATGAGGCAGACGTAAGTGGTCCTGTGGGTCCGAATGTAAGAGAGAAATCTCTAATGTTTGAGAAAGTATTGAGTAAACCAAGATTTGTACCTACCAAACTGTTGTCACGACCCGTAAACTATTATGAATCCTCACAGGTACCGGTGGCACCGCCCCGGAAATACTCGTATCTGAATCAAACGCGCTTGTAAATAAATCCCACGATCAAGAAAAACAGTTTATTTTTTATAGCTTAATATTATATTTAAACTAATTTATATTTCCTATATACTTAACAACATACAGGGTGACTCGATTTGGGCTTTGTTATTTGTTCAAATTTTGAATAGTATGATTTAATTTGTGTGTTTACATTTTTCAACACGAAATTGAAGTTGATCTTATGAAAAACTGTGACAAACAAGTAATAATTGATGGCACCCAGTAGAATAAAATACTACACCATTTCCAATTGAAATTGAAAAAATCAATTTAATTTTCAAAAATATTAATTAAAATTCGAAACTTAAATTTTAAATTTAAAATACATCAATAGGAGTTAAAAATATATATTTCAAATTTTAAATAAATCAATTGGAATTACAAAAACATCAATTGAAATTTGAAGTACATCAATTGGAATTTTTGAAATTTAAGAGACATCAACTGAATTCAAAGGATACCAATCGAAATTTAAAAGGCATCAGTTGAAATTTAAAATTCGTCAGTTGAAATTTAAAAATTATTAACCGGTTGTATGTCTTCGACTTTTAAATTTCAATTGATGTCTTTCAAATTTAAACTGATGGATTTCAAATTGCAATTGATGCGTTTTAAATTTCAATTATTATCTTTTAAATTGTAATTGGTGTTTTTTAAATTTCAATTGATGTGCACTTCAAATTTTAAATTTCCATTGGTGGGTGTATTTTAAACTTGGAATAGAATTTTTAAATTTCAACTGATTTTTTTTTAAATTTTAATTGATTAATATTACCGCACTTAGGAACTCGTCCTCCATCACACAACTAACTATAGGGATTAGGGTCGGCATGTCATTGGATAAAATTACTCCTTTCTACCAAGTCAGAACTAGTTGTGGACCAATTCCCGAAGACTTTTACTATTTCACAAATTACACTGTGAGATGGTTTTTTGCGAGTTTTCAAAAAAAAGTAAATATTATGGTTATACGTGACAGTTAGAGGGTTAATTTGTTCCACAAAAATGTTTACCTGAATCTTTTCTATAAAACTTCTGAACATATTTTGTACCTCAGAAGTAAGGAACACACAATTTTGCATGCCGGTATGTTGCAGGAAAGTTCCGAGGGGCGGAAACTTTGAGCCGCCCTAAAAAAAATTCTGATCACATCTGGGAAAACGCCGATACACGTTTATTTTTTTTTTCATTCTACCAGAATCCGTTGACAGAACCCCATAATTTTTTTTTTGGTGTCGTACTGTGTTATCTGCACTGGAACTAGCTTATATTTCACCAACTCTAAAACTAGTTTATATTTCACCACCTCATGAAATAGTTCATATTTCAGTAGCTTATGAACTAGTTCATTTTTCAAAAGTTTATGAAATTGTTCAAATTTAACCAGCTCCAGAACTAAACCAATCGATATTTAAAAAAAAATTTAAATTTAAAAACTCCACTTGAAATTTAAAATACATCAATTGAGTTTTTAAAAATTCTATTTGAAATTTTAAATACACAAATTGAAATTTAAAAAAACATCATTCTCAATTTGAAAGACATCAATTGATACTTAAAAGAAATCAATTAAAAATTGAAACACATCAAGTGAAATGGAAAAAAAAACATAATTTTAAGTTTGAAAAATATCAATTGAATTTTGAAAATCACTTTTGAAATTTAAAATACATCAATTAAAGTTTAAAATTTCTATTTGAAATCATTCTATTAGATTATATTCTATTGGAATCATATATTGAAATTTAAATCACCGCAATTAATATTTAAGACATCAATTGAAATATAAAGTACATCAATTGATATTTGAAACAAGGTATGAAGTGAAATATAAAACACATCAACTGAATTTTCAGACACATCATTAGAAATTTCAAAATTTGAAATTTAAAAATCAAGTTTACAAAATCGGTTACAAATTTTTGAATTTCAACTGACGAATTTCAAATTTCTATTGAAAGTTTTCAAAATTAAATTGATATTTTTTGGGTTTCAATTGGAAATGGTGTAGTGCATAATTCACTGCACGATTTCCAATTTAATTTCAAAAGACGCCAGATTAATTTTGAAAAGATTTATATTTGAACTTTAAATACCGCAATGAATTTTAAAAAGTCCATTTGTAATTTCAAATACATCAATTAAAATTTCAAAAAGCAAGAGTTGAAATTTAAAAAAAAATCAATAGAAATTTCAAAGACACCAGTTGAAGTAAAATACATGAATTGAAATTTTAAACTCGTGACTGGAAATTTAAAAATCATTAAAAAATTGTTTATATAAATATTAGGTTTATAAATTTCAATTGATGTTTTTTAAATTTCAATTGGTGTGTTTGAAAATTCAGTTGATGTGTTTTAAATTTCAATAAATGTCTTACATTTCAATTGATGTCTCTTTTAATATTAATTGCTGTCTTTCAAATTTCAATTGATGTATTTAAAATTTCAATTGATGCCTTAAATATTAATTGAGGTGATTTAAATTTCAATATATACGATTCAAAAATTTCAATTGAGTATTTCAAAAAGAAATTTAAATTTTTGAGGTATTTTAAAATTCGAAAGTAATTTTGAAATTTCAAATGATATTCTTCAAAATTAAATTGTTATTATTTTAAATTTGAATCGGAAATGATGTAGTTCATAATTCACTGCACAATTTCCAATTTAATTTCAAAAAACACCCGATTAATTTTGAAAAGTATTATATTTGACATCATCAATTGGAATATAAAAATTCTATTTGCAATTTAAATTACATCAATTGAAATTTCAAAAACACAAAGTGAAATTTGAAAAAAATCAATGGAAATTTAAAAGACATCAGTTGGAGTAAAAGACATCAATTGAAATTTATAATTCGTCAAGTTGAAATTCAAAAATCACCAAATGATTTTAGAGTATACTAGCTGACCCAGCAAACTTCGTCCTACCGACAAAATGAAATGATCAATGGTTTCATGGCCACCAATGAATTCACACATTTTACAAAATTTTGTGCTACAAACCTAAGTTGGGCGAATACATATCTAATATGAAAGTTTCATCTCATTCGGTCCAGTAGATCCAGAGTTTAGCCCGTGCAAACACCGTACTATCATTTTTATATATGAGGAGTCGCAGAACAGAACGTGTCTTTTTGATTATTTCAAAATGTTGGGAAATCCAAGATTATTTTTTTGATACGATTATACGATAAAATTACGACATTTTCCCATCCCTAGTTATAATCTCTAGTGTATGAGAAGAGAAGAGAAATTATCCAAATAATATTTTTTTCCAATAGAACTTAATCAAATTCATGGAAAGACATCGAAAAACATTTTATAAAAAAATACAAAAAGTCACGTTTTGTTCTGCGACTCCTCATATATATGTAGATTAGGTTTATAAATTTCAACTGATGTATTTGACATTTTAATTGATGTATTTGAAATTTCAATTGAAGTTCAATTCACGTGTTTCCAATTTTAATTGATTTCTTTTACATATGAACTGTTGTGTTTAAAATTTCATTGATGTCTTTTAAATATCACCTGACGTCTCTTAAATTTCAATTGATGTTTTCCAAATTACGATTGATGTCTTTAAATTTCTATTGATGTGTTTTAAATTTCAATTGATGTCTTCTAAATTTGTAGTGAAATTTTAAAATTTCATATGATGTATTTTAAATTTCAAAAGTATTGGATAAATTTTAAATTCAATTGAAATTTCAATTGGAAATGGTGTAGTGTGTGATCTGATTCGCCTATTGGCCCATGTTTATACTAATTTTTTTGATTAAAAAACATTATTTTATGAGATCTCTATACTAATTTGCTTCAACAAACCTCACATTCCACTTTTAAAGTCCTTGAATTGAAGTACTCATATATAAAGGAAATCCTAACATTGGTCAATTCAAAGCTAATTTTCATACCCACAATTTATTCTAAAATTGTCCACAATAAACTCGGCCTATTTATATCCAAATCAGACACATTTCAGTTTCATTGTCAATACAAAAAATAATTCAATTACAGAATCATTAAAGAAGTGATGACCAACTCTATCACAGTATAGAAACTGATGTATATATTATCAGACTTCGAAGTACCCTATCATACATTGACACTAATTTTCTTCGTAACATTTATGAAAGAATGTTCATTAAAAATTATTCATTAATCTTAGGCACATTTTTGTAAATTAAAAAAAAACACAAGTTTCATAAAATATCAGTCTTAGACTTAATGAAATATTTTCTTGCCGGCTACACAGTTTTAATTGAAAATTTCGTAACAACATTCTCATAAATTTATTAAAAACGTCACTGTTATTTTAAAATATTTCATATATTTAATGAAAATTTAAAGACGATTTACCAAAATGTTCTTAAAATATTAATATTTAATAAATTATTAATTATTAATTATTAATATTAAAATTTTAATATTCAATGAAACATTTCTTTGTCAGCGTGAAACTTTTCATTGAAATTTTCATAACGTTTGCAGAACTGTATTGAACAATTTCCTTTATTTTTATGGAATATTCCATAGAGTTAATGAAAAACTAAAAACTAAAACTAATTTGTGTATCACAAACAAATTTTATAAAAAAAAATTTCATTAAATATTATTCATAGATTGAATGAAAGATTTTCGCTGCCGGGATGAAACTTTTTCCCAGAAAAATTTCTGCATAAATGTACTGAACAATTTCCATTATTTTTATGATATATTTAATAGATTTAATGAAATTAAACACGTTTTGCGAACATTATATGTGTTTTATAAAAAACAAATGTATAAAATGAAATTTATAGGAAAAGAGTTTCATAAAATATTATACATAGATTGAATGAAACGCTTCCATTGCAGGCGTTAAATTGAAACTTTCAAAACAACGTCTTCAGAAATATTTTGAAAAATGTCCCTTATTTTTGTAAAATATTTCATAGATCTTAAAATATATTAAGAATATTATTTCTATAAAGAATAATTTCTTAATATATTATTCAAAGGTTGAACGAAATAGTTTTTTTGCCAGCATGAAATTTCATTTGAAATTTCATTGAAAATTTCATAACACCGTCTTTAGAAATTCATTTCACAATTTTCTATACTATTACGGAATATTTAATAGATGTAATGAAAAACTAAAGACGTTCTACGAATATAATATGTTTTCAGAAACAAATTTTATAACAAAATAGTTTCATAAATTATTATTCATTAATTGAATGAAATATTTTCACTGCCAGTATGAATAGATTCAATGATACTAAAGATGTGTTGCGAATCATTTTATGCTTCCTAAAAAAGAGTGTATAAAATCAAATCTGTAAAAACAGTTTCATAAAATATTGTTCTTAGATTGAACGAAACATTTTCATCGCCAACGTGAAACTTTTTAACTGCAAAATTTCATAACAAAGCCTTCACTAATTTATTGAACACTTTTGTGAAATAATTCACAATTTTAAAACTAAACGAACAACGATTTGGTGATATTATTTGTGTTTCGACGCTTGCGACATTTTTCGAGTCTTTTTCTTTATAATAAAGAATTCTCAATGCATTTAGAGTTTTCGTTACACCCAGCCGGTAGAAATTTTTAATGCATAATTCTGTACAATTGCTGATAATGATCCGTAGACGTTATGAACGAATTCCATTGATTGTCTGATGAATTTCGTATATTCAAAATATTATCGTTTCATACAATTTGGGAATTTATTTATAGAGCAAATCAAATTTTTCTTTTTTTGAAAATTAATGCAGAAATTTATAATTCATATCTTTTCTCTTGCGGGAGTTTTATTATTACCGTTTGTATTTCTGGAACTTAATTTTTTTTTAATTTATCCAAGCCCAATACCATTTTGTATTCAATTCGTTATATTTTTGAAGAATTTCGTAATATTTATAAAGAATATTGTTTCAGTGTACTCTGCTGTAGCACCTACACTATTTTCAATTGTAGTTGAAAAATTATCAATTTAATTGTGTAAAACATCAATTGAAATTTGAAATTTCTATAATGAATTTTAAAACACAACTATTGAAATTTACAAATTCTATTTGAATGTGGCCGTCGGTGGTGCAATGGTTAGTGTGCGCGCCTCTTGTAAATGAGATCATGGGTTCGAACCCTGCTCTGACCACCTTAAAATTTCTTTCGGCGGCGGTCACCTCGCATAGTGACGGCGACACTATCGAGTATATAGCCATGAAAAAGCTTCTCAAAATACCGTTCGGAATCGGTGTAAAACTGTAGGTCCCAATCAGTGAGTGAAAACTGGAAAGCGCACAGCTCAGTGATTGTGATTCCCTGTCCCTTCATGGGATGTAATGGGAAACCATTTTTATTTTTTTTAATTATAACACATCAACTGAAATTTAAAACACATCTGAATTGAAATGTAAATTTTAAACGCATCAATTGAAATTTAAAAGACATCAATTGATTTTTAAAAGACATCATTTGAAATTCAAAATTCATCAGTTGAAATCTAAAATTATTAACCGATTTTATATATTAGCGGATTTATTCATAAAAAGTTGTGAGAGGTTTGAGAGACAGTTTATCATATAAAAAACGTCTCTCAAACCTCTCACAACTTTTTATGAATAGGGCTGTAGATTTTTAAATTTCAATAGGTGTCTTGTATATTTCAATTGATGTGTTTTAAATTTAAATTTATGCTCATTAAATTTCAATTGATGTATTTCAATTTTCAAAGAAAATTTTTAAATTTCAATTTATTTTTTTTAAATTATAATTCAAAAAATATCAAAATCAATATTTCGATATGAATTTTAAAATACACCATTTGAAGTTTAAAAAACATCAATTGAAATTTAAAAGACATCAATAAAATACATCAATTGAAGTTTAAAATTTGTCAGTTGAAGTTCAGAAAGCATTATCTAATCAAATTTCAATTGGTGATTGTTAAATTTTTATTGCTGTCTCGTAAACTGCAATTGCTGGCATTTAAATTTCAATTTAAAATTTTAATTCATTTATTTTCAATTGCAATTGATGTATTTCAAACTTCAATTGACGTCATTTAAACATCAATTTCGGTTAAACATCAATTGCTGTTTTTCAAATTGTAATCGATGTTGTTTTAAATTTCAATTGATCTCTTTTAAATTTCATGTGGAATTTTTGTATTTTGATTTAGAGTATTTTAAAATTCAAATGGAATTTTTAAATTTCAATGAATTTTTTTTGTACTTTAACTGGAAATGATGTAGTATTTCATTAAACTATTTTAAATATACAGAGACTAAATACATCCATTGATTCCTAATCTGTGTGGTGAAAATTTAAACAGCCTTCCCCTGATTTATTGTTCAAACTTTCTAAAAGTTATTGTTTCCAAGATACTGTCATTTAATGTATTTACTTGTGATTTCCATTACCATAGAGCAAATATACCTAGAGCTAACATTCGGCTCGCCTGACGTTATATTTCACACTCTTACACCAGGTGGAATTTCAACAACTATTGACTTAAATTGTGTATCATGTCGTTTTGGTGGAGAACTGTAAAATGAAAAACAATTTTGTACTTTCTTATTATCTTTTATTGTTAGTGTACATTTTTTTTTTTGTATTTAACATAAAAATATTAACACACAAACACGAAATGCTGTTGTTGATTATTTTGAACTAATCTGCTATTAACAAAGCAATACTTTTCGACAAGGACCGTCCACATGCAACCACGCCTAATACCGTAAATTTGCTGAGAGAGATGTTCCCTCCAGATATCTTTACTCTATGCCCATTACATTCCATTTAGAGATAGGTGAGAGCTTATTACCATCAAATTTCTATTTGATAGACTTACAGACTGGGACCTTTACATAGGAACCTTTATATCGACTTCGGACGGGTATTTAGAGATGATTCTACACCATCGCCGATAGAAATATAAGGTGACCATTTTACCACCCACGGTGCAATGTATTACACCATTTCTAATTGAAATTTTAAATAAATCAATCGAAACTTAAAAATTTCATTTGAAATTTGAAATACGTCACTTTAAATTTAAAAATGTTATTTGATTGGAATTTAAAAAGAATATAAATTAAAATCAATTGAAATGTATAAGACATCAATTGAAATTTAAATGGTATCAATTGAAGTTTAAAATATCAATTGAAATTTAAAATGCATAAATTGAAATTTTAAAATTCTATTTGATATACATCAATTGATATTTAAAAACCACAAATTGAATTTTAAACAACATCAATTTGAAACACCAATTGAAATTTAAAAGACATCAATTGAAATATAAAAATTCTATTTGAAAGTTGAAATACATCAATCGATATGTAAACCACATTAATTGATATTGAAAACACATCAATTGAAATTTAAAATACATCAATTTTAATTGAAATTTAAAAGACATCAATTGGCATTTAAAATACATCAATTGAAATTTGAAAGACAACAATTGAAATTTAAATTGCATCAATTGATGTTTAAAATATCTATTGAAATTTAAAATATATCAATTGAAATTTAAAAATTCTATTTGAAATTTTAAATAAATCAATGGATATGCAAAACACATCAATTGAAACTGAAAACACATCAATAGAAATTTAAAATACATCAATTGAAATTGAAAACACATTAATTGAAATTTAAAAGACATCAATTGACATTTAAAATACATCAATTGAAATTTAAAACACATCTATTGATATTTAAACCACATCAATTGAAATTTGAAAGACATCAATTGAAATTTTAAACACATCAATTTGAATTTGAAACATAAAAATTTAAATTTAAAAGACGTCAATTGGAAAAACGTCACAAAACAATTGAAATTTAAAACACATCAATTAAAATTTGGAACACATCAATTGAAATTTAAAAACATCAATTGAATTCTAACAGACAGACATCAATTGAAATATAAAGCACTAATTGAAGTTTAAAACAAATCAGTTGAAATTTAGGACATTAATTGAAATTTAGAAGACATCAATTGAAATGCTAAACAGATCAATTTGAATTTGAAACATAACAATTAAAATTAAAAAGACGTCAATTGAAAGGACATCAGACATCAATTGAAATTTAAAACACATCAATTCCAATTTGGAACACATCAATTGAAATTTAAAAACATCAATTGAAATTCAACAGACATTAATTGAAATTTAAAAGACATCAATTGAAATTTAAAACACATCAATTCAAATTTGGAACACATCAATTGAAATCTAAAAACACCAATTAAAAGACAACAGACATTAATTCAAATTTAAACGACATCAATTGAAATTTAAAAGACATCAATTGAATTTTCAAACACATCAATTTGAATTTGAAACATAGCAATAGAAATTTAAAAGACGTCAATTGAAATTTAACAGACATCAATTGAAATTTAAAACACATCAGTTGATATTTAAAACACATCAATTAGAATTTGGATTAAATCAATTAGAATTTGACACATATTAATTAAAATTTGAAAGACATCAATTAAAATTTAACAGGAATGAATTGAAGTTTAAAATACATCAATGGAAATTTTCAACGCAAATTTAAAAGATATCAATTCAAATTCTAAACCGGTTAATAATTTTTAAATTTCAACTGACACATTTTACATTTTAATTTTACATCAACTGAAGTCTAAATGACATCAATTGAAATTTAAAAGATATCAATAACACACGTCAATTAAAGCTTAAAATTCGTCAGTTGAAGTTCAAAAGTCATTACACGATTTTATATATTAAGGTTTTAAATTTCAATTGATGATTTTTAAATTTTAATTCAATTGCTGGCATTTCAATTTCTATTGACGTCTTTTAAATTTCAATTAATGTTTTGCTTTTTTATTTCTATGGATGTTTTTTTTAAATTTCAATTGCTGTATTTCAAATTTCAAAGAGAAATTTTAAATTCCACTTGAAGTATTTTAAAATTTAAATATAATTTTCAAGTTTCAATAGATATTTTTTCAAAATTAATTTGATATTTTTTGAATTTTAACTGGAAATGGTGCAGTTTATCCATTTACATTTAAAAAATGGTTCCTAGTTGAGGATTTTTATGACACATATATATAAGTACCTTAAAGCTTCTCATCATCAATAGAAATTTAAAATACATCAATTGACATTTAAAAATCTATTTGAAATTTAAGATACATTAATTGCTATCAAATTGTCAAATCTCGGCTTAAGATTTCATTTTACCATGACCAATTATTGCCGACCTTTTTTCCCTAAAATTGCTCACTTGTCATGTTGATGAAGACAGGCATCAGGAACAGTTCAGCGTAATTTCATTCACATACACATATGACAACTGCCTAACTTTCTGCCACCCATCTTTCTCCTACTCTTGTCAATAGTTTATAATTAATTTCTTCTTCTTCTTCTTCATTATATGAAACAATAATAAGGATTTATTAACTTTTATCATTAATTGTACAAAACTATTTATAGTATTTCATGTTTTGTTTGTCTAAACGTATTTAGCAACTAATTGTTTATATACTTATATACATATATATGTATTTGTAAATTGTAAATAAATTTAAATTGTATGTATGTCCATGACATTAAATTCTATATAAAAATTGTGGTTTTTTTAATATTATTTGGAAATTATGGTGATGGGATTCGTAGATTTTTGACGATATTTTGTGGTGGATGGGATACCGTTTAAAGGGTTTTCATTTTCAATATCATGAATTCATTTAACAAAATATGAACTCCTGGAAAGACGAGATAACATTTTAAATTACCTTTAATCTCGTGGCTTTGGACTATCTCGATTTTAATTTCTTTTAGAATCCTTTGTCTGATTGCACTGCGTTCGAATCTCTAAGAATATCTCTCTCCATCTAAGAGAATTTGGAATTCAGTGTTGAACAACCAGTAATGAAGAGCAGTCAAGGAACTGACTTGTTTTCCAAACGGTCCTTTTTTGTTGTTAGGATGCAAATATAATGTGTTCGTAGATTGTCGCAAATATAGTATTGTTGTGTCCAAACACATTGTATTTTGTATTCAATACTACATGTTGGAGCCACAATGATTAATATGTTATCATATATGTTTTTGTGACCCAAATCTGGCTTTGTTTTTTGAAAACTGCTGAAAGCAAAAATGTGACAGAGGAGAAGAAACCGAAAAGCAGGAGATCTTCAATTTATGCAAACAATATTCCAAACATATAACCATTTGTGGTCCATCTAAGTGAATTTGAATTTCAGTGTGGAAGAAGCAAGAATGAATGGCAGTCAGGGAACTGACTTTTTATTCATACTCGTACACGTGTTTTTTGTTGTTTGGATGCAAGTCTATCGTATTTGTAGCTTGTCGCAAATATAGTATACTTGTGTCCAAACACATTGTATTTGCTATTCAATATTACATGTTGGACCCAAAATCATAATGTATGATTTTGTGACAGAAATATGGCTTTGTTTTTTGAAAACTGCTGAAAACAAAAAACGTGACAGACAACAAAGAAACAAAACGCAAGACATCTTCAAGTCATGCAAACAATGTTCCAAACATATACATGATTCCTGCATAATGTTGCAGGGGTCGTTTTTTCAGCGTGTAGCTTTCTCCGAATTCTTTCATATTTTTGAAACTGTTGACTATTTTTGAAATAGTGGCCATTGTTGAAATTTTGGATTTCAGTAGATCCTTTATGAGCAACATGTGGCTTTTGTTGTCATTCGTTTATCCTGTAAATTTATTCGTGTTGAATACAGCTTTTCTCATTATGATCTTCATTAAGATTTTGCACAGAGTGTCGACTTATCTCAGCTCTTGCGTGGTAGAGAAATGTTCGGTAAGAGCTTTGCCAATCATCACCGATTATTTAGTTTTGTTCAGAGTCATTCTGCATAGGAGTATCCCATTGGCAGGTATGCCAAGCTCAGGCATTGCTGCCTAGAGTTTTCCCGATTCAATCGATTCCCATAGTGCAGGGTGTCCCAAAAAAGTGCACGATTTTTTCGAACTTTTTCCTGTGTAAGTGGCAGATCTAAAGTTGACAGCTATCGTCTACGATTGTTCCGACTACTCAGAAAGGACAACATTGCAGCTGTAAACGGAAGTGTCGCCTAAAACTCGGAAACAGCAATTCGGCAAAAAGTTCACAACAACAATTGAATTCAAATTTAAAATTCATCAATGAATTGAAATTTAAAAGACTTCAATTGGAATATAAAACACGTCAATTGAAATTTGAAACACATCAACTGAAATTTAAAATAATTTAATCAAATGCAATTTAAATTTGTCATTTCTATATTTCTATATTCTATATTTATATTTCCTATTCAATAATCTCTAACAGACAAGATTGCCTTGGAAAGGAAACATATTGTGTTCACTGTTTTCGCTAATGTTTCATGAAATCTTTGTGTTTTTCTTGTATTAGATCCTTGAAAATGACCAACGAAGTTGATCGAAATATTGGAAACTGAGTAAATTATGATGAGGGTAGGATTCTACAACTTCGTTTTATTATATCACTTTTATGACCTCAAGCCGATACTAAAACTAAAAATCATAAATTTATATATTTTTAAATTTTAGTTGATGTCTTTTAAATTTCAATTCATGTATTTAAAATTTTAATTTGATGTTTTTAAAAGTTCAATTGATGTGTTTTAAATTTCATTTAATTGGTTTTCATTTATTTCGGCTTAAGGTCATAAGAATAAAAAGAAAAGTATTTCTTTTTTACAATTCGTTGATAATTTTCAAGGATGCGCTCTGTGTTATCTCAAAATATCTTTGAAAATGATCAACGAAGTTGGTCGAAATATAGGAAAATATTAATGAAATTGTAAAACAAAATATTTGGAGATTTTTCTTTTCATTGTTATGACCTTAAGCCGAAACAACTGAAAACAAATATATCTACAAAGGTCAACTATACTTACAAATAAAATTTCAATTAATGTTTGTTTTTAAATTTGAATTGTTGTATTTCATTTCATAGAATTGTTCAATTTAATTGAAGTATTTTAAATTTCAAATAGAATGTTTTCATTTAAATTTTATTTTTTTTAAATTTCAATTGGAAATGGTGTAGATTCCAAACAAAACTGTATGGTTTGCCATACTATGAAAATATTTGAAATGTATTTAGCAAACATTGACTGGCATTAAGCTTGTTTTTTTTAAATTAATGCCAAACCAATTATTCGACGACTTTGTATTGGGACCGCTTAAAATCGCTTAGGTCCCCATACAAAGTGGTCGAAAAATTAGTTTAGCAGGGAATAAAAAAACAGGCTCATTATTATAATGTTTTTCTACCTGAATACCAATAAAATTCACCTCAGTGACCATAAAAATTGTCCACATCTGTTGTTGAGGTGAATTTTATTAATATTGCCAATGATTGCAATTTGATGATTTATATCCTAAATGTTGTCTTGTAAGGGATATTTGGGACCTAACTCCGGCAAATGGACACCGGTCAGTATAATAAATACCAAATCAAGAAAGAGAATTTGATCACCTGCGTACTTACTTTTCTGAACTTGTTGAGAATAATACAATAAATAAATAAATAAATAAAATGATTGGTAGGACAAAAACATGTGAGACATATTTCGTTAAATTGACGCTATATTCTTAACGTGCAATTTGGTGCAGGCAAAAGTTACTCTAAGAAATTTAGGAACACATCAAACTTTCCAACTGTGTATTACATTCTTTGAAGGCTTCTGACTTACAACACTTATCTTGATCCAACGTCAAATTTTTTTACAAAAACGAAAGTCTTTAAATATTTACTACAACCAAACTGTATTAGCAACAAACAAAAATTAGTCGTCGTGTTAAAGCCCAAAAAAATTTCGTGTAAATTTCGTAAATTTCGGAAATTTCAGTGCAATATCTCTAAAACTGTCTGAGATACAGCTTAATAAATCCGAAAAAACAAATACATTTTTTTTAGATTTTCAATATCCGAAAAAAGCGAATATTTGTAATATGAACAAAATTAAAAAATGTTCTATCACTGTCAACAATTACATCAAATTATGTTTAAAAAACAATTTATTTTATATCATTTAAAATCGAATATTAGGAAAAAAGCAGTAAATTTTAAACTATTTTCTCAATTATACTCGATTATCCGATGTTTAATTTTAATATCTTCAAATAAACCTTGACTATTTGCCAACAAACGGATTTTTACAGAACTTAAATATTTTTACTACACCACTTCCAATTGAAATTTAAAAACCCAGCAGCGGAAGTCATGACCTGGAAGGCCTGAAATAATTGCCAAACAGCCCTTCTTTAAAATACGGAAAGCCTTCTCGCTTCTTTTTAACATTGCGGGAGATTGGGAGGCAAGACCTTCCTTGCCGATTACCTAAAGAAGGCATGCAAAGAGGAAGGCCTTAGAAGGCATTTACTTTAATTTATTTTTGTTAAACAAAAATAAAATAAAAATAATTTATTTTATCACAAAATCATTATCCACTTCTACATATTTATTTATAAGCATGTATGTATCTATCTTAGAAAGTTTTACCAAGCCCAACTTCAAATTGAAAATTTTAAAAATACCCCGAAAATTATTAAATAAAAAATATAATTTTAAAATTTGTATGATATTTTCTAATTAAATTACGGTTAAAAAGAATCGGGCAAGAAACTTCTCAAAATTGTAAAAATCTTCTTCTTGGTTATATCGGATGAAAAAATGCATGCATTGCATTGCGCAGGCCTTATTTTAGGAAGGCATTACAAAAGAACCATTCCGCATGCCTTTTTGTTGAAGGCCTTGCGTCTTCCGCCGCTGGGAATTATAATCCATATACATATGTATATAAAAATGGATGTATGTATGTATGTATGTATGTGTGTATGTTACGAATGGACTCGAAAACGGCTGGACTGATTTTGATGAAATTTTCAGACCATATTCAGAATCATCTAGCGGGTGGCATAGGCTATATAGCCAGGGTGAAAGTGGGCGGTGCCACGCCCCTTTTCAAAAATCGCTCTGACGTCTTTTCTAATAGACCAATAGACGGATTGTTCTGAAAATTTCACAATGTGGTACTGACGACTTGCTGATACTCCTAGGCTATATTTGGTTGTGATTGGATAATGGGGAGCGGCACCGCTCATAGGACTTGAAATTTAAAATGGCTATATCTCATGAACTGTCAGAGCTATGAAGATGAGATTTGGTATATTTGTTGTTTGAACAGTATGAATTACAGCCAAGAACCCTATATAACAGCCATAACAATAGTTTTAAACGTAATGGAACAACAAATTTTGTTCACCCTTTGGCATTACAAAAACTTTGAAGGCAAAACGTAGTTTGGCGGGTCCAGCTAGTTGATATTTAAAATACATCAATCGAAATTTAAAAATTCTATTTGACATTTGAAATACATCCATCGAAATTTGAAACCCATCAATTGAAATTTGAAAGACATCAATTTATATTTAAAATAAATCAACTAAAGTTTAAAACAAATAAAGTGAAAGTTAAAATACAGCAATTGATTTTTAAAAGACACCAGCTAAAATTGAAAACCCATGTATTGAAAATTAAAGCACATCAATTGAAACGTGAGACACATCAACTGAAATCTAAAAAACAGCAATTCAAATTTACTTACTTACTTATCCGGTCTCGGACAACCCCAGGGGGTCAGGGACCTTACAAAACGAAGATAACATATTTCGCCAACCAGTTCGATCTTTTGCTCTATCTCTCCAGTTGGCAATACCAAGTGTACGCAGGGATTCGTCAACCCGATCCCTCCAGCGGAGTCTTGGTCTTCCTATTTTTCGTCTTCCTTCGAGTTCGGTTTCGAAAAGTCTTCGCGCTGGTTCATCTTCATCCATTCTACTGACATGGCCTAGCCAGCGCAATCGCGTTATCTTGATCCGCTTAACTATGTCAATGTCAGGATAAAGCTCATACAGCTCATGACTCATGCGTCGCCGATACTCGCCGTTGTGCACTATAGGGCCATAAATTTTTCGGAGTATTTTTCTCTCGAAGACTCCTACAGATGTTTCGTCTGCTTGCGATAGGACCCAGGATTCTGCGCCATAAAGCAAGACAGGTTGAATGAGAGTCTGGTACAGCTGGACTTTTGTTACTCGAGAGAGGGCTTTATCCCTAAAGTGCCTGCTTAGCCCAAAATAACATCTATTCGCAAGCACAATTCTCCGTTTGATCTCAAGGCTGACGTTGTTGTTTTTGTTCACGGCAGATCCGAGGTATATAAATTCGTCCACTACCTCGAAGTTATAACGGTTATCAACGTTCACGCTTTGGTCTAATCGCGTGGAGGCCCTGTTCGTTGAAACCATTAATTTTGCCTTGTCCTCATTCACCGTCAGACCCACTTTTGCTGACTCCTTCTCAATTCTCGAAAAAACCGCAGTAACTTCTCTAATTGTGCGCCCAATGATATCTATATCATCAGCATACGCGAGCAGCATGTGACTTTTGCTGCTGATGGTTTTATCCATATTGACTGCAGCTTTTCTCATAATGATCTCCATTAAGATGTTAAAGAGATCGCACGATAGGGTGTCGCCTTGCCTGAGGCCTCGCTTAGTTTCGAAAGGTTCGGTAAGATCCTTACCAACTTTCACTGCGGATTTGGTGTTCGTCAAGGTCATCCTGCAAAGGCGTATGAGTTTTGCAGGAATACCAAGCTCAGACATTGCTTCATAGAGTTTCTCCCGTATCGGACTATCGAAGGCTGCTTTATAATCGATAAATAGATGATAGGTGTCGATTTGTCTTTCGTGTGTCTTTTCCAGGATTTGGCGTAGCGTGAAAATCTGGTCAGTTGTCGATTTTCCAGGCCTAAAGCCACACTGGTATGGTCCAATCAGGTCAGCGATAATTGGTTTTAGTCTTTCGCACATTATACTTGATAGAACCTTATATGCTATGGATAAAAGGCTTATTCCACGGTAGTTGGCACAAATACTCGGGTCACCTTTTCTAAATATGGGACATAGTACACTGAGACTCCAATCGCCGGGCATGCATTCATCTAACCAAATTTTGCTAATGAGCTGATGCATGCACCTTATCAGCTCATCGCCGCCAGCCTTAAACAGCTCCGCCGGTAATCCATCGGCTCCTGCGGCTTTATTGTCCTTAAGCCGGGCAATAGCTGTTCTGACCTCGTCTTGGTTAGGAGGGGGGCAATCGACGTCGTCGTCCATATTGTGATCGATTGTCCCATCGTCATCGGATATCTCAGGTACTAGTAGCGCGGAGAAATGCTCTCTCCATATTCCCAACATGCTCTGCACATCTGCGACGAGATTTCCGTCTTTGTCCTTACAGAAGGGGGGCCCAAATTTAAAAAACATCAAATTGAATTTAACAAAACTAATACATAAAATTGTAAATAAATTTTAAATGTCTATAATGAATTTTAAATTTCAATTGATGTTTTGTAAATTTCCATTGATATATTTTAAATTTCAAATATAATTTCCAAAATTTTGTTGATATTTTTCAAAATTAATTTGATATTTTAAAAGTTCAATTAGAAGTGTTGTAGGTCAAAACATATTTAACTTCAGCAGATGAAAATCGATTGTGAACCACTGTGTGTCGGCCACAAAAATCCGTTCGTCATATTTGCGAAGAAAATTGTTTCTTGTTTCTTAAAATCTATGAAAATGGTGCATAGCTGTTATATATAAAATATAACGAAGTACTATGAGCGGATTTTCGGCATAATGGAATCCGTAATGGCATTACAGATATTATGGTGTTTGTCAGAACAAATATATTTATGTCACTAATGGTGTTATTGTCCGTTGAAGTGCAATGTCTTAGAAAGCTCGATGGTGAGAAGCGCGGCTGGCAATCGTGGCGCTTGAGTTCGAGTCCCGGATTGGGGAAAAATTATTAAAGAAAAAACAATATTTATTAAATTAAACCCTCTCGCTACACACACCATGTAATTTGTATGGTATACTTTCAGGCGAATACAATTTAATTCCTGGGAATTTTGGCAACTAAAGTGTTTTTGCCACATTTGTCAATTTTTTTTGGCAATACATTGCAAAACGCAAAAAAAACAACAAAAATAAAAAAATTTTGCTTTGGTGGGATTCGAACCTAGGTCCTACACCAGCTGCGGTTTTGTAGTCGGACATGCTATCATCATGCTAATTTCTTGCTGAAACGTCGCGCTAAGGAGCAGAATTTATTGTACTTAAAATTGTCGAAATTAGAAGTACTGCTGTCCAGGGACAACACAATGTGGAAAGCGTTGGTGCAACAACAAAATTTGTACTACCTCTTACCGCGTAATTCTGGTGGCATTCTAGTGAAATTTTTGCTGGGAGGAGATTTTTAAAAATTCTATGAAATTCTCGTAGATTTTGTTGTTATTGTAGGATGTATAAACTGCAGTTAAGTGGAGGAAGTGAGTGAATTTGCCACGCCCATTCTGCTACCTTCCACACTAAACCGACGGCCACAACACATCATAATTAGGGCTGTGCCCCATGAAGGCTGGGACTTCAAAAACGGCCGGAAGTGGTATGAAAAATGAATTTACTTCCGTAAAGATTATCACATATGAATTGTTTTTTATTTCCTCATTTTGTAATTATTTATGAGGTTATAGGAATTATTGTTCTCAATAAAACCTTAAAAAATTCCCACCTAATGCGTTTTCAATTAATAGAATCATATTTTGTGATAAACTGTAAATTCGGAGGTGGCAACCACTAAATTCAGTTGTGATGATCTCAAATTCGTTTACTGCCACTTTCCAATTCAGTTATGATAAACTCTACTTGAGTTGCGATACGAGTATTCTCCAATTTGGTTGTGATAACGTCTAGTGTGGTTGTCGCAACCTATGAGATTATAGGAATTATTGTTCTCAATAAAACCTTAAAAAATTCCCACCAAATGCGTTTTCAATTAATAGAACCATATTTTGTGATAATCTGTAAATTTGGATGTGGCAACCACTAAATTCAGTTGTGATGATCTCAAATTCGTTTACTGCAACATCCAATTCAGTTATGATAAACTCTACTTGAGTTGCGATACGAGTATTCTGCAATTTGGTTGCGATAACATCTAGTGTGGTTGTCGTAACCTCGAAATACAGTTCTGGCATTTATGATACATTCTATGAGTTGTAACATTCTATCGTTCAGGTGTGATGACGTCTAATGTGGTTGTCACAAAATATAAATACGGTTGTGGCAAACTCTAAATTCGTTCGGTTGCCTGAACCGAATTTTTCTATGTGTGTGATGGCATGTTTCAGCCGGTTCTCCCAGATTATACTTCTGTACTGATTTAATTATAACCTCTACAAAGACGTTCTCCATTAAATGATTCAGAAAATATTGTTATCAATAAAACATTAAAAAATGCCCACTAAATGCGTTTTCAATTAATCGAAACCAATTTTGATTAGAATTTGAATTTTATGAACGGTTGTGATAACCTGTAAATTCGGATGTGACAACCTTTAAAATCGTTTGTGACAATGTCTACTTCAATTATGGCAGTCTCTAATACGGTTGTGGCTACCATTTAATTCAGTGGTGATTTCCTCAAATTGTGGCAACAACTAAATTCAGTTGTAATGATCTCAAATAGAGGTTTCCACATCAAATTCAGTTATAATAAATTTTATTTGTATTGTAACAACGTGCAGTTCGGTTGTGATGACGTTTATTGTGATTATGACAATATCTAAATACAGTTGTAGAAGTTTTGATAAACTCTATTAGTTATAACAACCCAGCAAACGAATTGTATACCAGTCAACAGAATTTCCATCAGAACTACGCCGTAAGAGGTAGTACAAATTTGGTTGCAGCACTGTCGCTTTTTATATTGTGTTGGCCCTGGACGGCAGTATTCCTAATTTGGACACCTTTACATAGAATGAATACTGCTCCTCAGTGCGACGATGCAGCAGAAAAATTAGCACGATGGTAGCATGTCCGACTAGAAAACGGCAGCTGTTGAAGATTTTTTTTAAACGAAGTTCCTTATCGCACATTGCGGGATGGGGGTAAATGAAAAAATTAAACAACCTTTTTTAACACTATTATGCTACAACCCAGTATTATCAACTATATCGGGTAATTTTGCTATGGTTTGTGTCTAGACTAACATAAGCTGGAAAATTTCTTGTTTAATGAGAAGTGTTCTAGGTGGAGCCTGTAACCAATATTTAGTATATATTGTAGTTTAAAAGCCAAAGTGAAAGAAGTTTAAAAAATATTATTTCTGAAATAAGTGAGTTTTCTTAAAAAAAGTAAATTTATTCAAAAAAAATACCTTATCTTAACATGTATCTTAAACAGAGTAGCTTTTGTTAAAAAAAAATACCTTATCTTACAATCCTACATTTGCTTAAAAAAAGTAAATTTTCTTAAAAAAAACACCTTTTCTTAAAAAAAGGAATTTTTTTTTAAATACATAAGTACCTTTTCTTACAAAAGTACATTTTCTGACAACACAAATTGCCTTTTCTTACAAAAAGTACCCTTTCTTACAAAAAGGACCTTTTCTTACAAAAAGTACCTTTTCTTACAAAAAGTACCTTTTCTTACAAAAAGTACCTTTTCTTACAAATAGTACATTTTCTTACAAAAAGTACCTTTTATTACAAAAAGTTAATTTTCTTACAAACAGTACCTTTTCTTACAAAAAGTACATTTTCTTTAAAGAGTAACTTTTTTGTGAAACAAAATAACTTTTCTTGTGATAAGTACCTACTCTTAAACATCTTAAAGAAACACCTTTTCTTCAAAAAAAATACCTTCTCTTCAAAAAAAACCTCTTCTTTCAAACATTCGTTTTCTTAAGAGTACATTTTCTAAAAAATACAATAATACCCTTTCTTTTCTTTTCTTGAGATATCTTCTGATATTTCTTCTGAAAATAACTACATTTTCTTAAAAAAATAACCTTTTCCTAAAAAGGGTACAAGTTCTTTAAAAAGTACCTGTTCTTAAAACAAGTACTTCTTTGTAAATAAATTCATACTCTTATGGCTTTTTCTTACAGAAAGTACTTCTTCTTAAAAATAGTACCTTTTCTTAAAAAAAATAGCTTTTAATAAAAGAAGTACCTCTCTTTAAAAAAGGACCTTTTCGGGTAAATATAATACATATTCTTACAAAAAGGACCTAAAAATATACTTTAAAAAAAATGCATTCTACAAATAAAATTTTTTTTAAAAACAGTATCTTAGGTATCTTTATAAAAACAGTATCAGTAGGAGTGTTGGAAGTAACTAGTACACAATTTATAGCGGAAGGAACTTCATTCCAACCGGGTGTCCCCTGACACCTAATGTGATTTTTTTATTTAATATTTTTATTTTTGTGGCTTTCGTCGTTTTGCAATATTTTGTTTAAATTTGTAGGAATTTTTAAAATAAATTGGCAAATAAGGCAAGTAAACGAACGAACATTTGGTTGCCATAAACTCCAGAATTAAATTGTATTCGCCTAAAAGTATACCATACAAATTACGTGCTGTGTTTTGCAAGGGTTTAATTATTATTACTTTTTCATTACAATTTTTCCCCGACTCGGGATTCGAACACAAGCGCCATGATTGCCAGCCGCGCGTCTCACCATCGAGCTATCGAAGACATTGCACTTGAGCGGACGTACTGACTGGGGTGGAGCCTTGGAACTACTCCATTATATTTTTGCTGGGAACCTACAGTTTGGTTGCGATGACGTCTTGTATGGTTGTCACATTCTCTAAATACAATTGTGGCAAACTCTAAATTCGTCACAGTTTATTCGGTTGTCTCAACCGAACTTTTCTGTGGTTGCGAGGGCATGTTTTAGCTGGTATGCCCAGTTTATACTTTTGTATTGATTTCATTTTAAAGTCTACAATGACGTTCTCATTAACATCAACTAACACGTCACCCTATGATACATCCAATAAATGAGTCAGAAAAAAAATTATAATCAGAAAACTTTCCCTCGTTTTTGACCCCAGGCCATATTACAACTGTTACTTTTATACTATTCGAATTTATGAGCTGTCCCACCTTAGGGACCTTACAATAATCTTGAAGTAAAATGAAAATTTATTTAATATTCCAAATTCTGAAGTAAAAAATCTGGAAAATACAGTGTAAAAAATCTTTGGTATAACAATTCGTCTTGTGGTTCGTCTGTGACCGTCGGTGTTGCAATGGGTAGTGTGTGCGGAAGGTGAGTTCGATCCCTGCAGTCACTGCCTTACATTTCATTCGACGGCGGTGACCGCACTTATTGACGACGACACTATCGAGTATTTAGGCATGAAAACTCTTTTCAAAAATACCATTCGTAACCGGTGTAAAACTATAGGTCCCAATCAGTGAGTGGAAAACCAGAAACCGCACAGCTCACTGGATGTGAGAACTTTTCCCCAATCCTTTCATGAAATGTAATGGGAGATCATGTTTCTGTTTTATTTTTGTGGTTCGTCTGCCTGTTGCAATTTGAAAGGGAAAAAGTTGATCCCCTGTTTTACACAAGTAGAAATTACTTTTCTACGCACTTAAGAGTTCCAACAAAAAAACGCACTTGTGTTATTAGCAAAAATGATACCCAAAAATTTTAACTTTGTTTTTACTTCGCTAAATTCTTTACCTACCGCCCGATTTGAGCAATAAAACAACTTTCAACAGCTTCACCAAATATATAAAATTTTTTTTTTATTAAATTTCCCCAGGCCTTCCCACTGCAAACTCCTTACGATTTGACTGCTTGCCGGATCGAATTGCACCCTATGAAGGTGCTGGTACAGCGACTTTTGTTGAATGACTAAAGGCAACACACAGGTACCAAAATAAAATGTGCTCCACCTAAGGCCAAGTCGAAGTGAACTAATGCCCGCATTTAGTCACGACACAATAAATATTTACTTAGCAATCGTTCACACATGTGTGAGATTCAAATTTGCTGCTACAATACCCGCGCACCACTGCCCATCGCAGGGTTCTATTTGTTTGCCTTATTAACACATTCACAGACCTGCCAACACACATGCAAGTAAACAAATGGTCCCAGACATACCTCTGCGCAGATATTTGAATTGAAACAGATCTGCGACGTGTTAGTGCCGCCGATAACGTTCTCATATCGCCAGCGTCTTCGATTTAATGCTCGATATATTCCATAAAATTTATAGCTCAACGTTATCACTTAACGGAGCAGCAAATAAAGAAAATAAACTTCCCTCCGTATGTGCAAAGTATTAAAAAGTTCGGCGTTCTAATTTACAAGAGCTGTCATAGCTACCGCCAAGAAAATTTATCAAATTCAAAACAAAAACATTGCCAAGTACAAGAAAACAAAGACAAGTTTATGAGTTGTACTAAGTCCATTTCTCCATAAATAGATTACTAACTGCCAAAGGAATATTAAATGTACTAAATGATTGAATGGGGAATTCCTAGTATAATACTTTGGTGGATTGTATAAGAGATAAGAAAGAGTTGAGGCAAAGCCCTTACAGCGACAAAATATTTGTATTAAAATGTGTTGTTTTTGTTTTGTTGTTATTTAATTTCTAGCCCTTGAAGAGATCAGTATCAAGTGGTGGCACTATACGTTTACCTAAACCTAAACTACCCGATGTCGATGCTTCCGATTATAGTTTTGCCAAATTTGCAGCCACCTATTTCAATTCGGGTGTTACAGGTCAATACAGCAAGAAACCGCTGAAGAAATCATTGCTGGATCATGATTTACCAATGGATGAGATTGCGGCGCAGGTAAGATGCATTATA
The DNA here is from genome assembly GCA_963931995.1 of Phaonia tiefii. Classification (NCBI taxonomy): domain Eukaryota; kingdom Metazoa; phylum Arthropoda; class Insecta; order Diptera; family Muscidae; genus Phaonia; species Phaonia tiefii. Next base: position 266,694,359 of record OZ008368.1, on the reverse strand, counting down.
CTTATAGTTATCGAATTTATTTTAGTAATGTGGTAATTGGAAATTGTTCAATAATTCAAAATCTAGAGTTTTTATTGTGAATACAGCAACCCACGCGGCAGCTTTGTTGATACACTACACAGACAGTGTAGCATCCCAGCAAACCAATTGTTCCGACAAACTCTGATGTCATAAAATCCTGAACATTCTCGAAGCACCCACGAAAATTCTTAGCTTTTTCATACTGAATACGATTCGAAATTATGAAGAAATTTTTATAAATTTCTTTTCCGAATGTCTGATGAAATTCTGAAAATTTTCTGAAGTGGGAACTTTTATTTTTGATGTGTTAACATCTATAGACATAACATCTATATAGACACGGGTAGGACAACACTGTGTGTAAGTCGTGGAAATATAACCATATATGGACACCACTTCGTGATAAAAGACAAAGAAAAAAAACCCAGGGTCTCCTAGTTTTGCCCCAAGATATGCACTTTGTTTATGGGCCCCCAAATATTTAAGGCATCGGTGTCATTTTTGCAAAAAAGTGGTCATAATGTCAGGCTCATATCTTGCAAACCGTTCAGAATTTTAATTTACTTTCTGACGGAAAGTTGTAGTTTTTGACATAGTGAATAAAAATTGTCCACATATAAAATCAAAACAACTTCATCTTTAAGGTCAAAATCTCAAAAAACTTGAATAAATTCGATTTTTTTACCTTTTTCCCCCTGTTAAGGCCCATAGGTAGCAAACCGTTCAAGATACAAGGCAACAATCAACAAAAAAAATGTACCTAAGGTCTCAGTAAACGTATATACCTTTAGGTAGCTTTTAGGTAGCCACAAAAGTGAAAAATTTCCCGAACATTTTTTAATTTCAGTGTGTGTAATTTTTTAAGTCATGGAAATATAACCATATACGGATACCACTACGTGATAAAAGACAAAAAACAGATCTGTGTCTCCCAGTTTTGCCCAACGTCATGCACTTTTTTATGGGCCCCCAAAGATTTGGGGCCTCGGTGTCATTCTTGCAAAAAAAGTGATCATATTGTCAGGCTCATATCTTGCAAATAGTTCGAACTTTTGATTTACTCTCTAAGGACAAGTTGTAGATCTTATCGTAAAGAACAAAAATTGTGAACATATAAAATCAAAAGAACTTTATCTTCAAGGTCAAAATCACAAAAAAAAACTTTAAAAAATTCGATTTTGTTTTACCTTTTTCCCCCATTCAGGTCCATAGGTATCAAACCGTTCAAGATTCAAGGAAACGATCAACTACAAAAATGTACGTAAGATCTCAATAAACCACTCTCTAGAGCATATAAACTTCCTAGGAATGATTCTTATACTGTGTGCTGCATCCCTTGTTGCGTGTACTGAGCTTACTGCTTTGCCTGTGCAACTGTGGTCGGTGAAGTAGCATAGTATCTAAATGTTGAAGTAAACGGTATTAAGAATCATTCCTAGGAAGTTCATATGTTCTAGGAAGTTGTTTATTGAGATCTTAGGTACACTTTTGTAGTTGATTATTTCCTTGAATTTTGAACGCTTTGCTACCTATGGACCTGAACAAGGGGAAAAAGGTATAAAAAATCGAATTTTTTTAAGTTTTTTGCGATTTTGACTTTGAAGATGAAGTTTGTTTGATTTTGTATGTTCACAATTTTTGTTTTTTATAACAATTGCTACAACTTTGCCGCATAAATTCAAAACGGTTTGCAAAATATGAGCCTAACAAGATGATCACTTTTTTGCAAAGGCCCGAAATATTTAAGGGCCCATAAAAAAAACTGCATTACTTTGGGCAAAACTGGGAGACACGGGTCTTTTTTTTTTGGTCTTTTATCACGTAGTGGTGTCTGTATAGGGTTATATTTTTTCGTGTTGGACTGTGCAATCTATCAAAGTGAACACATGCAAACAACACAACACAGCGTTAGCATCACATACGTGGTTGTTGTTCAACAATTGTCTCTGCCTGAAAATAAGTATGATGGTATTGATGTACCGGCAGCGAACAAACAAGCAGGTCGTCGTCGCCAAAGATTATTGAATAGTATAGAGCACTCATTGAACGAATAGTATGACTCAAAAGCACTGGCGACATCTGGTGAATGATTCAAAACGTAGTACTCTCTTTTTGTCATAACTTGGTGCATTTAAAATTTTGATGTGAAACATTGATGCCTTTTGAAACATTTAAGCTCAGACTCTCTTCATGAGAGTGTAAATAGAGTGCAATAAATTCTTTATACTATTCAATACTTTTTGTCGTCGCTCTGTGTATGACAAACCAAAAACAATTATTTCACTGAGCTAAATATTTTGTTTTGTTTATTTAACAATACTACATCTAATGTTAAAGCAGATTAAGGAAAAAGAAAGTGCAATAGCAAACGAGCCTTCAGCACAAAAACTATTCTTTTTTTTTGGTTAATGTATGAGAAATTTATACTACAAGCTTACAAGTCAGGAATATTTTTCTCATTGAACAATGGTTGGTTATTAATTTTTTTAATTTCCAATATAACATTTACTAATGTGTTCATACAAATCGATCAGTACCGTGTACCAAACAGGTGTTAACACATCGCCCGTGAGTTCGTACACTCATTGATTTTCTTTTTGGAACGAAGTTCCTTATCGCACGTTGCGGGATGGGGGGGCTAAATGAAAAAAAAATTAAACAACTTTTTTTTTAACACTATTATGCTACAAACCACAATTATCAACAATATTGTTTACATTTGCTTTGGTTTGTGTCTAGACTAATTAGATGTGTTACATATGTCGGGAAATTTCTTGTTTAATGGGAAGTGTTCTAGGTGGAGCCTGTAACTAATATATAGTATATATTGTAGTTTTGAACACAATATAAAGTATATTTTGAAAAGCCAAAGTGACGGAAGTTCAAAAAAGAAAATTTTCTCAACTAAGTGCCTTTTCTGAAAAAAAGTAAATATTCTCAAAAAAATACCTATTCATATTCTTAAACAAAGTACTTTTCTGAAAAAAATACCTTATCTTAAGGAATACCTTTGCTTAAAAAAAGTAAATTTTCTTACAAAAAGTACATTTTCTTAAAAAAAAATATTTTTTTTTTATATAAGCCCTTTTCTTAAAAAGTAAATTTTCTTACAAAAAAGTGCCTTTTCTTAAAACAACTACCTTTTCTTTAAAGAGTATCTTTTTTGTGAAACAAAATAACTTTTCTTTAGATAAGTACCTACTCTTAAAAATGTACATTGAAAAAAAGCGTCATTTCTAAAAAAATCCCATTTCTTAACAAAAACCTCTTCTCTTAAAAAAATACCTTCTCTTAAAAAATACCTTTTCTTACAAAAATTCCTTTTCTTAAAAGTAAATTTTCTTAAAAATAAAATAATACATGTTCTTGTCTTTTCTTGAGATAAGTGGCCTTTCTGAAAAAATTTTCTTAAAAAGTATCCTCTTCCTAAAACGAAAACCACTTCTTTAAAAAGTACCTGTTCTTAAAAAAAGTACTTCTTTGTAAAAAAAATTCATACTCTTATGGCTTTTCTTACAGACAGTACCTCTTCTAAAAATAGTACCTTTTCTTAAAAACAACATTAGCTTTTAATGAAAGAAGTACCTCTCTTTAAAAAATTACCTTTTCGGGAAAATATAATAAATATTCGTACAAAAAGGACCTAAAAATAAACTTTTGTTTTAAAAAAATACATTCTATAAAATAAAAATTTCTCAAATAAAAGTTTAGTATTTTACAAAAAGTAGCTTTTCTTAAAGATCCATTTAAATTATCGTATTTTTCAACGGGCGTCTTAGGCGTGTTGTAACTAACTAGTACATAAATATAGGGAAAGGAACTTCGTTCCAACCGAGTGTCCCCTGACACCTCATGTGATTTTTTTTTTTTTTGTTTTCATGATATTCACAGATATTCCCATCTTTCTGACCTAATTCGACACGAATTCTGTAACTTTTTAACGACAAATATCAGTAGTTGGATTGACAAACTTCGGAAATTTTGTATTGCCATTTTATTAATATTTCTTGACTAATTATTGCAGCTTAAGGTCCCTTTAGTTTTCTTGAAAATGTTCTGTTTTTTTTCATTCAATATTTCGCTTTGCTTTGAAAATCTTGTTCAGGAAAGTTTTTATATTAATTTTAACAAACAAATTTCAATACAATTTAAAATGAAAATTGTGAAAAGTAATACTATTGATTAGAAATGTAATTGTTACCTTGCATCTTCTAATTTTGTTCCGTACAATTTTGAATCTGTTGATTAAATTCGTATTCCCAACGTATCTTTTAAAGTCTTGATAATTCATAGTGCTCAGCTCAGCTATAATTAGTCAAAAATAATAATAAAATAGTATGAATTATCAAGACTTTAAGAGATACGTTGGGAATACGAATTTAATCAACACATTCTAAATTGTATGGTATAAAATTATGAGATGCAAGGTAATCATTACAATTTTTCTACCAGGGTACTTATAGTCCCCTACCGCCCGATGGCTGAATTCACGATCTCAGGACGCGGCTCCAAAAACACCTAAAATCGACCTAAATTTTATAAACCCAAAAACAAATAATCCCGGCCTGACCCATGGGGCCCACAAGGTCCAAAAAAGATCCCCGAAAATGGATTTAGAGAAGTTCAGATTTTATTAACGGTAGTTTTTTAAAATAGTCTTCGAGACCCTTTTTTGAATTTGTATAATCCGTTATCTCGATAAAAATGCGTTATCTCGATAAAAAGGGAGTTATTGAAAAATGTACTTAGTTTTTTCCTCATATTTTGAGGTATTCCATAATAAAAATCACATGAGGTGTCAAGGGACACCCTGTTGGAACGAAGGTCCTTTCGCTATATACACGCAAAGAAAAAAAACGTTTATTGCTCGTTTGCCGCAACAATACTTTGATTGATTTGTATTAATTAATTAATCGCAACTGATCATGTACTAGTTCTCCCAAATAAACTCATATATCGCGAATGTATATCATGTTGTTGCAAACGAGTTCTCGTTTGCATGAAACGCGTACAAAATTACATTTGCCGCAAATTTAAAAAACATTTGCGAAAACTGAAATTAGCCATTTTTCTAATGATTCGTTTGGCATACACACTCACGCGCATACACACAAAAGTGATCATAACCTCTAATGCTTCTACCTCGTCAATATATCTGGGATGGACAATTGACGCGTTGTAGTTTGCTGCGCTTTTAGTTGTTACTTGAATGAAAGGCCAGTGAGACGAATAAGAAGACAGTGAAAAAGTAGACAAAAATTCATAAAAGTTGGAAATTTAAACAAAAAAGAGCTTATGGAAGCCATAAATAAAAGTTGTAACTAGAACTCGGACGCTGTAACCGAAAGAACAGTTGGTGGAACCATTTTTCGTTTCTCGCAAACGTTTTTCAACTCTAATTTTCCATAACTCGTTTACTGCAAACGCTTTTCAGTTCTTGCAAACGTTTTTTTAGTTGGAAGCAAACACAACTTGGTTGCTGTAACCGAAGCAACAGTTGGTGGAACCGTTTTTCGTTTTCTCGCAAACGTTTTTTCAGCTTATATTTTTCATAACTCGTTTGCTGCTAACATTTTTCGGTTCTCCCAATCGAAATGACATGTATGGATTAAAAGAAGTTCGTATCTCTCAACTACAATCCCCAAACGAACTTCAGTTATCTGAGATTTCGTTTGGGAGGAACGAGTTTTTTTCTCTGCGTGTATTATGTACTAGTTAGATCCAACACGCCTAAGGCGCCCGTTGAAAAATACGACAATTTAAATGGTTTTTAAGAAAAGATACTTTTTGTAAAAGATAATCTTTTTTTAAGAATTTCTTTTTTTTATAAAAAGTATAAAGTATATTTTTAGTTTCATTTTGTAAGAATATGTATTATCATTTCCCAAAAAGGTAATTTTTTAAAGATAGGTACATCTTTTATTAAAAGCTAATTTTTTTTAAAGAAAAGGTCCTATTTTTAAGAAGAAATACTTTCTGTAAGAAAAAGCCATGGGTATTAACTTTTTTTTACAAAAAAGCACTTTTTTAATAACAGAAACGTTTTAAAGAAGTGGTACTCCTTTTAGGAAAATTGTATTTTTTTTAAAGAAAATGTACTTATTTTCAGAAAGGGTACTTATCTCAAGAAAAGAAAAAAGAAAAGAAAAGAAAAGAAAAGAAAAGAAAAGAAAAGAAAAGAAAAGAAAAGAAAAGAAAAGAAAAGAAAAGAAAAGAAAAGAAAAGAAAAGAAAAGAAAAGAAAAGAAAAGAAAAGAAAAGAAAAGAAAAGAAAAGAAAAGAAAAGAAAAGAAAAGAAAATGCATTATTTTATTTTTAAGAATTATTTTTAGAGAAGATATTTTTTTGAAGAAAGGTTTTTTTAAGAAATGAGAATTTTTTTAGAATAGGTACATTTTTAAGAGTATGTACTTATCGATCAGGGATGATTATTATTTATTCGACCTTTTCATTGGTACTTTTTAATTTTATTAGTCAAGCGTGAGGCCATTCTATGTCTCTATTAATAGAAATATAGTTTTCAAAAACGAGTTTGGCAGATGTATTCCTTTGATTCCTGGCAAACCGTATAGCTATTTCATATCTAGCCACAGATCTTCAATAAGAATATGAATAGGTATTTTTTTTTGAGAAAATTTACTTTTTTCAAAAAAAACGCACCTATTTAAGAAAATGTTGTTGTTTTAATCTTTTTTCACTTTGGCTTTTCTAAATTTACTTTTTATTGGGTTCAAAACTACAATATATAAGTTTACTAAATATTGGTTACAGGCTCCACCTAGAAAACTTCCCATTAAACAAGAAATTTCCCAACATATGTGAGACATCTAGTTAATTTCTTTCTCTATGATCCAAGCTGTTAGTCTAGACACAAACCAAAGCAAAAGTTAACAATATAGTTGATAATAGTGGTTTGTCGCATAATAGTGTTAAAACAAGTTGTTTAATTTTTTTCATTTAGGCTCCATCCCGCAACGTGCGTTCCAAAATCTTGAGATCGGAAGACTCACATATTATTGTCGTGAATCCAATGCATCCACAGAGAGTGACAGTTTGGTGTGGACTTTGGAGTGATGGCATCATTGGGACAATTTTCCGAAAACGATAACTGCTTGAAACACCATTTCAGTCAATGGCGAGCGCTACAGGGCCATATGATTACGGCCTTTCTATCGGCTGAAATGGAAGATATGAACCAGGATAATCTTTGCTTTCAGCACGATACCTTTCCATGTCACACACCTGATCCAACAATCAAATTCGGTAATCGTGTTATCAGACATCTTGTCGATGTTAATTGGCCGCCTCGGAACTGCGATTTGACCCCTTTAGACTTTTTCTTGTGGAGAGCTTTAAAGACCAATGCTATGCGAATAATTCAGAAGCGATCTACACCCTTAAGGCTAATTCCGTCCGAGCCATTCGTGAGATAGAACCAGAAACCGTCAACAAAGTTTTAGAAAATTGAAATGGCAAGATGAGCATACTGGGAAGCCAGCAGTTTCAGCCACATGAATAATGGAAATATTTTGTACTTCTAATAAAGTTAGAAATTCTAATACAGTTAAAAATAAATTTTGAAAAAGATACTTGTGTTTGGAATACCCTGTAATTTCCCTTTACATCTCTAAACCAGAAGATCGTCGTCGAAAGAAATGTATGGTAGTCAGAGCAGGGATCGATTCCACACCCTCATGAACTACTACCGACGGCCTCCAACCTCAATATAAATCTATCAATATCACCCCCCAATTACCCATTGCCTAGATACATCCTGTTACAGTTAAAAAAAAATAAACAATTAATACAACAATTTTATTTTCGCTCTAGACCGTTTGGATTATGATTCTCCGCTTTATGGGCGACATGGCCGAAGCCAAATATACAGAAGTTGATGATATGTGTGGAAATGGCACCCACAAATCCAGCGTTATGCAAAGACTGACACAAACTCTAACACGACCCAGAGTACACAGTAAAGAGTTCCAGAATGCTTTAGACTCCATGGGCGAGCAGGCTCAACAAAGGCGGTTGATACGCAAAACTCTTAAAAGGAAAACCAAATTGCCCGAACTTCTTAGAAATGCTTTGGATAATCCCGATGAAATTGAATATTATCAAAGAGTATTGAATACTAGAATGAGTAACTTGGAGAAGTTACATTTTGTTATAGGTCACGGGATCTTGCGACCGAATTTAAGGTAATACAAAGAAATCAAGCTTGCCCCACCCAAATTTACATGTCAGTTCCCATTCCAGAGATGAAATTTTGGCTCAAATCTGTAAACAACTGACAAAGAATCCCTATCGCACCTCTTTCGCTAAAGGATGGATACTTTTGTCCCTGAGTATTGGATGTTTTCCACCAAGTCCACGCTTTGAAAGCTATTTGAAATGTTTTTTCCAATATGGTCCCCAACTTTATGGTCCTTATTGTGCGGATAGATTAAATCGTACGTTGAAAAATGGTGCCCGTACTCAACCGCCTTCATGGTTGGAACTTCAATCTACGCGCAATAAATCTAACATAACTCTGGAAATTTTCCTAATGGATGACACTATGAAGAAACTACAAATTGATTCTGCCTCCACGGCCAATGAGGCAGTAAGACAATTAGCTGACAATATGGGTGTCATTGATCACTTTGGTTTCTCCTTGATAATATCGATCTATGACAAAATCATGTCCTTGGGCAGTGGAAGTGAACATATCATGGATGCCATTTCGAATTGTGAACAATATGCCAAAGAACAGGGTCAAAACGAGCGTAAAGCCGTGTGGAAGATGTATTTGCGCAAGGAAATGTTTAGCACTTGGTATGATCCTAGGCAGGATCAATTGGCCACACATTTGATATATAAACAGGTAATGGTAGAAAATTGTTGGAAATTGTTCCAGTTATAATCGATATTTGTATTTATAGATTTGTAGAGGTCTTAATTATGGTGAATATCGCTGTCGCACGGAGAAGGATGTAGCCAGGATTTGTGCCTTGCAGTATTATGCTGAATATGGTGGAGAAATGAAAGATGGGGTAAGAAGAACTTCGTATGGTATCATGAAGGGCAGGTAGGTCGAGATATCTAAAGATTTTAAATTATCTATAGCAAATCAATCGTTGTATCAAGAAGAAGAGACACCGAAATTTCTTTTCAAAATATAGTTCAAAATATAGAGTGTTTTACGAAAGGTGGCTGAGACATATGACCATCACGACATTGCAAAATAAATCAAGAACTTCAACAGAATTGGATGGATTAAAAAATAGTCCGCTAAAATTAACTGTAGTTGAAGTTTAATATGTCAAGATAACATTAAAAAAAGGTATCAATATAGGACCACTCAATGTAACGAAACCCCATATCAAAGATCGTACGATGCAGCAAGTGAGAAATAGAAGAACATTATTTGAACAAAGATCGGAATATCAACAGAGAGTTGATGGTGCTTTTTTGCGAACCGGAGGTTTGGAATCTTCGTAGATACTAATAGCCGGGTTATCAGCATGCGGTATTCACCATTCATGTCGCATATATGCTAGACCATACCCCCTAAACTCTCCAACCAAATTTCACGCGGGACTATCGCCGAACATTACTGTACGGTGGACGGTTTAATTTATGCGATCACATCATTGGATCCCCCCTTGACATTACTACCATTACATTCTGCTCTTTTCCTTCCCATTCATAAAAGTTCCATCAGTAAACTCGTGGCAAACTTTTTAAAGCCGTTCTATCCATTTATACTCCAAAACATATGTTCCATAGTAAAATAACCAAGTAGTGCCAGTATACATTGTTGATGTTGTAGGCAGCAACAACAGACAATTTGTTTTTCCTTCAATCGCTTAAATTGTCAATTTATACAACACACGAATACAAAAAAGTAAAAATCAAAATACATATGAGTTTGACAACTTAAACGAGTATGCCATTAAAAAATTAATTCAGCCGTTTAAACGAGTTTACCTCACTTATTCTACCATGATAGGTTCATTTAAACCATTGACCGACAAAGCCTGGCATAAGGAAGGTAAACTCGTTAGAACAGATGTTTTAAATTTTTTCATTGTGGTTAATCGTTTCAGCTGTCAAACTGAATGTGCTTTGTTTTTGTACCTTTTTGTATTCCTTTTTTGTTGGTATACTTATGTGTATAGTTTGACAACTTAAGCGATTGATACAAAAACAAAATGCCTGTTGTTGCTGCCTACAACAATAACAACGTCTACTGCTACTACTTGGTTATTTTACTATGGCCTATGCACCGTCTATTTGTGTGTTTCGTGTTTTCACATCGACATACACTCACGTATAGTACGAAGGCAACCGAAGCCACTCAGTCTCACTTGAGCATTCGAAAAACTATGTCGATTGCCGCTTGTCGTTCGTCGTATGCTTTGCACTGAGAGAAATGTTCCCTGAAGAATTGGAATATGAACTTTGGTATGAATAGGACTGTTTTTTGGTTAATATTTTTACGTTTCCGCTTTTAAATTCTTTTCCTGAAACTTTTTGTTTTAAATTCATAAATGAATTAATAATATCATTTAACATATACGTAAAGGGTTTTTCAACAGAGACGCTACAAAAGTAAATCGATAGGGACAGCATACGACGCCATATTATTTTTCCCGCTCTTTTGACATTTCTCTTTAGTAAGGTTTGCCATTTCATCATAGAAAGATATACGAGCCAACAACGAGTCGGAATTATTAAAATTTACTACCGAAATTTGGAGTAACTGGCCTCAACTTTAAGAGGCCAACTTTAAGAGGCCTCAAGAATCAGCGATGAGGCTCATTTCTGGCTGAATGGCTTCGTCAATAAGCTAAATATGCGTTATTGGTCAGACAGCAATCCACACGTAATCCATGAGTCATCATTGCATCCCGAAAAAATTACGGTTTGGTGCTGTTTATGGGCCGGCGGCGTCATTGGGCCGTACTTCTTCCGTGATGATCAAGACCGGCACATTACTGTGAATGCGAATCGCTACCGTTCAATGATAACCGAATATTTTTGGCCTCAATTGGATAATATGGACTTGGAGGACATGTGGTTCCAACAGGACGGTGCCACAAGCCACACATCGAATGCCACCATCAATTTATTGGAAACCAAGTTTGGTGAACGTGTTATCTCACGAAATGCCCCAGTCGATTGGCCGCCTCGGTCGTGCGATTTGACGCCGTTAGATTATTTCCTGTGGGGCTACGTCAAGTCTATGGTCTATGCCAACAAGCCAGAGACGATTGATGAACTTCGTACGAATATCGAACGTGAAATTGCTGCAGTATCAGCCGATTTATGCTTGAAAACCGTCAAAAATTGGGTTCAGCGTCTGGACTTCTGCAAGCGTGCCCGTGGTGGCCATGCAAAAGAAATCGAGTTCCATACATAATGGCATCGAACGTACTTTCACAGGAATAAAGAATTTCATTGGTATCTAAAACCGGGTTTGTTTTATTTAAAACAACTTTTGTAGCGCTCTTATTGAAAAACCAGTTATAAACATTATCAACCTACGTAGAAATTTCTCTCAGTGCGGCTCACTCACACAACCACATAATTAAGGTTGTAAGAGTTTGCCGGTCACTAATTCAAGCACAATGTGTTCGATATTATCCCTCCCATCCACACAGCCGGGCATGTAGGTGAGCTATCCGAATCTGTGCAGATACTTATAAAGCTCCTGTGACCACTGATATGTTGTGGATAAGGGAAACATCCATTACAGCTCTCTTCCAGCGGGATTGACATATTCTCATCGAATTCATGGGCTCTCCGCTTTTTTCTTCATTCCATATCGTTAAATTTCCGTCTCTTTTATAATATACAAGCCTTATCCCGTCAGCTATAATATCGATTGGCATAACACCAGAGACCACTAGCGCCGCTTCATCCGAGGAGATTCGGAAGGCGCACATTAACATCAGAGCGATATTTCGTAGTTCGTGCCAGAGACGCCGGGATCTCTACCGTGTATTTCACCGCATAAAACAAGTCACATTTAACCTCCAACCCGTATACTTATCTACTCCACTTGCTTGTGACTGCTAATCAATGCCGCTTCCGTCTAGCATCCTTCCAGCTAAAGTTCCGCTACATCTAAGCATATTATCACATACGCTATATTTCCTCTCCACTTTAGCGATGTTTTTCGCCACCACTTCAATTGCTATATCGCCAACACAATCGACAATCGAAGCCCCACTTAGTATTCGCAGACTTTGGACACCATCGGTGGCACAATTGTTAGGGTGCTAGGCTCGTGTACACGAGAACGTGTACATCGAACCGATCAGTACTCTGACCACATTACATACCTTTCAAAAACGGTAACCTCGCTTTGTGTACTTACTTAGTAGAGAGTAGCATCAAGCTACTCACTTTCAAGATGTCTTACCGTTTTATCGTCAAGAACGCAACAAACTATGTATAAAAAAACAAATAATATTTGACTTGGTCGTAAGCGAGTCAAGTTTTTCCGACGCTATAACAAATCGATTTCAAATAAACGGGTGAAGTTTGCTTTATACTTGTATTGTCCGTGTATGGCTCCATCAGCGAAGGCACACAAACAATAAACAAAAACTACAATTTTGTTTCGGGGTAACCATGGTACAAATACGCAGTAGTTGCAAAAGATGTTGTTGTATTTGTAGGCAACAACAACAAACTACAAAAGTAAACACCGAAGTACAAAAACAAATTACATATGTTTTGGCAGTTGGCAAGTGGCACGGTAAGAAAAAAATCAAATCAGCTATTCTAACAACACAACCTTGACTAGTTTAACCACCCTGCAGTTTCACAAGTAGCTAGTGGCTCTATGTAGTTAGTTATTTCGTTAGCGAAAATCCTGACTAGCTACTTGAGTGGCTACAGGTAATGCTAGAGTTCGCCTTTTGATTATTATAAGTATGAAAACAAGGGGAAAAAAACAATGCACTGAACCGTTATCCCGTTATGATTTGTTGGTTGCTTGGTTATTTTTTTGTGTTGGCGTCAGTTGCTATGAAACGTTCGTAGAAGTATCATCGTGAGAGTGTACGTGGGTTAGATGTATAGATAAGTGAATTTTAATATTTAGAATGGTAAGATGACAAGCAAAAGACAAATGAAACGATTAATAAAGAAAGAAAAGGAACAAATAGTGAAAATGTAGAAAAAGAATGTGGTGAAAATAATAAAAGAAGTTTTAATCATAATAGACTTGTGTCGAACTCGTTCACTAGTTCTCGAACTCGTTCATTCAAGGTGCCCGGACATAACAATCACGAACACAGTCGCGGTATCGAACATGTGCATTATATACGTGAGGGTGGTGTCTGGTCACCCTAAATGAACTAGGTAGTTCATGAACTACCCAACTCTAAATCATAACATTAATTCATTATGGTCCGGCGAATTCATTAAGTGGATTGCACTAGTCAAGTAGTTAGTACAATGTTGTTAGATATTTCATCAATTCCATGTAATTAGCGATCTGCATGGTACATGGTAGTGCAGAGGGTAGCCACTGACTACCGTCAATGACATCCCCATGTTAAATTCGTCAGTGTAAAGCATTGTTGGTAGTCTGGCGGGTAGTTAATGGTAATTATTGGTAGTTAGGTAAATAACTAAAAATTCGTTAGTTACGTCGACTGCAGGGCATGGGCAAACACACAAATACATTCACATTAGTGTGTTTTTCATGGCTTAGTATACAAGTGTTTCGACCTTATTTCGTTGAAAGATGATGAGCTACTAAAAGAAATTTGTCGTTATTTGATACATAGACGAATTTAGTATAGACTTATTAATTCTCTCATCTGACGTTTTGTTTCCTACTGTTCTTCATAGGTTTATGCAAATGAGAGAAATTCGACGAAAATTAAATTACTGCAGGCGGAGTTACAAGAACAGTTGACTTAACTTTTTCATATAGAACTGTGAAATTTTAATGTATTTTGCACCCCTTTGTTGACTTTTATCGTTGGAATACATTTGTATTGTATTTAACACAACTATTTTGCCACAAAAACACGAAATGCGATTGTTCGAAGTTGTGTACTATTGCCTCTATCTGGAATTATTGAACCCATGCTTTCCATTATCGAATGTTCACTTGCAACCACACCTATGACATTAAAAATTTGGAGAGAGTTAATTCGTCTATGATTTGATATTGTCATTGTCATCTGTGATGGAAAATGTAAAATTTTTTACTCACGTTTTTCTAATTCCATCACTGATATTGTCGCTAGTTAGACTGCAGAGACTAATCGGGAAAGTATCGAAGCACTTGATTCGTTTCGCACTCGACTCGTTTACATATAGATTACCCGCATATGAATTGCGGATTTCGGTAGTTTATATTTATGTTGTGTATTTTACCTGGCACTACCTGAATTAAAATAAAACGGTCCTGCTTAGTGTTTGTGTTTTCATGCTCTTGCAGATGTCTTATACTTAGCCATGAAAACGCTTCTTAAACTACCGTTCGGAACCGGTATGAAACTGTAGGACCTAATAAGTGCGTGAAAAACAATAAAGCACACAGCGCTTGCAGACGTCTAGTACTTAGCCATGACAAAGCATCTCAAAATACCGTATGGAACCGGTGTAAAACTGTAGGATCCAATCAGTGTGTGAAAAACTATAAAGCTAGAAGCTCTTCCCAATCCCTTCATGGGATGTAATGGGAACCTTTTTTCTTTTTTTGTTAGGACACCATCGTTCATAATGTTCCAAAGCAGATGCCCAAGCACCGTTCCTTGTGGAACACCTGCATTTACCTCGAAAACACTCTGCGCCTCTAACACTATTATAATTCAACATTGATTAGAGAAGTAGCTCGAATATTCGACTATTGCCACCGAATTCCGGTTGCTACAACCAAATTCAAGTTTCTCCCGACTTAATTTACTGAACTAAAGTTAGATTGAAGCAACCTCGATTTATAATTGAGTCGGTTGTGATAACTGAATCTTCATTTATATTCGATCTATTAACCAAATATTCTATAATTTCGTTTGCAACAACCGAATTTGGAATTAATTCGGATGCAACAATCAAAATTGGTACAAAATTCGTTTGCAACAACTGCATGTGGCATCAATTCAGGTGCAACAACCGAAATTGACATCAATTCGAATGGTATCAAATCGTTAATAATAACCGTATTTGGCCATAAATCGGTTGCAACGATCGAATTTGGCGTTAATCTGGTTGTTTTAACTGAATTTCTTATGACTTCTGTTGGTACAACCGAATTAATTTTCAATTCGGTTACCACAACGATATACTATATATTTTAAACCTTAAGTTTAAAATTCTAAAAAATTTATAATAAAAAGTTATACCACTGAAATACGAGTAAAAAAGTAAATGGATTCCCATTACATCCCATGAAGGAAGTAAGGAAAGCTTCTTACAACTAGTTTTACACTCACTTATTGGGACCAACAGTTTTACACCGGTTCTGAACAGTATTTTGAGAAACTTTTTTTCATGGCTAAATATTTGATAGTGCAGCCGTCACTAAACGATGTGACTGCCGTCGAAAGAAATTCAAGGCCGCGCGTACTACCATTTCACCACCGACGGCCATTGAAATTCGAGTATGGACGAAAAATTTAATTGGAAACATGGATACAGAGGTGGGATGTATTTAGAAATATATAAAAAAAGAATATTTTGATGAGGTAGAGCAAAACTGACCACGGTATTTTATAGAATTTTTTAATTTGGACCCTAATTAAATTTCATTTAAACCGTGTATGCTGTTACTGTCCCAGTACAGAGTAGTATTGATAATAGACTAGCGTGAAGTTAGGCCCACCATCGTAGCCCACATATTTCGAAGGTGGGCTAACTTCACAGTAGTATATAGTAGTGTGAAGTTGGCCCACCTTCAAATTTTATTGTATTGAAATCACACCAAGCATCATTGCACTGCTCATTAATAAAGTGTAATAATGTTCAACATAAACATTGAAGATATCGAAAGGATACCAGGTCCTTTAAATGCAATTATCCTGCCCTATATATTCCATTACCCATTAAATTGTATGATAATTTTATCGAAGAGGTTCCCACTTTAATATCCATACACGTTTTTAGTATTAACGATAAGACATTTTTAGAAAAAATTTCAAGGATATTGCAAAAGGACTAGGTCCTTAATATCGAAGAAAACCAATATCCGCCATATATATGAAATTTCTCAGAAATTAAAAAAAGTTTGAAAATTTTTCACACTTTAATATTCTGATATGTTGTTGCAAATACCAAGTAGAAATTTTATAAAAAATTTCAAGGACATTGAAACAGGTCTAGGTCCTTAAAATCGAAGAAAACCAATATCCGATATATATATGAAACTTCTCAGAAAATTAAAAAATGTTTCGAAAATTTTCACACTTTAATATTCTGATATGTTATTGGTTTTCTTCGAGTTTAAGGACCTAGACCTGTTTCAATGTCCTTGAAATTTTTTATAAAATTTCTACTTGGTATTTGCAACAACATATAAGAATATTAAAGTGTGAAAAATTTTCAAACTTTTTTTTATTTTCTGAGATACTTTCATATATATGGCGGATATTGGTTTTCTCCGATTTTAAGGAACTAGTCCTGTTTCAATGTCCTTGAAATTTTTTATAAAATTTCTACTTGGTATTTGCAACAACATATCAGAATATTAAAGTGTGACAATTTTCCAAACTTTTTTTAATTTTCTGAGAAATTTCATATATATGGAGTATATTGGTTTTCTTCGATTTTAAGGACATAGTCCTGTTTAAATGTCCTTGACTTTTTTTATGAAATTCGTGCTTCCAACAGCATACGTGAATATTAGGTGTGAAAAATTTCCAATTTTTTTTTTAATTTTCTGAGAGTTTTCATATATAGCGACAATTCGTTTTCACCGATTATAAGGAGCTTGTCTTGTTTTATAGTCCTTGAGTTTTTACTTCTAAATTTTCTAGTAATAGTAAAAACTATATAAAGAAATTTAAATTTTTTTTATCTTTTTTAACTTTTGTGAACTTTTTCTGAAATACAAATGTTAAATTTCATCCTTTTTAAGGATCTCTTCACATATCAATGTCCTGAATTTTAGGTTACACATAACATCCTGATAACGTATCTAGAATTGACGTTAGAACTTTTCCAATCGATTTGGTCTATTTTAGCGTTGTACAGAAAAGTGGGCCAGCCATGATGGGGGCCAACTTCACTTCGGTTGATAATAGTAGCAAGAAGTTGGCATATTTTTAGGTGCAACGAATACAAGAATTCACGATCACAGGAAAAGGTTGAAGAATTTACTAATTACAGGACGCACTGGAAAATGCTAGAATATTGTAGATTATGGTACAGTTGCTATAAATGGTCAACTTATGCCGCTGTTGAGTTTAAGTTTTATGTTAAACCCAACCTGTCTAATAATAGTGTTAGTTAGTGTTTTTGTCTACGCTGCTAGTTCAAAAACTATTATAATTTGTATGGTAAATGTCGCCCGCCAACTGTATAAAAGATCAACTTGTCAGTAAACACCAAACAAAATTGCCATGTTGAATTTTTATCATCATAAACACATCACAGTGCAACAAGCGCCATCTGTATATAAGAATGTACTTGTCGTATAAGCTCCGTTCGATTTAATAATGTAATTCTGAACCTATAATTCTGACAATATTGATACACTTTTTTAAGGGAATAGTAACGTCTCCTCCGTCTCTCAACACATTTAATTTAGTAGTATTCCCCTTTTTAAGTGTTTTTGTCAATGAATATCGATATTGAATGTCTTTGAATAGAGGGCGGATCAATAAGTCCGTGACTTTTTAAATGAAACACAGTTGTTTTTTAAAAAAAAATTATTTTTCAACAAAATCTCCTTTTAGCTAAATATACTTAGTCCAACGTTTCTCCAATTTGTGTATCCCTTCCAAAAAAATAGGATTTTTCGAGGTCCATAAAATTTGTTTGATCAATAAAGTTTGATCAAAGGTTTGGAGATAGGAAATAGTCACTGGGGGCTAAATCCGGAGAATATGGCGGATGAGGTACGAAGTCGTAGCCCAATTCATGGAATTTTGTCATTGAGATTGCACACGTGTGCACCCGTGCATTATCTTGATGAAAAAGAATCTTTTTCTTGGCAATATGGGGTCGTGTTTTTTAAATCCTCGTTAAATCGGTCCAATAAGTTGGCATAATATTCCCCGTTTATTGTTTTTCCCATTTGAAGGTAATCGATGTGGATTATCCCGCGTGCATCCCAAAAAAACTGCTGCCATCACCGTATTGGCCGACAAACTTACCTTGGCCTTCTTCGGAGTGAACCGGAGAAACTCATTATTTAGACTGCTGCTTAGTCTCCGGAATGTTGTAATGGATGCATGTTTCATCCACAGTTACAAAACGGCGCAAAAACCCCTGCGAATTGCGTTTAAACAACTCTAAACAATTCTTTGAAGTTGTCACATGATTACGTTTATGGTCGATTGAGAGCAAACGCGGCACCCATCTTGCAGACAGCTTTCTTAAACCCAACTGATCATTTAAAATCGAAACCACACTGACATATGAAATGCCTATGGCATCAACAATCTCACGCACTTTTACTCTTCAATCGGACAATATCGTGGATTTTTTTTGACACTTTCGGATGCATTGACCGCAATTTGAACATCAATCAGATGCAAATAATTGTAATACCCTCTCTCAAACTTTCTTTCAGGTGCTTCGCAATTTTATACCCGAAACTGTGCCCAAAGATTTTCTCATCTCCGGCGAAAAGGCCATTCAGTCCTGGGTGACATTAATCAAAGACACTTTCAACCAAAACGACTATGTCAAGCAAAAAGCTCCTAGACAAACTGCAAAAGAAGACATTTGTCTGTACGGCCATCTGACATGGCCAATGATGTTCTCCCGCTTCTTTGAGGCTGTACACACGGAAGGTCCAAAGCTATTGACAGATCAAATTGTTATAGCTGTTAATTCGAATGGCGTGTATTTTGTCGATGAGACTGAACAAATTTTAGCAGAGTTAAATTATGCGGAAATTTCTAAAGTTCTCACTGAATCGGTCAACCAATCTCCTATCGATATTTTGCACATCGAAACAGTTCAAAAGGAAAATTTTACTTTCAAATGTTACGAAGCTAAAGATGTTACGGAATTGATAGCTTTCATGATCGAAAATCTTAAAATGAGATCCAAATTTTGTATTGCGTTGGACGATGTCAAACCGGATGAGGAAATGCCAGAAAGCAGTCAAGGTCTGTGTTTACATAAAGGTGACCTCGTACAGCTCGACAATGGTGAAACGGGTTCAAGGGTTATGGCTCCTGAACAAACGCGTTGTTGGGGTATTTCTAATAATGTTCGCGGAGAGTTTCCTTCGAAGGCTGTAACCATGCTAGCTTGTTTATCACAACCATCCGATAAGATTTTAAAGATCTACAAAGATATGGTGGAAAATGGTCCTCAAAAGCCTATAAGATCAAAATATAATACCATTCAGCGTCAGAAGATGCATAATTTAAGAAAATTTGGAGAAGACAATTTTCGAAGAAACGTGAGGTAATTTGTGTTCAGGAGAATTTGTTGTGAATGTATAATAGATTTTTCTATATCCTCTTTTTATCCGCAGAAGTTCTTCGAGTGGTGGATTACACAGCGTTCGTTTAGGTAATGAGGAACTGTGGCATCATTCGCGGCAACTGTTGAAAGCTCCTTTACTCAAGCACTTGCAACAAGATTATGAACTATTTGATCAGGCGGTTACAATGTTCCAACATATCTTGAAGGTAAGTTAGAATCTTACTCTTATTAGCTGTTCACAAATACAGAGTAATATTCAGTCATCATTTGTGGCACATATTTAGGCGCAAAAGAATAAATATTATCAAATGCAAAAACATGAATTGTCTTTAAGAAAATGTACTTATTTTCGGAAAAGATACTTATCTCAAGAAAATAAATTATTATTTATTATTTTATTTAAAAAAAAGTACTTTTAAGAAAATGAATTATTGTAAGAAAAGGTATTTTTTTAAGAGAAGGCATTTTTTTTGAAGCTAAGGTTTTTTCAAGAAAGGGGATATTTTTAGAATTGGTCCTTTTTTCAAGAACAGGTACATTTTTAAGAGTAGATACTTATCTAAAGAAAAGTTATTTTGTTTCACAATGAAGGTACTTTTTAAAGAAAATTTAGCTTTTTAAGAAAAGGTACTTTTTTAAAAAAAATAGTTTTTAAGAAAATATACTTTTTGTAAGAAAATTTACTTTTTTTAAGCAAACATACTTCTTTAATATTATATGGTATTTTTTAAAGAAAAAGTACTTTGTTTAAGAATATGAACAGGTATTTTTATGAGAAAATTAAAATTTTTTTAAAAAACGCACTTATTTAAGAAAATGTTCTTATTTTAAACTTTTTCACATTGGGTTTTCTAAATTTACTTTTTAATGGGTTCAAAACTACCATATATACTAAATATTGGTACAAGCTTCAGCTAGAAAACTTCCCATTAAACAATAAATTTCCCAACATATGTGAGACATCTACATAGATAAATAAAAAACCATAGATGGTGAAAGATAAGTGGTGGATTTGAAAGTAATGGAAAAAGATTCTAGATGGCGCTAGAGTGGTGGATATGGGCAAATTTCCCTGGAAACAAAAACTCTTAAAAAAACTATATAACCATGCTTTTTGCCTTTTATATTGTGAAAAAATATCAAAAGCGATATGGTTTTCTAATATTTATGTTCTATTTTCAAATTTAAACAACATAAACGAAATAAAAATTATGTTTGAGTGATTTTTCGTCGCATTCGAGTGAAAAATGGTCGCACAGAAACAGCATGTGCCCTCTGGTGAAAATGGTGATTAAGCAAATGAATCATCTATGGTTTTTAGTTATCTATGACATCTAGTTAGTCGAGACACAAACATAAAGGAAAAGTAAACAATATAGTTGTTAATAGTATAAAGTTGTTTAATTTTTTTTCATTTTGCCCCCATCCCGCAACGTGCGATAAGGAACTTCGTTCCCATAATATCAAATGCAAAAAGAGAATTATAAAGTGCAATAATACTATAATCACTTGAACAGTACAATATTTTGTGTAACAGTACAACAGTATGGTTGCGGCAACTGCTTAAAATTTACTTCAATCATAAAATGATTTCAGCTAAGATGCTATGATATTTTAAACCACTAAATTATTGGCGGCACCATCAAAACATGGTTAGAATTCCATCATGCTCACCTCAATTAAAATTATTAAAGATAAAATCACTCGATTATTTAAAAACATGTTTACCATATATTGACCTGGATTTAAATTTATAGTTGTAAACATTAATTATTAATGCTACGCTCCTGAAAGTATACCCTTACCACAATCCATTTGACGAATCCCTTGCAAATGCGGTAATACTTCAAAACTTCAATACTGGTTCTGGAATCGGATAGAAACAAACTAGAAACCCGGTGGGAAGAAGCATAACTCGTATAAATATCTGAGGTTTCTGTGCAATATGAATCAGTTAGGCATTTCACAAGGTCTCGTACTTGTCGTACATATCGTGCTGTCGTACCTTCTCCCAACAGTTGTATGAATATTGTTGTTGGCTTCCATATAAAACTAACTTACGACAAGTACAACATCGAAGGTATGTCGTACTTTACTAGTGCTATTCTTCTTGTACCGAGTTTGTTATTACCGAATACATGTGATAAGTAACATCACTACATAACAGCTGTTGATTCAGTTTGTTTAATTTGGAAAAAAATTTTGTAGAAAATATGTTTACCGACGAAGAATTTCTGGATGATTTGAGGCATTTTACTTTTAATGTTTTTCTTCAATCAGTTGTTTATGCAATCAGCTGGATACATGCGACATACAACAAAAAATCCAATAATGGTTGTTCACAACTACCGTACTTAGGCACGACAATCCAGTACAACATTACGACATTACGAGAGCTTGTGAAAACCCTAAGTGTGTCATTAACCGCTGAAAAGTAGGCAACGCGAGTAGATAATAAAATATAGACTTACAGTAAAGTGTTGACTTTAAAACTGTATAAGTAAAATAAAAGGAACTAAAACTGTTGTACTTATCGTAATTTAAAAACGAACCTAAAACATCCCTAAAAAGGACGATTTAAGAAAATTCGTAACAATATTTTCAATATTTTTTCCCCATTGAGGAAAAATAATGCCCAATATAATTTTAACTGGTTCATTCAAAAATGCATATAGGAGATAAAATTCATCACTGACTTCAAAAAAAAAAGAAAGTGTAGCAGTTCGAGGCGAACTTATATTACTGTTTCGGTGCTGGTCTTATTTTGATTCAGTATTCAAAATTTCTCGAAAAGGCATAATAAATGTATTTTTATGAGATATGTCCACGCAGGACTGATAAAACTAGTTTACTGGCATTTTTTGTGTGTAATTCGATCTTCTAAGGTCGAAAAACATAAAAAGAAATACATAATTAGTTTTACAAATTTTACAGAATTTACCAGACAACATTTTGGAGGTAACATGAAAAACAATTAAACAACTTTTGTTTTAAAACTATTATGCTACAAACCACTATTATCAACTATATTGTATACTTTTGCTTTGGTTTGTGTCTAGACTGACAGCTTGGATCATAGAGTAATAAATTAACTAGATGTCTCACATATGTTGGGAAATTTCTTGTTTAATGGGAAGTTTTCTAGGTGGAGCCTGTAACCAATATTTAGTATATATTGTTGTTTTGAACCCAATAAAAAGCAAATTTAGAAAAGCCAAAGAGAATCTTAAAGAAGTAGTTTGCTTAAAAAAGTTAAATTTTCTTACAAAAAGTACGTTTTCTTAAAAAAGTAATTTTTTTTAAATAAGTACCTTTTCTTAACAAAGTACATTTTCTTACAACAAATTTGCATTTCTTAAAAAACTAACTTTTCTTCAAAGAGTACATTTTTTGTGAAACAATATAACTTTTCTTGAGATAGGTACCAACTCTTAAAAATGTACATATTCTTGAAAAAAGACCAATTCTAAAAAAATTCCATTTCTTTTTATTAAAAATTTTCTTCAAAAACAAACAACTTCTCTTAAAAAAACCTTTTATTACAAAAATTGCTTTTCTTAGAAGTACCTTTTCTTAAAAATAAAATAATACCTTTTCTTTTCTTTTCTTGAGATAAGTAGCCCTTCTAAAATTAAGCAAATTTTCGTAAAACAAATAACCTTTTCCTAAACAGAGTACCACCTCTTTAAAAAGTACCTGTTCTAAAAAAATCACTTCTTTGTAAAAAACATCATTGAGTGTTCGAACTCACGGACGATGTGTTAACACCTTTTTGTTACACGGTACCTGTTCGATTTCTATGAACACATTAGTAAATGTTACATTGGAAAATACAAAAAAGAATAGTTTTTGTGTTAAAGGCATCTGCTTTAACATTAGATGTAATATTGTTAAAATAAATAAAACAACATTTAGCTCACTGAAATAATTGTTTTTGTTTTGTCATAAACAGAGCGACGACAAAAAGTATTGAATAGTATAGAGAACTTATTGCACTCTTTTGCCGCTCACAGGTAGAGAGTCTGAGTAAAAGAGCATTAACGAGTCTTATTCTATTTGTAGAATATTTTAATATAAATGCACCATTTCGGCAATGTTATTACATAAAACAATACAAAAAGCATAAATGTTTCAAAAGGCATCAATGTTTCACTTCAAAATTATAAATGGACCAAGTTATGACAGAAAGAGAGTAATGCGCTTTGAATCATTCGCCAGATGTCGCCAGTGCTTTTGAGCGTTGCAATTCGTTCCATGAATTCTCTATACTATTCAATACACTTTAGCGACGACGACCTGCTTGTTTGTTCGCTGCCGCTACATCAACTACATCATACTTATTTTCAGACAGAGCCAGTGACAACCACGTATGTGATGCTAACGCTGTGTGTTGTTTGCATGGGTTCACTTTAGTAGATTGTCCTACCCGTGCCCATAGATGTTAAATCATCAAAAATACCTTATCTGAAAGAAGTACCTTTGCTTAAAAAAAATTAAATTTTCTTGCAAAAAGTACATTTTCTTAAAAAAGGAATTTTTTTTTAAATAACTGTCTTTGATTTTTCTGTTTTTTTATTCGGTCTTTTTCTTAGTATTTTTTTATTTTATTAGTCAAACTCAAGACCATTTATATCTCAATAAATAGAGATACAATTTTTTCAAAAAAGAAGATGTTTTGCAAATGCATCCTCATGATTTCTGGCAAACCGTATAACTATTTCAGATCTAGCCACATATCTTCATCAGCGGTTGTTTGGAATGTTAATTTTGAAAAATGCGTCAAACTAAATGCAAACGAAAAACCGTCTGAATTCCACTATCCAAGTGTTCGAAAAATATCGCAAGCAAAACACACAAGAACACATTTGCAAACAACTTCTCTCCACATTTTTTTAAACAACTTTATTACAACCCATTATTATCAATTATATTGGGTACTTTTGATTTGGTTTGGTTTAACGGGAAGTTTCTAGGTGGAGGCTGTTTATTACATATTGTACGATAGTTTTTAACCCAATAAAAAGTAAATTTAGACAAACAAAAGTGCAAGACTGGCAAATCCATGAAATACAACCCTGAGCATGGAGTTACATTTGGCAGCACACTTACTTTTATACTCTTACATTTGGTTTGGTTTGTGTCTAGACTAACATATGGGGAGAAATTTATTGTTTAATGGGAAGTTTTCTAGGTGGAGCCTGTTTATTACATATTGCAGTTTTGAACCGAATAAAAAGTAAATTTAGAAAAGCCAAAGTGAAAGGAGTTAAAAAATAACATTGTTTTAAATAAGTGCGTTTTCAAAAAAAAAAGTAAATTTTCTCAAAAAAATAGCTACTCACATTCTTAAACAGAGTACCTTTTCACAAAAAAAATACCTTATGGTAAAGAAGTACCTTTGCTTCAAAAAGTAAATTTTCTTACAAAAAGTACCTTTTCTTAAAAAAAAGTAATTTTTTTAAATAAGTACCTTTTCTTAAAAAAGTACATTGTCTTACAACAAATTGCCTTTTCTTAAAAAACTACCTTTTCTTTAAAGAGTATCTCTTTTGTGAATCAAAATAACTTTTCTTGAGATAAGAACCAATTCTTAAAAATGTACATATTCTTGAAAAAACGACGAATTCAAAAAAAAAATTTCATTTCTTAAAAACACCTTTTCTTCAAAAAAAAATACCTTCTCTTAAAAAAATACCTTTTTTTACAAAAATTCCTTTTTCAAAAGTACTTTTTCTTAAAAATAACAAAATACCTTTTCTTTTCTTTTTTTTGAGATAAGTAGCTTTTCTGAAAATAAGTAAATTTTCTTAAACAAACAACATTTTCCTAAAAGGAGTACCAATTCTTTAAAAAGTACCTGTTCTTAAAAGAAGTACTTCTTAGTAAAAAAAATTATACTCCTATGGCGTTTTCTTACAGAAAGTACTACTTCTTAAAAATAGTACCTTTTCTTAAAACAAATATTAGCTTTTTAATAAAAGAAGTGCCTCTCTTTAAAAAATTACCTTTTTGGGAAAATATAAAACATATTCTTACAAAAAGGACCTAAAACTATATATGTGACGCGGAAAATAGAAAGGGACCTAAGGGTAAAAACCGGTTTTGTTTAGGAGAGCCATTTTAAAGATTAAAATACGTGCATCTTTGGTGTACCATCACTGAGCGTGTTGGTATTGGTCTCATTTGAAAGCCACACATCTCATGACGTCAGGAACGTGTTGGTCAACCTTGAAACCGCGTGTAGGTCGTCCCTACCTCTTGTTTTGTGTAGTTGGTTTTTACTGTTTTCTACCTAGCGCGCTGTTTTCATGAGTTTGATATCGATTTTGCGCACGTTTTTTCGAATCCAGCTTTATTTTCTGAAATTATTAATTGTGAGTTATAATAAATACTCATTCATAATTCTTTTAAATCGTGAATATCACTCTGTTAGTACGACAATTTTTTCACATAACCTCACTTTCGTCGACTTCACTTTCATAAAACGCGCATATCTCTGGGAGGGAACACTTTTGGGGCATGGGATCGGACTCATTCGATGCTCAGATGTTGTCCACATCAAAAAAAAAAAGTGAAAATTAGTTTTTTTACCCTTAGGTCCCTTTCTCTATGCGCTGTCACATATACTTTTTTAAAAAACAAATTTAAAAAAAATGTTCTTAAAAAAAATGTATCATTTTACAAAAAGTACATTTTCTTATAGATCCATTTAAATAATCGTATTTTTCAACTTGGGCCTTAGCCGTGTTGGAACTAACTAGTACATATTATATAGCGATAAGAACTTCGTTCCAACCGAGTGTTCCCTGACACATCATTAACTTTTTTTTTAAATTAGTGTAATTTGTATATTTATCTGTAATAACAAAATACTCTGACTCTGTTTCGATTCCAGTACATGGGCGATATTCCCGGTAATAAACAACAAAGCACAACAGATTTCATCTTCAAACCTGCCCTGCAGTATGAACCCCTGCGTGATGAATTGTATTGTCAACTAATGAAGCAACTGACCGATAATACTGGAAATTATAGTGAAGAACGTGGCTGGGATCTAATGTATCTCGCCACTGGTGTTACATTCCCTTCGGCAATGGTCATGAAAGAATTAACCGAGTTCCTTAGGACAAGAACTCACGTTTTAGCGGGTGAATCTCTGAAAAGGGTTAAGCGCACCCTTAGCAAAGGCCAAAGGAAACATCCACCGTACATTATCGAAGTTGAAGGGGTGCAGCAGCGTTTCATGCACATATATCATAAGGTGAGATGGCTGGAACTTCGGGATACTTGATAACAAGTAATTCACCACAATTACTTGACCAAGAGTTACTTGTATATTTTGGATTAATGTTTAATAATTTCTTGTATATTTTAGATCTATTTCCCCGATGGCACAGTGGAGGCTTTTGAAATTGAATCTTTTACTCGTGGCGAGGACCTCGCCCAAACAATTGCAACACGCTTGAAGCTAAGAAGCTTAGAAGGTTTCAGCTTGTTTGTTAAAATAGGCGAAAGAGTTTTCTCCATACCCGAAAATGATTTTATATTTGATTTTATTACCGAACTAATACAATGGATTAAACAAAATATGCCCTCCCGGTCGACGGACATACAGCTATCCTGCCCTTACCTCTTGTATTTCATGAAAAAGCTCTGGCTAGAAGCCACACCGGGCAAAGATCGCAATGCCGATGTTGTGTTCTATTATCCCCAGGAAGTTCCTAAATATTTGGCGGGTTATTATCCAATAGCACAGGAACAAGCTGTAACAATGTCTGCTTTAATCTATTTAGCCGAATATGGTCAAAATTTCCTGCCCTTGCAAAGGCCTCATGAATTGTTGCACCAGTTGTTGCCGGACGATATTTTAGGTCTTAAAAAATATCAGGAATGGAAATCACTGATAGCAGCACAAGTCAAGGACTTTTTGCTTACTGGAATGGATGAGACACTGGCTAAAAAACAGTTTCTATTAAAACTGGCCGAACAAGAACTGTTTGGGTCTACGTTTTTTGTGGCGAAACAATCGAATGATGATACATTACCTGAAACTCTATATCTGGCCATTAACCGCAAGGGATTTCATGTTGTGGATCCCACTACCAAGGTAATTATGACAGCGACACCGGATAAACCTGCAGGCACTAAATTAGAGATCTTTTCAAATTTCAGAACATTTTACTGTCACACGCGTACTCGGATTTGAGTTTCTGGAGCTCTGGCAATACTTACTTTCACATACGTTTTGGAAATATGATCGGTGCCTCGAAACTGCTCTGCTCCACCACGCAGGGTTATAAAATCGATGATTTACTCACTTCTTATATAAAATATTTTAATATTAATCAATAAGAAGACAATATATAAAGTTACTTTCTTAGATATAACCCAATTCCTTAGATTTCCCTACCAAAGCCAACATACCGGCCATCAACTCTTGACAGTTAGGTAGAATTTGTAATGGTGGCAACACGAAGCCATAGCGGTACTTATCCCGAAATTCAATGGTGTAGCCGATTTTAATGTCCAAGGTATTATACACCCAGTCAACCGAAGAACCCGAAGCGACATCTTAAGGAAGGGACAACAACCAAATTTTGAGCCGAATCAAGAAAAAAAATTATCGTTTCCTTTACTTACATAAAACGGTGGACGTTGCGCCATGTGTATAAACAGTCTGGTAATCCACGTTCTTAATGGCTGCCGTAAATGATGCTCCAATGTCCAAAAGATGCTGGTAGTTTGGAGGGAATTCGGTTGTACTATGACCATAGGGTGACAATAAATATTGACCATATGAATGGAATGATAGATAAATATTAATTTTATCCTTAATCGATGTTAAATAATCGACCAAAGCTTTAGCCTCCGGCTCCGACAGAGGTTGAGTGCCAGCATAAGTTTCTGCGCAAGCATCACTGGAGGCGCCACCATTTTCCATCCAATGTGAGTCGAAATTACGATTCGCATCGGTGCCAATGCAATTGGAAGTTGTGACTGGTTGGCGGGTTTTGCGCCACATACGATCCTGTAATATGAATAAAATGAAATTATAATGGAATGTACTCAAAACTGCACGTCAGTCTTTTAAGAACGTTAGAGATTTTTTGGGTTCAACGATCAAGATTTTGCACGAAAACAAATTTCAGTTGGTGGCAGATGATCAGTAGCCCACAATGTAAGCCGCTGAAGATGAAGTGTCACTAATCTCAAAAACATAGTCAGACTGTGTGACTTCGAGTCCTACATGCGATTGAAAATTCTTTTAATAAACAATTCATATTGAATAAAATACAACAAATTAGATTTCAATTTTTTTTGGATGTGTTAACATCTATAGGCGCGGGTAAGGACTAAACTCACAACGTGAACACATCCAAACACTGTTTGTCCGACAGAGTTTTTCCGACTGCGATCACACAGATTGTTTGGCGTTAAACTCTTCCGAAACGGCTGGACCGATTTGTATGAAATTTTGTGTGCATATCGGGTAGGTCTCACAATCGGCCAACATCTATTTTTCATATCCCTAAATGATAAGGTGGATTTTTTTATTCCTAAAGAGACCGAAGAGTTTAGCATTCCAACTTCCGTTCTTAACAATGATGAAAGAAAGTTCGTCATACAAATAGGTTTAGCAACACTTAGTTCATGGTTTCATTTTATATAAGATCAAAGAAAATTTACAAATAGTTACAAATACCAACTCCTGCCAAAGTTTCAGGGACATGTCCCAAACAGTTCATTCGTACAGGAGTTATTTCTTATTT
Source organism: Phaonia tiefii (assembly GCA_963931995.1). Lineage (NCBI taxonomy): Eukaryota > Metazoa > Arthropoda > Insecta > Diptera > Muscidae > Phaonia > Phaonia tiefii. Next base: position 266,664,955 of record OZ008368.1, on the reverse strand, counting down.
AAGTCAATTTCTACTCACAACTCTCTACTGTGAGTACTGAGTCGCACTAAACTGCAAATAATAGAGATATCAGAGTCCTATCAACGAAAGCTCACTCTCCTGCTAGAGCAGAATACTCCCCCTCCTGAGGACCCAGAAAAGCAGAGGGAGCACATCTCCCATTCTTTGGAAACCGCTGCAAGAACTGAACTTAGCTATCAAAAACCGCAAGAGGATAAGCCATAGTACGACGAAGAATGTCGCATTGCAACTCATGAAAAAGACGCTGCACGTATGGCTACGAAACAGTCAGTAACAAAGCGTGCTGGGAATGAGCGATACAAGAGGCTGAGAAGGGAGGAAAACCAACTATTTAGGAGAGAAAAATGGCAGTGGGAGCAGAGAGAGTGAGAAGACCGAAATGTGTAGGATGAACAACGAAGACGCGAATGGGAATCTGATGACCGATAAGCAGTGTGAACTTAGAATATGGAGAGACCACTTTCCTACACTACTCCGCTCAGATTCTTCCACAGACGATCAGGAAGTAATAATTGTGGAAGACAGTGTAGATTGTATTTTCTTGACATAGCATCTTCTTGTCGATTACGAAGCTGCTTTTGATAGCCCCATTCGAGGAAAATTGTACGAAGCTATGTCTGAACTTGGGACAAAATTGATGATGTCAACGACTATACAAACCTCTCGACTTGGTCAGCACTTGAACGTTGATAACCGATTTAATTTTGATTTGTTAGAGAAAACGGCGAGTACCGACGTCGCTGACTTGTACCGACGTCGCTAACGTGGACTTCTCTAGGCGAATCAAATTAGGTCAGTTGCGGCCAGTTATTAAAATGGATGAAGATGAGCCAGCGCGAAAGGTTTTCGATAACGTTCCCGATGGAAGCAGGACAACCAAGACCAATATGTGTAAGACATCTGACCTCATGAGGTTGTATAACAGTCAATAAAAAAAAAACAAAACCAAAATGCTGTAACATATTAGTTCCAATGCATGACTTACAACTGTGAATTTCTATGGGATTTGATCCGCAACTGACAGCTTTCTGCTCATAAAAACTATGAGTCATGTTTTATAGTCTGTGAAGCATGAGTCAAAGCTGCTTACTTACATCTGTGCGTATATACTAGACATCTGCACAAGACGTCTTGAATGGCCATCCAAACCCATCAGTGTTCTAAAAAAGCATCCGTGGATATGTGTGAAGGTGCAGAGCACAAAAAGGCAATACTTCAACTTCGCTTCACATCGTATTGTGTTTTTGTGAACACACACATACTCATACACCTGAACGTTTTGTCGACAGTATCCCGAAGTACTTGGCTGTCGCAACATCGCTACAGTAACTGTATTGAAAAAAAGCAAATGGCTTGAATAGTCATTCAAGATGTCATACTCTTTAAGTACTTTACCGCTTCACCTAATTTGCGAACAAAGGACAATACACGATTGGGGATATGGTTCTCTACTTTGGATGGTCTACTGTTGTTACCAGTAGAAACATGGCACAACAAACATAAGAATTTCCATCACAATTACTCAGTACACTAATGACTTTATCGTTATATTGTACCTGAATCATAGTAGTTCCAATTTGAATACTCTCCAGCAGGATTTCACCCCCTAGTTGTCAATACTTTTCAGTTTAATTGAAGCTTTTCATTAGCACGACGGTAGCGTATCCGGTTAGACAACGGAAACTAGCGGAGTTTCCAGCAGAGTTCGTATTTCCCCACCCATGTGTAACCCATATATATCGCGGTGGGGAATGTGTGACGGTCGTTTACCCATTACACACAGGTTATATGAAAAATAATAAAACCGAAAAACAGGTGAAACCGGTTAACCAGGTTTTTTGCTATTAACCGTGTGCCGGTTTTTTAAAAATCGTAATTTTCGTACAAACCGGAAACCGGAAACCGGTTAAATATCATCGGTTAGCTAGTTTTTCTCAATTTATGTTAATATCCTTAAAATAATTAATAATAATTGTTATGATTTTCGAAATTTAATGAGATTTTGGAATTAAGAATAAGTTCTAAATGACATTTCCACACATTTATTTATTCAAATTTCAAACTGATTTTACAACGAATACAAATTAATTAAGCTTTTCAAACTTTTTTTTCCAAATTTCAAAATAAAATAATTTTATAAATTAATGTTTCAAACTTAATAAGATTTCCATACATGAAAACCTCTTTTGAATATGATTTTCGAAGTGAAATCAGTTTAATGTGAGTTTGATTAAAATTTTTAAATTTTATATTAAATACGCATTCCAAATTGGAATCTAATAAATAAAAATTTATTTAAAATTAAAACGTAATTGTCATATTTTAATAGAGTTGCGAAATTTTGCGTTTTAAATCCAAGTAAGTATGTGAAATGGTCGTTAACAAATTTATTGTAAGTGATGCATGTGGAATTTAATTTAAAGCAACAAAACCCGGTTCCACCGGTTTCCACCACAATTAAAAACCGAAAACCGGTTTTTTCACAAATTGATTTTTAGAACATACTGAAAACACGTTTATTGAAAAATTGATTTTTCAAACAAACCGAAAACCGGTTTTTAAAAAATTCCAGTTTTTTGGACACTAGTAATTACCCATCACGATTACCCATTTGTTATGGGAAAAATAATGTGAAGGTACCTACGATGATGGGAAATTACCAATTACCCACAGGGTAAAATATGGGCAGTTACCCAAGGCAATGAGGGAATTACCCATTACCCACAGGGTATAGGTAAGGGGCTTCTACACATTACCCACGTCGTTAGGTCATGGGTTATCTCATTTTTGATCGAAAATATGAACATTTTAGAAAAACGTCTATATTTCGAAAACTGGGGATTTTACTAGGAAGTTTGATAAAGCGGACCAATTCATATAGATGAATTTTTTTCAAACAAATCGCCAAAATAAGCGAAATGGTGCGTCCAATCCCAAAAATAATAAATTGTTTACAGTTGTAATTTCCTTTAAGGCTAAGAGATCATGTTTTCTCCGGTTAGTGAAAAAAATGTAAATGCCGCGGGTGGGATTCGAACTCACATTCGCTGGACGATCGTTTAGATGTTTGTGAAGCATCATCTTCATTTTTTTCACTTACCGGAGAAAACATGATCTCTTAGCCTAAAAGCAAATTACAACTTTAAACATAACGAGGATCTAAGACAACTAACTTTGGAATAAATTGTTTACATTTAACCAGTGCATGTCTGTAATTACTATCTATCTACTAAACTTACTTACTAAAACCATCTCAAATGAAAAATTGTTAAACGCCCAGAAGTCTCTATCTGGAAAATTCTACCTCCAATCGAAAAGCTAACCCAGTTTTGATAAAGTATGATTCGTATGGAAAGATTTTTTTTCAATAAATCCCAAAAAAAAGAAATTTGTTAAGATAAAAATTTGCCTATCGCTCGGAAGAGATAAGTCCAATCGTAAAAATAATAATTTTTTGACCCCCAACAGAAGCTTTTAGTTTCTACCAATTTTCTTAGTTTGGAGATTTTTTTAACAAAAATTTATTCCATGTGACCCCCATGAAACCCCCTTAGAATTCGCAAAAATTAGTTATTTTTTCAATTGGACTCTCCGTTTCCGAGATACAGACATATGTATGTGTGTTTTAGCAATTTTTTATTGGAGAAAGATTTAGTTTTGGCGATTTAAAAAAAATGATGTCAAATTACAGACATCCACTGGATAAATCCCGGTGCGGGGTCAAAAATTTATTATTCCCCCTCTTCCCCCATTATTTTATACTTACCCTGTGTGTAAAGGGTAATTGTGATGGGTTATTCCCCACCGCTGTGGGTAACTAATAGGGATGCTAAACGTGATTGATTTTAACAAATCCCGGTATTAGGGATTTTCGAAATCCCGATACCGAAATCTCGGGATCCCGGGATTTTCCGGGATTTCGGGATTCTATTTTTAAATTCTTTTGGGAACAGGTCTATTTTACGGCTTACACACCAAAAACAACCACAAGAGGGGTGTAGAATACGTTATTTTAAGCAAAGTTGCTGAGTTCTGGGCCACGAAATTTCGGATATGTGAGAGGATTATGGCGTTAACGTACCGTGTAAAGCCATTGATATCAGTTTTTTGTATCAAACAATTCAAAACAAACTCATAAAATCATGTAGCACTTTTCGATAAATCGCTTAGTTATCAAGTTATCGGATGTTGACATTTAGAAAAATTATCGATTTTTATTTACTTTTCTCAAACAAAAACAAAAAATATTTTAAAAACAGCGCGATTTTTCGAACATTTTTTTTTTACTTTCTTCAAACAAAAACAAAAATTATTTTAAAAAAATTTTTAAATTTTTTTTGAGAAACGAAAAAAAAATTCGATAATTTTTAGAAATTTCAACATCCGAAAACTCGATAACTAAGCGACTTATCGAAAAATACTGCATATTTTTTTGAGTTTATTTTGACTTGTTGTATACAAAAAAGTGATATCAATGGCTTTACACGGTACGTTAGTGGAAAAATTTCGGGGTCCATAACACCGAAATTATGCATTTGCCCCGAGTTTGTTATTTTACTTTCTTTGCTTAAAATAACATATTCTACCCGACGCAATAATTTTTTTCCAATTTTTGGAAAGTGTCTATTATATATCGATGGCTTAATGTAGAAAGGGCGTAACTCGATTTTTCGTAATTTTACAGGAGAAGGAAAAAACATAATAAAATCTTGAAAAAAATTTAAAATAAAAAATTGGTTAATGTAATTTTTAATAAAAACGACCGACAAATTCAGTTCTAAAAATGAAAAAATCGACTTAGGGTTTTTTAAAACTAATTTGAAAATAAGATAAAGTAATGTAATAATTCATGTTTTAAGTAATAAAAAGATCATTTTAAACAAAAATAGAGAGTTTAGATATGAAGTTTAGATTTTATAAGGTAAGCTGTCATAAAAATGATGACAATCGGCAGGCAGGAACTTTTTTAAGTCCTGTAAGTGATCCCATTTCTTTTTCGAGAGTGGTATTTTCTCTTTATAAAGAGAATCAGGGTGAATGTTTTCAATAGAAGAGTTCGATCTCGTTATATCTGTTCGCCCATTATATCTGTTTTGAAAAAAATTAATCCTGACGAATCATATGACAAGGCTCGTAGCAAATTTACTGTGGGGTCACCAATTCTTCTACCTTAAATTTGAGATAAAGGTTTGGATATATAAATAAATATATAGAATTTCTTTAGTGGGCAATATTTTTACCTGGACGAATCGAAGAGTATTGCTTAGTAATATTTTCGAAATTTAAAAAATAGTCATATTGCAAATGATGAGCTGTTAGGGGTACTGGAACTTTGCGAGCCTCCCTTATGAGTTGCACAAATTGAGACGGCAAGTTTATTTGCTTATTTTTAATTTTTCTTTCTATAAGTGAATGAGTTGCACCACATTCCATTTGCGTATGCCCACTTACTAAATACTTTTGTTCAATCGTTACATTGGTTTCCTTACAAAATGCCAGCAAGGCATTAGACAAAGTAACATTGCGTTTTTGATAGGAACATCCATCTGAGTAAATGATTATATGATCAATTTCTGGCGATCGAGCATGTAATTTCCTCAAGTGTTTAATAATGCATGTCGCAAAAGTGGAAGATACGAGGTTTCCATCTGTTTCATCCCAAACATAATTATCCGATTCGTGCGTTACAAGATTGTAGATTGTGAAGTTATGTAGTTGTAGTTTCATTTTATAATATGCAGCACTTGCATTTAGTTGAGGTACTAGTTTTACTGCTTCCACATCCATGCATAAAACTGCACATAGTCCGGATTCAGCATGTATGATATCGTTCTGTTTTTCTTCCCTCATTTTCTTGATTTCTTCTCTATGTTTTTCATAATCTTCATTTGGAAAATTATTAGCTTTATGTGATACACACAAATCGCATTGATCTTTTTTAGGCTTAAAAATAGAATAGTTTGACTCCTCTAATATTTCCGCAAAAATTGGATATGACATTTTGATGCTTTCATTTTCTTTTACTGATCCACATTCGTCAACATAAAGCTTGTAAATTTGCTGATATGAGGAAATATTCGATTCAAAGTATAATTTTTTTGTATCTTTTCGGCAATAATGGGACTCCATTTTTGGCAACTCCGCTAGGAAATTTTTTAGAAATTTACGTCTTTGTTCATTGTGCTTTCCTGTGGCAGACGATCGTTTAGCAGACTTGCGCAGATTTGAAGAGTTATCGGGACTGTCTTGCGTACCATGTTTACCACATCTTTTCCTTTATTCCTAGTGTTGAATAAAACATTTGACGGCACACCTGTAATCTGCTAGAATTATGCCTCAAAAAGTATTTTATTGTTTGACTCCGTCTCGAGTTCTCAGTGCAATTAAGTTTTTTCCCAGATATGTTTGTAAGACCTGTGACATACATCCGTTTTTGCTCCCAAGTCATCTTCCAAAACAAATTAAAGATTTCGTTTCGGGTCTGCTCTGTAAACGATGAACAATTTCTAATCGCACTTGTTTTACAAAATTGAGATGAACATGACTCTCGTAGTTCCCTAGACGGCTTTTGGCAAATTTTGTTTTTCGATATTCCCAAATATTCTCCTCCTTCCACTCTTTTTTCTTATTAGCGTTTCTTTTCCATTCGGATTTGTTTGCATTATTACTCCTCTTTCGAACATCGTCAATCCCTGCACCAGAGTCAGAAGTTTCGCTTTCACAATTCATCTTATTGAAACTTTTAATATAAAAACTTTTCACAGTTCAATAATAATTTTACACAAAAACAGACGTACTTGGTGCCATTAACAGAAAATCTATTTATTGGTGAAGTCCCGTTAATCATGACAGTGTTGTCAATACAAAAAAAATTACACGTTTTTAAAAACAAATGCTAACATAGACCAAAATATAAAATCAAGTACAAACGAGTTAGGGCTTTTTCTTTCAAACATTTTTTGATTTGACTTAGGCCCTTTTTGCAAAACAACTATAAAACCGTTATTTTCAATCACAGAACTCTGAAATTTGTAAGAGAGGTGTATTTCAGAACGGAAAACATCGAGTTACGCCCTTTCTACATTAAGCCATCGATATGCAAAAATTAACTAACGTTACGATGTGTTATTAAACCTTCTGTAGAGCCGCCATTGGTTTTTAAACCCTTTTTGCACAATTTCCATTTTGCTTGAGGTGCACCTTTCGACTCTGCCAAAAAATAATACCACACTTAACTTTTGTCATTGCTTTTAGTTTTATGTTCTTCAAAATTAATAATAGTCTTGAAAAATCCCGGGATTTATTTATTAAAATCCCTGGATTCGGGATTCAACAAACCCGAAAAATCCCGGGATTTCGGGATTTGCCGTTTGGCATCCCTAGTAACTACTAATTATTTAATGGTTAATGGATTACCCATAGTAACACATTACCCACGAAATACGAACCCTATATTCCAGTTTTGAATCGGGACAAACTTTTAATGTTTGTTTTGGGAAAAAAGTTCAAAATTTAAAACAAAAACAAATTATGATATAAAAATGGCGCCGGCTAATATTTTCCGATTTATGCATCTCCAGAATTTAGATATACAGGAAATTCTAATATAGGGTGTCCTAATAAAAGTGCATGATTTTAATTTTGTTGCATGTTTTTCTGTACGCGTGGCAGCTGTGAAATTTGACATCAGTAATCTACGATTTTTCCGATTAGTAAAAATAGAGCGCAACAACAACGTCACCCTTGAGATCAAGCGGAGAATTGTGCTTGCGAATAGATGTTATTTTGGGCTAAGCAAGCACTTTAGAGATAAAGCCTTCTCTCGAGTAACAAAAGTCCAGCTGTACCAGACTCTCATTCAACCTGTCTTGCTTTATGGTGCAGAATCCTGGGTCCTATCGCAAGCAGACGAAACATCTGTAGGAGTCTTCGGCGAGTATCGGCGACGCATGAATCATGAGCTGTATGAGCTTTATCATGACATTGACATAGTTAAGCGGATCAAGATAACGCGATTGCGCTGGCTAGGCCATGTCAGTAGAATGGATGAAGATGAACAAGATGAAAAATAGGAAAACCAAGACTCCGCTGGAGGGATCAGGTTGACGAATCCCTGCATACACTTGGTATTGCCAACTGGAGAGATAAAGCAAAAGATCGAACTGGTTGGCGAAATATTTTATCTTCGTTTTGTAAGATCCCTGACCCCCCGGGGTTGTCCGAGACCGGATAAGTAAGTAAGTAAAAATAGAGCGCTACACAAAGGAAGAACGTGTTACCATTGTGAAACCCCATTAAAAAAAATAGGGAAAGTTACACTGAGACCGTTCGCGAACTTTGCAGAATTTTGGGACTCGAAATTTTTGGTCGCGGAATTTTTTGGTCTAATGTGTCAACAATTCGAGAAGTGATCAACAAATTTGAAGAAACTGGGTCCATTATGGACAATCAGTTTCCTGCGTGTCCACCAAAGCGGCCGGTATCTCGAAAACATTGCTGCTGTAAACGAGAGAATCGCCGAAATCCCGGGAGCATTAATTCGGCATCGTTCACAACAACTTCATATTTCGCCATCTTCAACATCATCATCATGCACAGCGCCGGCAATTTGGTTCAATGGAAGACGGAGCAAAGTGACGTGAATGCCGATTTTTCAAAACATACATATCATCTTCACCGGTGACAGGCATTCTCATTTGAATGGGGTTGTCAACAAACAAAATTGTCGAATTTGGGGCAATTGTCTGGTGCGCATTTTGGTCAGGCGGCGTGATTGGGCCTAACTTCTTTGAAAATGAGGCCAGAATTTAGTGACTGTGAACGACATTCGTTACAGGAACATGATCATGGAGTTCGTGTTTCCTCAACCGGACAGTAGGGATATGGACAACATGTGATTTCAGCAGGCTTCGTGAATACAGAAAATTGTCGAATTTGGGGCTCAGAAAAACCTCATGCTATCCATGAGAAACAAATGCACCCACAACGAGTAACTGTCTGGTACGGACTTTGGTCAGGTGGCTTGAATGGGCATTACTTTTTTGAAGATATGTCCGAAATTGCAGTGACTGTGAACGGCATTCGTTACAGGAACATGATAACGAAGTACTTGTGGTATCAACTGTACGAGATGTAGATTCTGCAAGACGGCGTCGCCTTCCACACCGCTTATGAAACAATCGATTTATTGCAGCAACGATTTCTAGAACAAATTATCTCAAGAAATTCTGACGTTAACTGGCCATCAAGGTCATGCGATTTAACACCGTGCGATTTCTTTCTTTGGGGTTTTGTGAGATCTCGGGATTATGCGAATAAAACAGAAACAATTCCTGAGCTCAAATCCGAGGTCCAACCCGTCATCGGTGAGATACAGCCACATCTCTGTGAAAAAGTCCTGGAAAATTTCATGAAAGGAGTAATGGCCTCTCATAAGAGCCATGGGGGCCATTTGACGGATATTTTCTTTCATACTTAATTGAAACATGTCTTCTTTACAATCCAATAAAAAATCACAACTGTCTCAGAAAATACGTGTTTTTATTTTCAAATTAAAAAGTGCATTCTTACTGAATCAGTCTCGAATCGATTTTATTAAAAAAAACCATTTTATTTATTCGAATATGAAGTCCGTTGCAAATTTGAGATGAATCGGAAAAAGTAGAAAAAATATTCGCGTTTTCCATAGTAATGCTAATTCAGAACGAATCCGTTTCGAATCCGCAATAATTGATAAAAGTGAAAACATCTCGAGTCAATTTTATTTTAAAAAGAACCAACCCGAAATGGATTCGAATATGAAGTCCGTTGCAAAAACGAGCAGGATTCGAAAAAGTAGAAAAAAAGATCCGCTTTTCCTAGGGGAATTTCATACGCAAACGTATTCGTTATGTTTTCGAAACCGGTATCCGTTTCGGACAAAATGTATGTAGAAGCGAGTCCGTCTCAAATTCGAAACGGATTCATAGGGTACACTGGGGCATTTCGAGAATAAATAGTCGAGAGTAAATCGTCTCGATGGCCGTTAAATCCAATTTATGGGAAGACAGTCGTGTCGTCATCGTGGTGCCATGTATACCTTTTGGCATACGTCAGTCTTGTCTCCATTGCATTTGATCCGATGTACAATATTAGACTTATTCTTCTTCGTCACTTTAGACTTGACTGGCTAAATAACCCGCTCTGGGTATCGAGTGATTTTAACGCCAACTAGTTTGACCGTCTATCATAGATATCTGTGTACCTTAGTTTCTCGGAATAACCAGGTAAATATGTATTTTTCCTCACTTTAGACTTTGTCTGGCTAAATAACCTGCTCAGGGTATTGTGTGATTTCAACGCCAACTCGTTTGGCCGTTTGCCATAGATATTGTAGTGCTTTAGTCTCTGGCAATAACCAGGTATATCTGTCCTGTATGTCTATTCCGATCCAGTAGGTATTTTATTGTTCCGTACGGGAAATAATTTTTCCGAAGAATTTCCTTTATTCTTCTTTTATTCTCTACATGAAACTCCCTGTGGCTGATTTTTGTAACCTTATCCATGAAATTTGTCACCGTGTTAACGTGCTTAGAGATGAAGTTAATTAAACAAGACCCCTAGGGCAAACATACCTGCCTGTGGTCGTCAAAGGGTTAACAAGATTTTCTTACATTTTCATTATGATCAACTTACCCTTTCATGGGAATACACAAAACCGTCCACATTAAATACTGGAATTATATACCAATCATAACTCTCCGCCAAGTTCCTCACTTCAGCTGTTCTAGATGTCAACAGCTCATTGATGAACCATGTGGCCGAGGCCGATGTAATCCATTCACGTGCATGTATATTCGATTCAATAAATATACCGGGATTACCTGATTTATATGAAATCTTAATGCCTCGTATAGTGCGGCCTTCATAGGATTTGCCGATTTCAAAACCTTCCGTGACAGTGGGATAAGCGGACAATATACCATCCAGCCACTGTTCTATATCGGCCAACTGATAGTAACGTGTCCAACCGAATTCTTCGTTATCAGGTGATAATTCAGTAGCTCTTTGCTCTTCATCGATAAGGCTATGAAATTAATAACATTAATAAAAGATTAAATTAACTATGGCCCATAATTACAAGTGCCTGTTGTTTTTGATAATAATTATATAAATTTAGATATGGCTGCATGATTTATGGTAGTTCGATTTCAAAAAATTCAAAATATTTCTAATATAGGAAAAATGGGGATTATACAAATGCTTGGCACAAACAATAAAATAAAATCGCCATAACAGTATAATTTTTAATGATCGATGTAAAAATGTTAGTCTGTGCTAAAAAATATGTTAACTTACTCTTGGACATTGCTGATTAACAGCTCTACATCGAAATGGTAGACTCTTAGTAGATCCGTGAAGCTTGTGTCTTCATCAGGTTTAACCATAATGTGAATTTCCTTGGTGGCCTCATCATAGTCCTTCCAGATGTTGTACTAAAAAATTAAAATTTAAAAAATATTATAAAAATAAATCAAATTCCAAATCAAATATTCACTCTGCCCTGAAAAGTGTATAACACTACACGTTGGTGTTATACAGTACTCATTTATTGGACAAATTACACTGTGGTAGTTTTTGACCCGAAAAAAATGAACTTTGATGAATCCTTTTCGGACAATTAGGGGGGAGTCCCCTGAGTGCGAAAGTATATTTGGAAGTGTCAGATTCCAGTTTTTGAGAAATCGGTATATATGGATATAGCTAAGTCTGCGCTATTTAAACAAATTTTACCGGCCATTGGCCAATTTTTTTTTTGGCCTAAAAGGGCTTAAAAAGCTTATTAAAATAGAAAAAACAAATGTGTGCGCTCGGTCCAATTTCTTGAGATATGGGCCTTTAAAACTTGAGTATATAATTGGCCATATCTCACATAGTTATGGTCCGATCTGGTTCCGGTGAATATCATTACAAATACCACTAAAAACTCTTTAAATCAGCATATAAATATATTACATTTTATTAACTCATTGGGGACAAATTTAAAAAATACGATTTTTTAACCTCACTTTTTTGCTAAAAATCTGATTTTCTCAAAAAACAGCCCCAGTAAACCTATTTTCTACCTAGACTCAGGTTGTAGGCAACACTTCAGGCTTTGTTTTAAGGTATAATACTTCGCATTAACCCTTCTAAGACCGGAGATATTTATGTTAATTATTTATTTATGTTATGAATTAATTAACTTAAAAAAAACAAAAAAAAATTATAAAAGTCCAATATTTTGATTTTGAAGCTTAACTTGAGGCCTATGCTAGGAAAATAAATAAAATTTTGGAAAAAAGTAAAAAACAACTTTTATTTTTTCTTGTATTTCGAACTTTGAATATAAATATCTCCGGTCTTAGAAGGGTTAATGCAAAGTGTTATACCTTAAAACAAAGCCTGAAGTGTTGCCTACAACCTGAATCTAGGTAGAAAATAGGTTTACTGGGGCTGTTTTTTGAGAAAATCAGATTTTTAGCAAGAAAGTGAGGTTAAAAAATGGCATTTTTTAAATTTGTAAAGTTGGACCGAGCGCAAACATTTGTTTTTTCTATTTAAATAAGCTTTTTAAGCCCTTTTAGGCAAAAAAAAATTGGCCTATGGCCGGTAAAATTTCTTTAAATAGCGCAGACTTAGCTATATCCATGTATACCGATTTCTCAAAAACTGGAGCCAATCTCACACTTCCAAATGTACTTTCGCACTCAGGGGACTCCCCCCTAATAGTTCGAAAAGGATTCATCGAAGTTCTATTTTTCGACTATCACAGTGTTACTTAATGTCCGGTTAGACTATTAGATAAATCATTGCATCTGTCAAAACTGCTGTTTGGAATAGTGTAAACTTGAGGAGAACGTAATTTTTTCTTATTAATTAAAATATTTTTTCAACAATGTTATAATAGTGCCCCACCGTCTCAAAGGCATTATTGGGGCGAGTTGGCAAATTATTTTAACTATTTACAAATAAAATATACATATGAACATTAAAAAAGAGAAAAAAATTTTTGATTTAAATTATTTGATTTGACTTGATGACAAACTTTTCACAGATCTCTTAGAATTTTGCACTTTTTAAAGTGGCAACTCTGAAATTTGACAACTGTCACATATGTTTATTCCGATTATCAAAAATGAAGCGCTTTACGAAAGAACAACGCGTTATAATTGTGAACACTTATTAAAAAAATTTGGAAACCTATCTGAGGCCGCTCGCAAACTTGTGTCAGCTATTCGAAGAGTCGTCAAAAAATTTGAAGAAACTGGGACGGTTATGGAAACTAAGACGATCGGTCATAACGCCCAACGGTCACAATGCCCTCAAATTTGGGCGTTATGACCATTCTTTGTTTCTTTTTTAATATAAGGAGTAGTAATTCAATAAAAGCAATGGTTAGTAATTCAATATTTATTATTGATATTTTGGAAATATCCTGCTTACATATGTCAAACCAGATAATTATTTTGTCGGCCAGAAGGATTAGTAAATCTAATATCATTTTAAATATTCGCCTTACGTCCGCGGTTGATTTTACGGCTCACGCTAGTTCACTCATCTTTGCCAAGTCTCACTCAGTGCCTGGCAGTATTGAAACCAGCATCCCTTCAGGTGCACTTTTGGAAAAACTTTTGAAATAGCATTTCGAAGCGCTTTATCGAAGTCACTAGTAAAAGTCGTAGGCTTATGTTGAAAAATGTTGACATTAATAAACTGCAGAATGTGTTCATATGCCTTTTGAGATTTATTGGACATCAAGACAAATGCGAAAGGGAAACCATAAATACACAAAAATTGTCATTACTATTCCAAAGTGAATGGGGAATGCAATTTGGAAATGGAAGAAATTATGGAAAATTGCGCAATTTTTTGTCCAAATTCTCCTCATCACCAGCTCCATAATTTCTTCCTTTTCCAAATTGCATTCCCCATTCACTTTGGAAATTCTAATCATCACCAGCTCCATAATTTCTTCCATTTCCAAATTGCATTCCCCACTCACTTTTTAAATGTTAGTATTAAGTAGTGCAGCAATAAGTGAACTGATGAAAGGAATCGCAAAATAGAGCGTGTGATTCTTCTTAGAATTTCACACACTCTAATGATCTGCAGTTTGTTAATAATTTGTACAGATGCCTTACAATTTTCTTGGTAACAAATGTATCTCTGTATACAATCTTTTTCTTGATTTATATATTTCGATTTCACTTTATAAAGTTGTTTGTTGTTTGGAGTATACACCAATTCACAATTTCTATGAGCACCTCCAACAAATTGAAATTCAACATTGTCACCCATTCTTCTCATTGGTTCATAAACAACTGAATGAATGTTACAATTACATCTCCCATCAAACAATTCTACTTTTCAGCCTTAAGAAACTATTGTACAGTTTCATTTCGCACAGTAACAACACTTTTTTCCAAAAACATTCAAATTTGCTCATAAAAATATCAAAATAATATTTGGGCATTATGACCGCGCTAGGGGAGGTTTTCGGGATTTGGGATTTTGGGCCCTCTGAGCGGTCTTAAGGCCCAAAAAAAAATTGGGCGTTATGACCGTTGGGCTTTATGACCGGTCGCTGGAAAGTAAGACTCCTGTGCGTCAACATACCGGTCGGTCTCTTGAAAACATTGCTGCATAAAAACATAAATTCGGCGTCATTCTCAACAACTTCAAATTTCACGAAGCACTACGCAGCAAATTTTGACAGAAGACCTTCACCTTCATACGTACAAAATTCAGTTTACTCAGGAGCTCAAACCAGAAGACCATGGAAAGCGCCGGCAATTCGCTCAATGGGCAATGGAGCAAATTGAACTCAATGGCAATGTTTCAAACAAAAAAGTCTTATTTCCCAATGAAGAGCATTTCTATCTGAATGGCTTCGGGAATACACATAATTCTTGAATTTGAGGCCCGCAACATCCTCATGCAATCATTGAGAAACAAATGCACCCACAACGAGCAACTGTCTGGTGCGGATTTTAATCAGGCGGCGTGATTGGGCCTTACTTTTTTGAAGATGAGGCCGAAATTGCAGTGACTGTGACCGACATTCGTTACAGGAACATGATAACGGAGTTCTTGTGACCTCAACTGGATGGTATGGATCTGGACGACATGTGGTTTCAATGCGCCACCGCACATGATACAATCGATTTATTGCAGCACGGATTTCCAGAACAAATTATCTCAAGAAGCATGGCTACTAGCCACCAAGATGATATGATTTAACGCCGTACGATTCCTTTTTTTGGGTTTTGAGAAATCTCGGTTTTACGCGAATAAACCAGAAACATTTCCTGAGCTCAAATCCGAGATCCAATTCATCATCAGTGAGATACAGCCACATCTCTGTGAAAAAGTAAAAAAAAAAGAGTAAAGGCCTGTCATCAGAGTCCTGAGACTATTTGGCCGATATTTTATTCCATACGTAATCGGAACAATTATTCTCTGCAATCCAATAAAAAAATTAAAACTATCTTAAAAAATACGTGTTTTTGTTTTAAAATTAAAAGTGATTTTCAAAAAGTTTACAGTTGAAAATTCTACATTTAAATGTCATTTAAATGGTCGATGTTTGTCATTTAAATATAATTTAATATGAACATTTTCTTTGAGATTTTAAATTGAGCCTTTAAATGACGAGTGTGAAACTCGCCCTTAGTTTTTGTTCACAATTTGCTGTTATCTGGATTGAAATTTTATTTTATAACTATTGTATTTAGTTGTCACATTACAGACAGATGTTTTTGCACTCTCCAAAAATAATAGTGTAAATCGAACGCAGAATGATCGTACGATTTGTTTCAAATAGAAGAGAGTTTCATTCCATTCCTCTCTCAGCGAACCGTTTCATTTGCACTAATAGATAATGAGGGCTTTATATGGGAATTACAATTTCTAGATTAATATCATATTCCTCTATAAATGTAAATTCCAAAAAATTTAAAGACCAAAGACAATTTTAAAGCATGTGATATGAACAGGCAGGGAAAGTAAATTTATAAAATATGTTTACATAAAATTATAATATTGTTACGAATAAGTCAAAGCTTTTACTTATTCTTAATGACCATGCTAACATTATGTAAATAACAGGGCGATTAATGCTGCGCCTGAAAGTATGCCTTGTAACAACATACCAGCTCGCCTCAGTTAAGATAATTCTCCACTATTCGAGATAATTCTACAAAGATAACTAACAACAACGACTATAAGGTTGTTGAATTCGCTAGAGATAACTACATTTGAGTATGATGAGTTCGTATAAATACCGGAGGTCTTTGGAACGGAGAGTTCAGTTGTGATTAACTGCCGAAAAGTATGCAACGCGATTTGATAGTACAACATAAGACTTATTATAAAGTGGTGTAAATAAAGTAAATTATTGTACTGTTTGAGTAAAATAAAAGGAAGTTAAACTGTTATAATTTATCATAATTTAAAACGAACCTTGTTTTATTATTGGGAATAAAACAGCGCAAAAAGGACGAATAAAGAAATTCGTAACAATATTTTTACGAACCACCATACTTATATTTAAAACGTAGAATATAAATAGATCTGAATAGCTATACGGTTTGGCAGGAATCGTGAGACTGCATTCTGCTAAACTTCTTTTGAAAAACTATATTTCTATTAATAAAAATATAGAATGGTCTTAAGCTTGAATAATACAATATAAAAGTAAAAAAGAAGAGTTTTAATTTTTCATCGAAAAGGAAAGTAAGAACACAATTATAAAATGGACAAAAGAAGAGCTTAATGTTAATGTTCATTAGGGTGTCCCAAACAAGTTTTCTTTTTCGATATTTGTGGATTTTGTTTCAGATTTTTCGGAAGAGGTTTAAAGGTAGCGCAAAACGGTTTCTCTTACAAATCGGGTATTCAGGACGTTTTTTGAATTTCACTTAAATCTCGGTCAATAACCACGATTTTTTAGTTTTTAAGTCAATATTTTTAAAGCAAAATGTCCAAACTTTTATTGTATATGCATAACCTGTATGTGTTGGCAATGATTTTGCTCAATAAGGTACCATGTATTACATTTTTCCGTAAATTTTGGATACATTTTGTAAATAGAGCATTATAACTTTTAAAATTTCTATGAAAGTTTAAAAAACGTTAAAGCACGGATAAATTCCAAGCATTTTTGTAAAAAATATTTACGAATTTGCAGTTATCCTTCTAGAGTTATACCATTTTAAACCTTTTTACCCATTGTATGAAACTAATAATAAAGGGTTTTTCAATAAGAGCGCTACAAAAGTTTTTTTTAAATAAAACGAAACCGGTTTTAGATACCAACGAAATTCTTTATTCCTGTGAAAGTACGTTCGATGCCATTATGTATGGAACTCGATTTCTTTTGCATGGCCACCATGGGCACGCTTGCAGAATCCAGAAGCTGAATCCAAATTTCGACGGTTTTCAAACATAAATCGGCCGATACTGCTGCAATTTCACTTTCGATATTCGTACGAAGTTCATCAATCGTCGCTGGCTTGTTGGCATAGACCATAGACTTGACGTAGCCCCACAGGAAATAATCTAACGGCGTTAAATCGCACGGCCAATCGACTGGGCCATTTCGTGAGATAACACGTTCACCAAACTTGGTTTCCAATAAATTGATTGTAGCATTCGCTGTGTGGCTTGTGGCGCCGTCCTGTTGGAACCACATGTCCTCCAAGTCCATATTATTCGATTCGCATTCACAGTAATGTGCCGGTCTTGATCATCACGGAAGAAGTACGGCCCAATGACACCGCCGGCCCATAAACCGCACCAAACCGTAATTTTTTCAGGTTGAAATGATGACTCATGGATTACGTGTGGATTGCTGTCTGACCAATAACGCATATTTTGCTTATTGACGAAGCCATTCAGCCAGAAATGAGCCTCATCGCTGAAGATGATTTTCCGATGAAAATCCGAATCATTTTCAAGTTGTTGCTCAGCCCAGTTCACGAACATACGACGCTTATGGTGGTCAAGCGGCTTCAGTTCTTGCGTCAGTTTGATCTTGTAAGGATGTAGGCCAAGATCTTTTCGCAAAATTCGCCACAACGACGTCACAGAGATTCCCAACGCTTGAGAACGACGTGTGAGAGACACATTTGGGCTTTCTTGAACTGAACCCTCAGCGGCAGCAATATTCTCGACATTACGGGCACTTCTTTGTCTCACTGGCACGGGAACATTTTGTACTGTGCCTGTGGATTCAAATTTTTCCACTAGACGCTCAATTGTTGATCTGGTAGGACGATTATGACAACCATAAATTCGACGTTGCGCTCTTAAAGTTGAGGCCACTGACTCCAAATTTCGGTAGTAAATTTTAATAATTTCGACTCATTGGTGGCTCGTATATCTTTCCATGATGAAATGGCAAACCTTACTGAAGAGAAATGTCAAAAGAGCGGGAAAATATATGGCGTCGTTTGGTGTCCCTATCGATTAACTTTTGTAGCGTCTCTGCTGAAAAACCCTTTACTTCTTTAAGATAGGGTATTTTTTGAGAAAAGGTACTTTGTTTAAGAATATGAACAGTTATTTTTTTTTTGTTGAGAAAATTTACTTTTTTTTAGAAAATTCACATATTTCAGATTCACTTTGGCTTTTCTAAATTTACTTTTAAAACTACAATATATACTAAATATTGGTTACAGGCTCCACCTAGAAAACTTCCCATTATACAAGAAATTTCCCAACATATGATAGTCTAGTCACAAACCAAAGCAAAACTCCCAATATAGTTGATAATACTGGGTTGTAGCATAAAAAAAATGGTTTCCCATAATATCCCATGAAGGGATTGAGGAGAGCTTCTTACAATCAATGAGATGTGCGCTTGCCAGTTTTTTTACGCTCACTGATTGGGACCTACAGTTTTACAACAGTTCCGAACGGTATTTTAAAAAGCTTTTTCATGACTAAGTACTCGATAGTGTCGCCATCACTAAGCCAGGCGACCGTGATCGAAAGAAATGTAAGATGGCCTGAGCAGGGATCAAACCCACGTTCTCATGTACAAGAGTCACCACACCAACCATTGCACCACCGACGGCCACGGGTTGTAGCATAAAAATAAATAAATGGTTTCCCATTACATCCCATGAAGGGACTGGGGAGAACTTCCCACAATCACTGAGCTGTGCGCTTTCCAGTTTTCACTCACTGATAATAGTGTTAAAAAAATTGTTTAATTTTTTCTTATTTAGTCCCCATCCCGCAACGTGCGATAAGGAAAAATTACAACAATTTAAAAGAATTATTAATTTTAAAGAATTACAACAACAAAAATCAAAAATTAGCCAATCAAATATGTGTTTCTGTATAAAACTTCATACCTTCTCCCGTATATTTTGTATTATTTCAATAACCGACAGTTGGGTCTTATTTTTAATATTCAACTTGTACACTTTATAATTGTCATAACGAATTTTTTCATTTGATTCTGGAAGCGAGGATTGTCCCTTTAAGGATGCCGTCGAGACACAAACCACCAAAGTGGCCAATAACCAAATTAAGCGCATTTCAGTATAACTTTTTGTTGGAACTATCAGCCGTTGTAGAAACTACTAAACCATTTGCCACAATTTCTTGACAGTTTATACTTGTGGGGTTATCTCTAGGACTTCCAATCAGCGGCATTATGTTATCTCTTAGAGTTCCAATCAACGGCATTATAAAAATCTTTAGATTAAAGTTTTATTAAAAAGTGAAAGCTTTATTGCTTATAAGCATTACAATTTAATACTTTGGTTCCATATATTTCAATTTCTGGGCTTCTTTGATTAGTGCCACCATACCGACCATCGTTTCCTCACAATTGGGCAGTATATGTATGGGCGGTAGTACGAATCCATATTTGCCGGTGTCACGCATTTCTATGGTGTATGTAATCTTGATGTCCACTTCGTTGTAGGCATATTCGATGGTGGCACCAGAGGCAAGATCTATAAAAGAGACATTTGATTGATTTAGTTGGATCATTGCTCAACACAGATGGAGAATATTCCCAGCCGTAGCTGAAGGGAAAAAATTTTTCGTCGGAGTGATGAAATATGTTCATTTACATTGCTGTAATGAAAAGTTTCGCACACTCAAAGATTTTAACGATTCTAAACATGTCAAAAAAGAAATTTATCTGCCTCAAACCAATTTTTGTTATTGCAACGAATAAATTTACTGTTAACTTTGGAGAGAAAAAAATCACATGAGGTGTCAGCAGACACCCTTTTGGAACGAAGTTCCTTTCTCTATATATTATGTACTAGTTAGTTCCAACACGCTTAAGACGCCCGTTGAAAAATACGATTTAAATGGATCTTTCAGAAAGATACATTTTGTGATAAACTTTTAAGAAAATTTTTTTTAGAATGAATTATTTTTAATTATGTATTGTATTTTGTAAGAATATGTATTATATTTTCCCGAAAAGATCCTTTTTTGATGTGTTAACATCTATAGCGGCGTATAGGGACTAAATCTATCAAAGTCAGATTTTATGCTGCTGCTAAAACCAGATTTTATGCTGCTGCTAGATTTTCTGCGACTGCGAAAGAGAATAATGACGTGTTAAACAAAAATGAGTGAGCAAGAGAGCAATGAAAGAGTGGTGTGGCAGGGGTGAGGCAAACGAAATTGTGTCTATAGCGTATGTATTAACATAATAATATATGTATGTACATGTGTATGTTGCTGTTGTTGAACGGAGATATAAAGCATAGCCACGCAAAATTTCATTTGCAAGCCTAGTCGACGTTATGGTGACACACTAATACGTCAGCTACTTTGTACAAAGTATGTGTGATGTTGTGTGTTTGGCTGTTTCGTTGCTGTTGATATGGCAAACATGTGGTTATGTGACACACGTATACGACAGCTACTTCGGACAAAGTATGTGTGATGTTGTGTGTTTGGTTGTTTCGTTGTTGTTGCTATGGCCAAACAAAGCGAGTCATTTGATGTTCAGCATTGCCCGGTGTATACAAAAAAACTATTATTTTTTATTTTCCAATGTAACATTTACTAATGTGTTCATAGAAATCGAACAGGTACCGTGTAGCAAAAAGGTGTTAACACATCATCCGTGAGTTCGAACACTCATTGACTTTTTTTTTAAATAGAGCTACTACTTTTATTAAAAGCTAATATTTTTTAAGAAAAAATACTATTTTTAAGTAGTACTTTCTGTACGAAAAAGCCATAAGAGTGTGAATTTTTTTTTACAAAAAAGTACTTCTTTTTAAGAACGTGTACTTTTTAAAGAACTGGTACTCTTTTTAGGAAAAGGTTATTTTTTTAAGAAAATGTACTTATTTTCAGAAAGGCTGCTTATCTCTAGAAAAGAAAAGGTATTATTTTATTTTTAAGAAAATATTCTTTTAAGAACATGAATTTTTGTAAGAAAATGTATTATTTTTAAAAGAATGTATTTTTTTGATGAAATGGTTTTTTTTAAAGAAATGGGATTTTTTTTAGAATTTGTCCTTTTTCCAAGAATAGGTAAATTTTTAAGAGTAGGTACTTATCTCAAGAAAAGTTATTTTGTTTCACAAAAAATGTACTCTTTAAAGAAACGTAGTTTTTTAAGAAAATGAAATTTTTTGTAAAAATATTTACTTTTTTAAGAAAAGGCAATTTATTGTAAGAAAATTTACTTTTTTAAGGAAATGTACTTATTTTTAAAAAAAATACTGATTTTAAGAAAAATTACTTTTTGTAAGAAAATTTACTTTTTTTTAAGCAAAAGTACTTCTTAAAGATAAGGTATTTTATTTAAGAAAATATACTTTGTTTAAGAATATGAATAGGTACTTGTTTGAGAAATTTTACTTTTTTTAAGAAAAGGCACTTATTTAAACTTCTTTCATTTTGGCTTTTCTAAATTTACTTTTTATTAGGTTCAAAACTACAATACATATATACAAAATATAGGTACAGGCTCCACCTAGAAAACTTCCCATTAAACAAGAAATTTCCCTAGTCTAGACACAAACCAAAGTAAAAGTAAACAATATAGTTGATAACATAGATAAAGTAAACTAATAGATGAAGCACAAGTGTTGGGTAAATTATAGTGTAATGGGAAATTTTCTAGATGTCGTTAAAAGCAATAACTGCGACTATTTTTGTGTGAAGAAGTAGTAGAAAGTCGAATCGGTAGAGAGCAATAAGTTGTTGTTATTTGCCAATTTATATTCCTGAAGAAACCTTTCGATGAAAGGCGAAATATCGAAAAAAAATTAAGATTGAACTTATTAATTAACTTTTTGGGGCAAACCCTTGGCCTTGAGCTTGATTTGGAAAACTTTGGGAAGTTCCCAACAAAAGAGGCATTAAAATTCTAAAATTTCAAATCCAAATAAAGAATTATTTTCAACAAAAATATCACTTCGAAACGAGAATACAACACGTTACTTAAAATAGAATGTCTGATGGCCATCGAATTGCAATGCCATATCACCACCGTCTATGTCCTAATAAATTGGTTCTTCCTGCATTCCTTGTTGAGAGTTCTCAGACACTCTAACGGTTTTGGCATCTGCGACCACAGAAGTTGCCACAGTTTTTGGGGGGGGAGGTTTTTAGATTAAAAGGGCGTTCCGGTATGTTTATCTTTGGGCGGTCTTAAGGGGTTTCTCCTACTGATATCCCAACACCGCCCGCGTGTCTTTGAAACAGTTTTTTATATAAGAAACGCATGATATTATGTAAAATCATTTAAATTTTGTCACATTTTCCCTTATTTAAATTACTTTCACAAAAATTTCCAACAATTTTGAATAAACGTCAGTGAGAATTATGCGAAACTTCAATGAAAGTGACAGTAGTACAGGACAGCACCCGCTGAACAAAGTTGACAATGGTCGCACTATATCTATTAGTTCCTTTATCTATTGTTGATAATACTGGGTTGTAGCATAATAGTGTTAAAAAAAAGTTGTTTAATTTGTTTTTAATTTAGCCCCTATCCCGCAATGTGCGACAAGGAACTTCGTTCCACCAAATAATTTTTGTTTGAAACCAATTCAACATGACCCAGAGGCGGAATTTGCGAGGCCTTCCGCGAATAAAGCATGCGGAATCCTTCTTTTGTAATGCCTTCATTAATAAGGCCTGCGTAATGCATGATTTCATAAAGCTTGCACAAGAAAACTTGTCTTTCCACATGTTCGCAATTCGTCGTTGGAAAATCATCACATGCGTTAGTCCAGTGGGTAAAGTATCCGTGTATAAGTACTAAGGTCGGGAGTACGATTCCTGTGGCAACAGAATTAAAAAATAATAATTTATAAGTATGAAAGTTGACTGAATGGTGTGGAACTGAAACTCTCGACGGAAGCCAAGTACCTAGGAGTTGTTCTTGTCAACAACTTTTTGGGAAAGGCTGAAAACGGGTATCAACGCCCTATTTGCGTGCCTTAAAGAGCTGGGGACTCATCACAAAGGTGGCAGAGTGGTTGTACATATACTGCTATAGTTCGGCCGATAATTACACATTGATGGATTTCTGGTTTGGTGGGAGCGTCTTGACAGGAGTAATCTACTGAAGATGCTCGGCAAGGTTTAGAGAATGGCTGCTATGGGGATCAGTGGGGCTAGAAGGATCACACCGAAAGCTTCTTTGGACGTGTTAACAGGTTTGTTAATAAACAAAATTGCCGCATGTGGAGTGAGACCAATCCACAACAGACCCCACAGACTCCATTCCATTCAGAAAAATGCATCGTTTGGTGCGGTTTTCATGTTGGTGGCATCATCGGAACCTATTTCTTCAAAAATTAAGCCGGAGATCGCGATACGGTCAACGGGGATCGTTAATGCACCATGATCAATGATTTTTGGTTTGAAAATGTGGATGACATTGATCCGGGCGAGATGTGGTCTCAACAGGATGGAACTGCGTGCTATACGCCGACCGCAACCATCGGTTTATTGGCGATAAGTTGATTTCGGGAAATGGACCTGTCAATTGGCCTCCAACCACGTGCGATTTGACAACTCTCGATTATTTCCTGCGGAACTACGCGCAGTCACTGTTTTATTCTGAAAACTGACACTGTTCACGTCAGTGAACAATGGTAACCCTAACACCATCAACACCCCATCATCAGCTGTTGATTTTTACCCTCACCAACGGCAACCAACTTCAAGCAGTACATCAAGGAGCAGTTCGAGTGAATTTTTGTGAAAGTTTTTACATTCTAAAACTAAACTAGCTAAAATCTTAAAACTAAAGTTAAAATCCTAAAACGATAGTGAAAATTGTAAAGCAAAAGTTAAAATATTAATTCTAAAGTTAATTCTAAAACTAAATTCTAAAGCAAAAGTTAAAATCTTAATTCTAAAGTTAAAACTTAATATTAGTTAAAAGGCTGAGTAAAATAGCATTGTGAATAACTAAAATAATCAAATTTTAACACCAATTTATGAACTAAAACCCTAACCCTAAAATTATAATATATGTTGTGAATTCTAATAAAGTAACCTATATTGTAACGTTTACCGAAAATCCCTATTTACTTGATTTGGAATTACATATATGTAGGCATATATGGACGGTAAAGTTTATTAACCCTATTCAACCCTCTCCCTCTAACCCGTAAAAACATGGTCCTTTCAAACCTTAAGTAAAAGTGAAACAGTGACATTGAAACAATACATAAATATCAAAGAAGTTTTAAAGACAAAAAATACAGTCCACTAAACAAAAGAACAAATTGAAAAAGAAAACAAAAAGCTGGTCTAAGTACTAAGCCTGAGCATTGTGCCAGTGTGTAAAATAAAAAACAAAACCTAGGCCAATAGCTTCAATGGTGATGTGTTAAAAAGTAAAAATATTAAAAGAAAATAACAATCACAATAAAAACAAATAATAAGGTGATTAGAAAAACAATTTGTTGATGAAAGAGAACTGTGTAGTTAAAAACATTTTGTGTCAGAAAACAAATAAATACCTACAACATTAAACATAATAACAAACTGGTGTTAAGACAAAAATTCTAACATACTAATTACAATAACAAAAAACCCAAAAACTCCATAACACAGCAGCAACATACAAAGCGGGAACAACAGCACAAAAGGGAGACGACGTGTAAAAACCTCACACATTCATACATACATACATACGGAAGGTATTGGTACCCTACACGATAAGTAAGCAGAATCGGTAAGTTGTCAACTTTGCAACTTATTTGAAATTTATAACCCCAAATTTTATGCGAATTCACACATTTTTACACAGCCGTCAGATCAATTTTAACTGAATACCTGTATTTAAACACCCACCCACCCTTTTAATAGTTATTTCACAGGTTTTTTTTTATATTGTCTGACAAACTGATATTGCCGCTTACAGTGAGTACCGTAGGCAAATTTGTGTGAAAATACCCAGTTGGACATTTGGTCGCGTAAAAAAGAAAGGAAAAAATATTTTTGTATTAATTGTGGAATATTTTTTAACCCGTTTTTAACTTAATTTCACCCATTTTGTGTCGCAATCACCCGTGTTTAACCCATTTGTTAGCGCAGGGATTTATAACCCATCTTTTGGAACCATTTAGAATCCCATTTATACCCATTATTAACCCTTTCGACACAGTTGTCACACCCATTACAACCCAAAAATGTCTCTTCAAAACATGGCCGCCGGGTTTACCCGAATAATCCAAATTGATTTAGCGGATTTTGAAGAAGAATTTAAAACGGAAGAAAAAACCCCATCCTTAGCAACTCTTAAAATCCAAAAGAGAGAGCTGGAGGAGATTTATGAGAAACTTTGTACCCGGTTTGAGAACATACGGGAATCTCCACTCATGGATGACCCGAAGGAACAGACAACCATTAAAATAGAGGAAATTACCACGGAGTACAGGAAGGTGAAAAAATGGTTCCGAACCCGCTCTGTCTCAATAGAGGAAGCCATCCAGAATATCAAGGAAAAACACGAAAATTCCTCTACCCCTACTAACACAAATACGGTGAACTTCAGCGTTGCTCCTTGCGATATGCAAGTTTTTAATGGCGACTATAGGTTCTGGGCTTCCTTTAGAGATATGTTTAGAGCTATATATGGTAATAATACCCGGTTGAGTGGAGTTGAAAAACTGTTTTACCTCAAACAAAAGACCCGAGGCGAGGCCAAAGAGATAGTTGACAACGCACCCCTGACCAATGCTGGCTACGTTACAGCTTGGTCGCAATTAACTGCTCAATATGAGAACCAGAGAATGCAAGTAAATGCACAACTCAAAACTTTGTTCAATTTACCTACAATTACTGTACAGTGTGGTGTTTCTATAAGAAAACTACAAAGGAAAATTAACGGTTGCATTTCAAATCTGAACATTTTAGAGGTGGATACGGAGAGTTGGGGTCCTATCTTTGTATACCTTTGTTCCTCCAAATTACCCAGGGAAACCCTAGAAGATTTTGAAAAATCTCTTAAAGATAGTTCACTTATACCCTCTTGGACTGAAATAAACCAGTTTCTTACGAATAAATATCAAGGACTTGAATCTGTTAATGATATCAAGAATCCAAACCCTTACTCTAAACCCAAACAGTTCTCTGATAATAGGAATCAGCAAGAACGAAAAGGCAACACTTTCCACAATGTTACCCAAGATCAGAAAAAAGACATCCGTTCAAAGAAAAAGACACAAAAGGAACCAAATTTCTCGAAATCCAACCCAACCCACCCACATTCCGAGAAGCCAGATGGCTCAATTTGCAAACTTTGCAATAATAGACACACACTTCGAGAATGTTCATCATTTAATTCACTCGGAATAAGTGAGAGAATTGATTTCGTAAAAAATAACGGTTTTTGTTACAATTGTCTGGCAACTGGTCACTATCAAGGAATGTCATAGCACATTTACTTGTAGATATTGTGGAGGCCGACATAATACCCTTATACACAAGCCAGCATCGAATATAAACACCCAACCTCAAGTACAAAGTACACCCAACCAAGTAAGAGATATTCAAGTACCGTCAACATCGTCACAATCATTCTCGACAATTACACAGTCGAGTAAACCCCAAATAGATGACCGGAAAAAGTTATTAGGAACAGCTGTTTTGAATGTGGAAGTTCATCGTACGCTGTTTCTCGCAAGAGCGCTCATAGACCCAGCGTCAGATTTTTCTTTCATTTCTGATCGGCTCAGACGTAAACTGCGGTTATCCACTACACCCATTGATGCTGAAATCTCGGGATTGAATGAGATTGTGTCAGCACGGTCAAACAAAATGTGCGAAGTCAAATTACGGTCAAATATAAACCCAAAATTTAGTCTGACAATCCAAGCAATTGTTGTTAAAACCCTTACAACACATTTACCCACCCAAAATATTAACCCAAATATTATTAAAAACTTGGAAAATATTCAGCTAGCTGACCGTCAATTCTTTGAAAGCAGACCAATTGATTTCATAATTGGCAGCGATTTCTACCCACAGATTTTAAAATCTGGTGTTAAGAAACGTGTTCTTAACACACTTATTGCTCAAGAAACCGAATTTGGTTGGATCTTGACAGGACCCGTTGAGGAATCGAACAAGACACAAGCCATTGTATCATATTTTAATTCAGTCGCACTTGATAAGTGTTTGACAAAATTTTGGGAAATTGAAGAAGCCCCAGGAAAATCCATTCAGCCTGCCGAAGATTCTTTTTGTGAAGAAACTTATAAAAAGACAACCCTACGCCTACCCAATGGCCGGTATCAAGTTAATCTTCCGTTTCGTATCCCACGAATTGAGTTAGGAAACTCACGTCATGTGGCAATGGCTCAATACTTAAGGAACGAGAAGAATCTAATGAAGAAACCCGAGTTGAAGAAAGAATATGATAACGTGCTACAGGAATATGTTGACTTAGGTCATATGAAACCCATAGCCTACAAACCTAACACTTCTTCAACTGACCATTATTATCTACCCCATCATGCTGTTGTAAAACCTGATCGTGTTACAACAAAGGTTCGAGTTGTTTTTAATGCGTCAAGCAAAACCTCGAATGGCAGCAGCTTAAATGATGCGTTACACATTGGTCCCACACTACAACAAGATTTAGTTGTATTAATCTTGAAATGGCGCTTTTATAAGATCGTCTATAACGCCGACATTACAAAAATGTACAGGCAGATCTTATTAAACAACACCCACACACCCTTTCAGCGAATATTATTCCGCAAAAGCGTAAATGAACCCATTCAAGATTATGAGCTTCAAACAGTCACGTTTGGAGTGAATTGCGCGCCATATTTGGCAATTCGTACCCTACACGAACTGGCTAAAGACGTACAAAATACCCACCCAATTGCTTCAGATATTTTGAAGAATTACATGTACGTTGATGATGTTTTAGCTGGAGCGCATACTCTTAATGATGCTAAATTAGCTCAGAAGGAATTGATAACAGTATTAGATTCCGCCGGGTTTCCATTAAGAAAGTGGATTTCGAACTCTGTGGATCTATTAACACACTTACCCAAAGATCATTTACTCAACGTTGATTTACTTACCCTTCCAGAATCAGATAATGCTAAAACTCTTGGAATTCGCTGGAATGCGAGAGAAGATTTATTTTTCTTCAATGTACCCTTAATTGACCGAAAAGCAGGAAACACTAAGCGTACAGTTCTATCTGATATTGCGCGTCTTTTTGACCCAGCTGGTTGGTTGGCACCGATTGTTATTTCTGCTAAAATTATTATGCAGCAAATTTGGCAAGATAACACAGCTTGGGATGAATGTATTAAACCCCTTACCCTCGTAAAATGGCAAAAGTTTTTGCAATTTTATGACAATATTAATCAAATTCGTATTCCGAGATGGATTCAATTTACCCCCTCAGCCAAATATGAGTTTCATGGCTTTTCAGATGCCTCTGAAAAAGCATACTCTGCAGCTTTATATGTACGAGTAAAGCCCATAAACGGACCAAACGCCGTAACCCTACTTTTCGCTAAGACGAGAGTTGCACCCATTAAAGTTCTGTCTTTACCCAAACTAGAACTTTGTGGTGCTGTATTGCTGGCCAATATGGTACACAATTTAATTCCTCAACTCAACTTACCTGTACATCACACGTATTTTTGGACAGATTCGACCATCGTGTTGACTTGGCTTAATAAGCATCCAAACTCTTGGAACACTTTTGTAGCGAATCGTGTATCTGCTATTTCCCGGACAGTTGGAGTGGAAAACTGGAACCACATAGCATCATATGATAACCCTGCTGACGTCGCAAGCCGTGGATGCACAGCCGATGACCTAAAAGATGATTCACTTTGGTGGAATGGACCCCCTTGGTTGAAGGATTCCGTGTCAACATGGCCAAGTACAACACAAAATTTTGTTACTCAAGCTGAAGCAAAAATTGGTAGTTCTTTTAGTACTACCGTAGTGACCCACCCTACCCACAATAGAAATAAATCCTCGGATAATACGAATGATGATACCCACCCAGACATTCTAAAAAGATTTTCAAAATGGTCTAGAGCTCTTCGAGTCTCATCTTATGTTAATCGATTTATTGATCGTGCCTCATGTACCCGTAAGAACACTATTCGTCATGAACGAGTTGTTCTTGATCGAACAACAACAAAATCAGTCGAAGAGAGGCTGAAAATCTTGTTGAATCACCCAAGTATTCAACTTGAGGCACAAGAAATACAATCAACGAAAGATAGACTAGTAATTATATGTCAAAATCTTTATTTTCAAGAAGAATATAACTGCTTAAAAAGGAAAACCCCAATACCCAGAAAAAGCACCCTTCTTACCCTTACACCCTTTCTAGACTCTAAAGACATCATGCGTGCAAATGGACGATTAGCTAGCTGCAACGCCTTGTCATACGATGAAAGGCACCCAATTTTGTTACCCTATGCTAGCTCATTTGCCAAACTACTAACGCATCACGTCCATTTGATAACATTACACGGAGGAAATCAGGTAATGCTTAGAGTAATTCGTTCAGGCTATTGGATTCCAAAGCTTCAGAATCTTATAAGCTTTGTGATTAACAATTGCTCACCCTGTACGCGATACAAAAACCATCAAGCGACTCAATTTATGGCAGCCTTACCTCCAGAACGTACTCAGATATCAAGACCCTTTTGTAATGTTGGAGTTGATTTTGCAGGACCTTTTGAAATCAAAAATTACACTGGACGAGCATGCAAAATTACAAAGGGTTACGTATGCGTCTTTGTTTGCTTTGCAACAAAGGCAATTCACTTGGAACCTACTTCAGACCTCTCTACACAAGCGTTTATGGCGGCATTTGCCCGATTTTTTTCGAGACGGGGATGCCCTGCCGCTATTTATTCAGACAACGGTAAGAACTTCATTGGAGCAAGTCAGTTGCTGAAGAAAGAGCGTCAAGAATTTATGAAAACCCTGAGAGGTTCTGTCGTGTCTAATAATAGTTTCCAGAACTTGACGTGGCATTTTATTCCGCCAGGAGCTCCTCACATGGGAGGTTTATGGGAAGCTGGAGTGAAGAGCTTCAAATCGCATCTCAAAAAGTCTAACATCCAGAGATATACTTTTGAAGAACTGGCTACCCTACTTGCTCGAATTGAAGGATGTCTCAACTCAAGACCACTCAGCCCGTCAAGTGAAAACCCACAAGACTTAAACCCTTTAACCCCAGGTCACTTTTTAATTGGATCGGCTTTATTCACCCCTGCTGAACCAGATCAAAGCGAAGGAAATGTTTCCCTGGCAAATAGATGGCAGAAGCTCAGGATTCAACACCATTACTTCTGTCGGAGATGGAAGGATGAATATCTAAAAGAGCTCCACAAGAGATACAAGTGGAAGCACCCACAACGTCAAGTTGAAGTAAATGATGTGGTAGTTGTAAGACAGGATAATCTACCCCCTAATGAATGGTCACTCGGATGTGTGATCAAGGTTTACCCAGGTTCCGATGGTCGTACAAGAGTCGTAGACTTACGCACCCCCACGGGGAACTTAACTCGACCTATAGCAAAAGTCGTAGTTCTGCCCACTAAATGATTTTAACCCTCTTGTCTTATTAACTAACACCCACTTGTATACTAAACCCTAACATTTCATACTCATCCATAAAACACTTACACTTACCCATAATACACTCACACACATACTTACCCCCCAAGCTTAGTATGTAAAGATTGGATCATTGTTAACATTTTATTTAACTCTTTAATGTTTAACATTCAGATACACCAATTTACATGATAAACCCTTAGATTCTCGCCCAACTGGTGTATATTATCAAAATGATCCACCCTTTATATATTAAGACTATGCTAACCCACTCATACTCAGTCATCCATTTTCTAATTTAATCATTCTAATTTACACAGAAAATGGCACCCAGACACAACAATAGCCAGGCACGTCGTGGACGTCAGGCTTCTGACCAGAAGAATCGCCAAAGGTCTGATCGTAGAATCGTCACCAATGAGGACAGACCGAGAAGAAACAATGCCAGTCGACATTCTTCCCCAAGTCGCCGTTATTTCGGATGCGGTATATGCACGGCAGACCATCGGCTCACCGCTTGTAAACAATTTGAAGGCATGAATTTGTCGAAGAAATACAAAACGGCGGTCAAATTGCATTACTGCGTGAATTGCTTGGCTCGCAACCATTTAATTGGGGAGTGCACCAGCAAAACGATGCCAAAATGTGGTGGCAAACATCACTCCGTTCTACACGGACCTCAAAGAATCTTGAGTGGTATTTCGTCTAAGAGTTCGACGACGCCAGCTCCTATTCTACCATCAGCACCAATTGCCGCTCCTCGATTGTCGAAGGTGTCTGTGCAGTCAACCCTATTAGCCTCAACAATCGCAAAAACCTTCGTTCCGACGGCCATGATTCAGGTAGTTGCGAAAAAGAAGACACAGTTGGTTAGAGCTGTGTTAAATCCCAGCCTCACCATGTCCCGCATAGCAGTGTCGCTTGTACGGGACAGTGGCCTCTCGCCTTTCAAACTTGACGAGCAGGTCTACGCGAAAGTTGAGATGACGGCGCACATATCATCAGCTGTCAAGTATGAAGCTTACATGTTGGTAGTAGATGACTTACCCAAACCCCCCTACCGAAGCGCCGTGAGTGACACGATTAAGGAAAAGGTTTGCCGCATTTCTTTAGCCGACCCGGACTTCTATGGCAACTCTCCAGTATCAATCGAGATTGGTGGAGACCTATACACCTCGATCCTAAGGTCTAATACGATCCGGGTAGATGGAGGATCATTGATTGCCCAAGACTCCTCCCTTGGTTGGTTGGTCATGGGATCGATTTCAACCTGAACACACCATTTCACCCGAACAAGTATTTGTTTTATAATATTCACCTTTGAAGTACCCTAAACCCTCATTTGAACACATAAAAATAAGTGTCTTTTTACTTCACAGGTTCCCCAGGGCCGGGAGAATGTTCACGTCAGTGAACAATGGTAACCCTAACACCATCAACACCCCATCATCAGCTGTTGATTTTTACCCTCACCAACGGCAACCAACTTCAAGCAGTACATCAAGGAGCAGTTCGAGTGAATTTTTGTGAAAGTTTTTACATTCTAAAACTAAACTAGCTAAAATCTTAAAACTAAAGTTAAAATCCTAAAACGATAGTGAAAATTGTAAAGCAAAAGTTAAAATATTAATTCTAAAGTTAATTCTAAAACTAAATTCTAAAGCAAAAGTTAAAATCTTAATTCTAAAGTTAAAACTTAATATTAGTTAAAAGGCTGAGTAAAATAGCATTGTGAATAACTAAAATAATCAAATTTTAACACCAATTTATGAACTAAAACCCTAACCCTAAAATTATAATATATGTTGTGAATTCTAATAAAGTAACCTATATTGTAACGTTTACCGAAAATCCCTATTTACTTGATTTGGAATTACATATATGTAGGCATATATGGACGGTAAAGTTTATTAACCCTATTCAACCCTCTCCCTCTAACCCGTAAAAACAGACACCTTGGATATTACAATTATTCGTGTTATTTGTGACATACGGCCAGTAATGCTCGAAAAACTTACCCAAAATTGGACGTCGCTTCGTCATATATTAATGTCATATACATATTGATCTTTCGAATAAACAAATTTTTTCAATTTAAGTCAATTTCTATCTTTCTTAAAAAAACACTCTTTACGTCAAGCTACTGCTGCCCGAGGCGCTATCAGATTGAGGGAAGCTGACGATTGGCATCAGTCTGTTCATGGTCATGCGAATATTCTCCAGCTTTTGGGTAGTGACGACTCTTATCGTTTGCCGCTTCTTACTGATTTGTTGACGAAACGTGTGGATTTCCGCAAAGTGGACGTCACAATTCTGGAAAGATCGGGATGGAAAAACGGCGGGATCCCCTATGTGGACTCTATTTCTATCTTACGAATGAATCGAAGATGGAACATGGCAAGGGAGCTGGTATATACAGCGAGGACCTGCCGCTATTACTTTCTTTTAGGCTACATAGTGAATGCAGTGCCTTTCAAGCTGAGGTACTGGCCATTCAGAAGGCCGCGGAGGCCATTATGGGATGTGGAATCAATACTAGCAGACGGATAACCCTCTGTGTGGATAGCCAGGCTGCGATAAAGGCGATCAATTCCACATGGTGAAGATCGAACTTGGTGAAAAATTATAAGCAAAACTTGGATAGGCTAACGCTAAGCCTCTGTTGGGTTCAAGGACATTGCAATATTCTTGGGAACGAATATTCTTGGGAACGAATTACTGGCTAAAGGAGGTTGTACCTTGCCCGATAACGACTCTTTAGTGGATGTTCATCCGCCTACCTGTTTCCTTTTTGGATTTGGAGTCTCCAGACCTGGCTGTATAACTGCTAGATCACTGTGGCCCGAATATAGCAGATCCTGATTAGAATACATGGTTGGTCTGTGCAAGGGATCATTTGAAACTGGTCTGTGGAATTCTAACTGGCCACTGCAATATCAGATACCTGACTGGCAAATGGGATAGATCTGTAACGGACTTCTGTCGTTTGTGTGAGGACGAGGAGGAGTCGAAAACGATGGAACATCTTCTTTGTTGCAGTTGTCCCACTCTGGCCCGTAGTAGACTGAGCTACTTGGAACTAGATTATATACACGTGCGTGCACGTGCATTTAACTTTTTCAGTTTATCAATGTAGCATTTTGTGAACTGAAAATTTTTCATTTTCTTAAGCAAATTCAATTACAGGGTTGTTATGCCAACGTTACTTCGTACCGAAACAATTTTTTGATATTTATGTGGGACCGGATTTTTGGCATTTCGATTATTTAAATAAACTAAAGTAACACCCCGTGGGTTAAAAATAAAATGGAGTTCGAATTGTTAGTTAAATATTTTCAAGGTAAATCCAAGAGAGGTGGTAACTCTCAGCAACAAAAATTTCCGATTACAGATAAAAACACAAAATTGTTATGTTCCTATTGGAAACCCCCATATCTATTGTCTACGTAGAACATGAACATGTATGCTTTTGTCAAATGCGACTCTGATGAGTTAGTAAAATGACTTGTAATCGTCGGAGATTAGTATGCATTTTTTGGCTTCGTTGACACTTGTTCGGAAAAGTTTAAATGAAGATTATAGCTGGTGGCTAAATTTTCGTACTATCGCATTTATCGCGGACATGTTAGCGATAAACTTGCTCTCTAATCTTTGCCGTTTACACCACCCAATTTGAGATTAAATTGACATTTCAGGTGGCAACATTGTGCTTAGCACAATTTAGTACAACTCTGTGTCGATACCAAATTATCGAAGATGGCGGCACAACAGAAAAATTAATTTTGGTTTTACCAGTATTGTAAAAATTTGGGATGTTTTTCAAATAATTGACCTTTAAAATAGGATCAGTCGGTCAAATCGGACCAGTCGGTCAGATCGTCTCACATTTTAAGCCGAAGCAAGCGTTAGCTTCCACAAATTTCTGGTGGCGGCGATGCGTCGGAAAATCTTCGATCGGCTTCCGTCTGTCAAACAGTTGATTTGTTGTGTATGTTATTATTATGGTTGCAATTTTTTGATACTCAGCAGTGTTGCACCAAATTCTACACCAGTTCAAAATGAGGCTTAAAATTAAACTGCAGTTTTTTGAGATACAAATTGTATAAGTAAGTAATCGTAAGGAGTTAACCTTTGAAATGCGCCAATCTTAGTCGGTGTGAATCCCGTACAACGGCAGTACATGTCGAAATCTGTTTCCAACTTTTCAGCACAGGCATTTGCTCAATATGAGTCCAAACAAAACCAAACACGCTTCAGACGACGACGGAGAAAATCTCTAGCATCTAAACGAAATGAGAGAGAGAGCGTCTGGCGACTTCGGTTGATTTTTTTCTCTCTGCATCATATGTATATTTTTTCGGCTCTTTTCTGGAATTTGAAAGTTTGGAAAAATAATATTGTTGTACAGGAATTAAATTGTTTTTACTGCTTTTAAAAATGTATTCACTTTTATTGTATTGTGTTTAACAATAAATTATTTTTAACCCATTTCTTTAATTTTCTTTTGCATTCACATGTATGGTTTATATGTGTTGGTTTCTCTTATGATTTTCATGAACATGTGGCAACTTCATTCTCTCAATTGAGAGATTTCGTGAGAGCGCCGCCAAGAAATTAGAAAAGATTCTATTCTAGCGACGAGTCGTCAGCCGCAGCGGATTTTCGTGACGATTTTTCCCTGCCATAAGAAACCCAAGAAACCTATGTAGAAAAAACGTCGTCGTCTGTAGCGTGTTTGATTTTGTTTAGACTCAATCTCGAAAATTGTTCAGCTGTATCCTCTTCATCGCGTTTGTTTTTGTGTACCTTAACGTTATCCCAATAAAATAATAGTTTAAATTTTACGAACCCACGATCTGTTTACAACACCCGTAATCACCCCAACTTCTGCACGTTACGTTTTCTGTTTCCTTATAACATCATCCCTGTACGGGAACTACTACTTACACATTTCTCCAGCCGATGTTCCATATGTATATGGTGTTTTATATGGCAACGTTGCGACAGCTTGAGCGTAAGCCTCGGCCACTTGCATGAGATCCCCGATGTTGGGTGGCAACTCTTCGTTAGTATGGCCGTAGGGTGACAATAACACTTGACTGTAACTATGAAAAGCTAACAAAATATTTATTTTTTGCTTATTGGCCAATAAGAAATCAGCTAATCCTTTTATTTCCGGCTCTGAGAAAGCATGAGGGCCAGCATAGTTCAGGGCACATGGATCGGCGGAAGCTCCGCCATTTTCCATCCAATGAGAGTCGAAATTACGATTGCCATCGGTACCGATGCAAGTGGAATGAGATACAGGTTGACGGGTTTTACGCCATAAACGATCCTAATAGAGGGAAGACAAGGAAATTGGAGTACATAAAGATTAGTTTTTCTTACAGGGCAAAATATCGAGATCTGTTTGCGGAACAAAACATTATAGAAACCACTCCTTTTCAACATTTTCAATTACCTTTTCATGTGAATACACAAAACCATCAACATTCAGCACGGGAACAATATACCAATCATAGTTCTCAGCCAAATTTCGAACTTCCTCTTTATCAGACGATAAAAGTTCATTGATAAACCAAGTAGCGGTGGCCGATGTGATCCATTCCCGCGCATGTATATTGGATTCAATAAATACACCAGGATTCCCAGATTTATAAGAAATTTTAACACTTCTCACGGTACGTCCTTCATAGGATTCAGCGAGGTTAAAGCCTTCAGTGATCAAAGGATACTTGGTAAGGATATCATCCAAAAACTTTTCAATGTCTGCAAGTTCATAGTAACGGCTCCAGCCGAATTGAGAAGAATCATCAGAGCGATTAAAAGGCATTTGCTCAATATCAATAACACTGCAGGGTGAATCGAGAAGTGTTAAAATTTGACTGATCATTTTGAACATCCATGAAGGTTTTTACCTTTGTAAATTGGAAATCATTTCATTGTGCTCAAGACCCCTTGATATTGTTATATTTTGAAAGTAATCTTGCATTTCGGGATTTACCATTACATCTGCATATTGGATATCCTGATGCCAAATCGAAATCTAATATTTAGCAGAAAATAATTATTAAATTAGTAATTTATATTATAATTATTTAACAGAAAGCAAGATCTCAAATTATCAACCAATGCAGCTAACGTGCAGAAATCGTGTTGTATTTTGTTGCTGTTATAATAAAAAAATACGTTGCGATTTGGGTGCGACACGAATCCCGCACGTCGGCCACAGCGGTTTTTGTCGTGTTTTATTCTAATTAATTAAAATTGTTTACCTCTTCCTTATGCTGCTTAGCTAGTTGATTTATGAAATTTCGTTGCTCTTCATTTTTTATGCCAATTTTATAGACCTTATAGCCATCATAGGATAGTTTAGTTTCCGCCGGATATGGAGTAACTACAGAGGCTATTATAGATATAACCACGCACCCAATTATAAGCATCGTCCTATTTCTTCAAAGATTTGAAAGCTACTACAGATATTGCATTCAAATTCAGTAGTAACTTGAGGCCTGATTAACAATCCAGTCATGATAAGACCCACTGATAACAAAACTTCAAAGAGATATCGTTAATAGTAGACTGAGCACTTGATCTGATCATATTTGTCGATAGGTGTTATTAATAAAATTACGCTCAAATTAAAATGTAAAATTAAGAAGTTTTTGTCACAAGATAGTGCATATTTGACTTGCCGCATTGTAACTTCAAATGCTCCCGGTAAAGGCCATGTTAGACTATTAGAGAAATCGTTGGTTATGTCCACATTTTCATTTTTTGGAATAGTGTTAGCTTGAGGAGAACGATTTACAGAAACAATTATGACAGATCTATAATATTTGTTTCACTTTTATTATTTTATTTAAACGGGATTACAAATGTTTATTTCGTTTCCTTTTTTTGCTTCAAATACTGCATTTTTGATGTGTTAACATCTATAGGCACGGGTGGGGCAATCTATCAAAGTGAACACATGCAAACAACACACAGCATTAGCATCATATAAGTGATTGTTGTATAACAATAGTCTCTGCCTGAAAATAAGTACGATGGTATTGATGTAGCGGCAGCGAACAAACAAGCAGGTCGTCGTCGCCGAAGAGTATTGAATAGTATAGAGAACTCATGGAACGAATTGTATGTCTCAAAAGCACTGCTGAATTATTTAAAACGTATTACTCTCGTTTTGTCATAACTTGATCAATTCATACTTTTGATGTGAAACCTTGATGCCTTTTGAAACATATATATATACTTTTTGTTTTGTTTTATATAATAAAAAAAAAACCGTTTCCCATTACATCCCATAAAGGGATTGGGGACAGTTTCTCACAAACTGTGTGCTGTGCGCTTTCTAATTTTTCACTCACTGATTGGGACCTACAATTTTACACCGGTTCCGAACGGTATTTTTGAGAAGCTTTTTCATGGCTAAGTACTCGATAGTGTCGCCATCACTATGCGAGGTGGCTGTCGTCGAAGGAAATTTAAGGTGTTCAGAGGAGGTATTGAAACCACGTTCTCATGCACAAGAGCCGCGTACACTAGCCATTTCACCACCGAAGTGGTGCATATACACTCCGGTTCACTTATTTAAAGGCACTAAAAATGTCATATTCAGCAGCCTGTATCTTTTGCAATTTGTAACCGATTGCACAATTTTGAAATGCAAATGAAAGCTAGACATCTTTAGATATAAAAAAAAATAATGACAATAGTGGTTTCTTAACTAAAGAATTTTTGAGCAATTCATAAAAAAAAGTCCAAAAATGTACTATTTTTTGGAACGAAGTTCCTTATCGCACGTTGCGGGATAGGGGCTGAATGAAAAAATTGTAAACAACTTTTTTTTAACTACTTTATTACAAACCATTATTATCAAATATATAGGGTACTTTTGGTTTGGTTTACAGGAAACTTTTCTAGGTGGAGCCTCTTTATTACATATTGTAGTTTTGAACCCAATAAAAAGTAAATTTAGAAAAACAAAAGTGCAAGACTGGCAAATTCATGAAGTACAACCCTGAGCATGGAATCACATTTGGCAGCACACTTACTCGTATACTCGGACTTTGGTTTGGTTTGTGTCTAGACTAACATATGGGAGTATATTTCTTGTTTAATGGGAAATTTTCTAGGTGGAGCCTGTTTATTACATATTGTAGCTTTGAACAGAATAAAAAACAAAATTTGGAAAAGCCAAAGTGAAAGACGTTTTAAAAAATAAAATTTTCTTAAGTGCGTTTTCTTAAAAAAACTAAATTTTCTCAAAAAAAGTACCTATTCATATTCTTAAACAGAGTACCTTTACTTAACAAAATACCTTATCTTAAAGAAGTACCTTTGCTTGGAAAAGTAAATTTTCTTAGAAAAAGTACCTTTTCTAAAAAAAAGTAATTTATTAAATAAGTACCTTTTCTTAAAAAGTTCATTAGCTTACAACAAATTGCCTTTTCTCAAAAAACTACCTTTACTTAAAAGAGTACCTTTTTTGTAAAACAAAATAACTTTTCTTGAGATAAGTACCTACTTTTTAAATTGTACCTGTTCTTTCGTAAAAAAGCTTTTCTTCAAAAAAAAACCTCTTACAAAAATAACTTTCTTAAAAATAAAATAATACCCTTTATTTTCTTGAGATAAGTAGCCTTCCTGAAAATAAGTAAATTTTCTTTAAAATTACCTTATCCTTATCACTTCTTTAAAAAGTGCCTGTTCTTAAAAAAAGTATATCTTTGTAAAAAAAAAAATGCATTCTCTTAGGCTTTTTCTTGCATAAAACATTAGCTTTTAATAAAAGAAGTACCTCTCATTATAGAAAGGACCTTTTGGGGAAAATAAAATACATATTCTTACAAAAGGGACCTAAAATTAAACTTTTTTTTTAAAAAAATACATTCAATAAATAAAAAGTTTCTTAAAAAAAGTTCATAATTTTACAAAAAGTATCTTTTCTTAAAGATCCATTTAAATTACAGTATTTATCAACAGGCGCCTTAGGCGTGTTGGAACTTAGTTCCAACCACGTGTCCCCTGACACCTTATGTAATTCTTTGGTTCACTTGAATAAAAGCACATTAACTAATTTTAATGAAAAACAGTTTTCCTTGTTTTTTTAATTTATTTTACTTTATTTAAGAACTATTAGTAATGGGTACAACCCCCTTTGTTTTTAATAACTTCATATATACGGGTTTTCATTGAGATATAAAGAGAATTTATGTAATCCAACGAAATTTGATTCCAAGCATCCTTAATGGCCTAAATTAGTGACTGCTTGTCATCCTCCTTCATAGACCTTACGAGATAACCAACCCCAGACATGTTCGATAATGTTTAAATATGGCGAATAGGGTGGCCAGTCAAGAATATTAACATTTTGCCTTGCAATGAACTCCTTTACTACTCTGGCGTTGTGTATACACAGAAAAAAATAAAAATCATTTTCAATTAAAAAATTTGTTTAGTTGATTAATTTTTTTTTTGATTTTGGTGTAATCACGAAAATTATAATATTAATTAAAGGTATTTGTAAATTTGTCAACAAAATCTTCAATTAAAAAATTTCTAAATTTGATTAAAACATTTATTGAATTTTTTCGAAAATATTGATGAAGTATGTAATCAAGTTAATTTAAAAAATTGATTTTTTCGCGATTTTTGATTAATTTTGAATTGAATCAATTAAAACCGTTATTGTTTTTTCAGCATGAAACCTCCACCCCTTGCGACGACGCTAAAAATACTAAAATGTTATATTTTAAACGATTTTATTCAAGGTTTCGCAGATACACATGTTCTTATATCTATAAAAAATTTAATTTTTTAGAATTTGGATTCATAATAGGAACTAATGTCCGGTTTTCTTAAAAGAGAACGACAATAAATTCCATTTCGTTGTCACAAAATATTTTCATTTTGTTTTTATAACTAAAACAAGTGGAACTGCTCTGGTGGGCCTGGAGAAACATTACGCTTCATCGTCGCATTTCATCTCTTCTGAATATTCACAGGTTTGTTGGAGAAATGTATTGC
Source organism: Phaonia tiefii (assembly GCA_963931995.1). Taxonomy (NCBI): domain Eukaryota; kingdom Metazoa; phylum Arthropoda; class Insecta; order Diptera; family Muscidae; genus Phaonia; species Phaonia tiefii. The sequence goes on along the minus strand of OZ008368.1, from coordinate 266,623,807 downwards.
TTCTATCCAATTTAGGGCACTCTTGTTTTACACGTTCAAAATGTCTAAGAAGGTGAGTCTTAAAGTTTCTTTTTACGTGAAATTTTTGAAAACAATTTTCGTGTAAACAATTGTATGTGACTGACATAAGGCGACAAATTGTGTCTCTTCAAGCGCATAAAAAATGTTTGGGGACAGCCACATTTTCTATTTTTTAAATTTATAAATAAAATTTATTCAAAAACACTTGCCAATTAAACACAATTACAAAAAACGCAGTTTTAATCACGAAACAAGACAATTTATTACAATTATTCTTTAAGTTCACAAAATAAAATCTATCAATCAACAATAAACGAATTGCAAACAACAACAGTGTTGTATATCAAAGACTAGAGCCGTACGAAAAGTGACGGCGTGGGCTGGTGACTCAGCCGCCACACATATTACCTACCAACGGCGCTGTAAAATTCAAGTTTCTGTTAAATACTTTATCACAACAATTTTTTTTACAAAAATTGTTTTTATTCAGGTTTGTTAAGAACATATTATGCATTTTTTTATTAATTTAGAAAGATTCACAGCAAAAATTCGATAATGCACTCAAAAATTAAATATTTTTAGCGCCGTGAAGTTGCACCTTACCAACTCCAAGTTCTGTTGTAAACTCAACAAATTAATTGTAAATATGATTAAAAAGTTAATTGATTCAATTAATTTTTAATTTAATTTTTTTAAAAAATTCTATTATATTTTTAATTGAAATTTATAGGCAAATTTTTTTTTCTGTGTAGGGGCATTATCCTGTTGCAATATCCAGGATATGGGACCAAATAGTTCACTGAACTTCGGAAAGCCGATTCCAATAACGTTTTATAGCATGCAGTAGTCATTTTTGCACTTTGAAATTCAAGATCGATGGCGCCATAGTACTTAATAGCACCCCACACCATAACGCCCCCCTCTCGGCTGTGACGTCGGTTCAAAAAATGCTTTTCTTTGCGCAGATCATGGAAATATTAGTTGTAGCCATCAGGCCCATCCAAATTAAATTTCTTCTCATCCGTAAATACATCGGTTCTCCAGTCATTTACATGACCTCTTGGCTGAACATCCCATAGTACCATGCAGTCTCTTGCGAATTGAAGCCGCTTTTCCTTACGAGAAGCATTAAGTGGCGGTTTTTTTTTTTTGTAATTTCAGGTATTTAAGATACTCACAGCTCTTAGTGACTCTGCGTACTGATGACTTGCTCGCTTCCACTCCAGCTTGAGCTCTTATTTTTGACAAGGATAAGGCAGAATTAGAAACAATTGTGATGATTTTTCTTTACTGAAAATTTCTGTACTGGTTTTGATTACAGTGGCTACGACATTAGTAATTTTATGTCTATTATTCCAATGCTTATATACGGGTACGTCCAGTCCTGCCTTAGACGAGTGGAATTCACAATCGTTTAACACATTAACTTATCTTATTCTCATTTACTACCAGATCCATATTGCAGTATATATTTTTATTTTAATAGAACAAATGTTTTTAATGTTAATGATCTCGTATACTAAACATGTTCGTTTGAATTATCCGATTATGTTAATTCCAATTCTATGGATCGCAGTTTGTTCTACCCGGAGATGTTTGTTTTTTATTAATTTTTTATTCCCGTAATTAAGGGAACATCCAAATATTTTAAGAAAATACAGTAACAACTGAATGCATAACAACGGGACTCCGTGGCGCAACGGTAGCGCGTCTGACTCCAGATCAGAAGGTTGCGTGTTCAAATCACGTCGGGGTCAATTAAATTCTGTACAAAGTACATTATTTTATTATATTGTTTTAAATCCCCTAACAATGTACGAGGGCAGTTTGACAAATTTTTGAACAAAATCAATTTTTTTTGCGACGAAAATCGTTTTAGTTTTTACAAATAGTCTCCTTTTTGGTCGATACATTTAGTCCATCGCTTTCCATTTTTTTTTATTACTTCAAAATAATAGGATTTATCAAGGCCCTCAAAATAGGCGTGTGTTTCAGTGCACACAGAGAATAGATTCGTTGTCACAAGTATATTTACAGCCAACTAAAATTTGGCGGTTCCTTGCACTATCACATTATTCAGTTGTGATTACCAATAATTGTGTTCAGTATCACCAAATGCTGTGCATATCAATTGATTTGTAATTCAGTTTTAGTTGCAAAAACTGAAATATTTAGGCAACAATAAATAAATGTGAACGGTCAATCTAGTTTTAGCTGTAGCAATCAAATTATCTTGTAGTGGTGAATATTCTATTCATAGGATCAACGAAAAATTTAAAAACTAATTCGGTTGTACCATATAATATATTAGTATGATCAACTAATTATGTACTTGAATTTAATGGTTGTCACAACCATTTGGTGATGCTTTAAACCATTATGAATTTTATAGAAAAAAAGTAATAAAAATATTTTTTCATTAAAATTGTGTATTTTATATTTAAATAAATCTAACGTTTTTTTTTCAACTATTGCTTATTTCGTGAATGGTAACACGTAGCTCATGTCTGATTTGACAGATAATTAGTTGTATCCTTCCGCTGAACGAATATGGTTGTGTATACGCTCGAACAACGCTGGGAAATATGGGAAAAATGGGCCTGCGATCGACTTACAGAAGATGCCGGTTTTGCCAAAAAAATCATCTTTTCAGATGAAGCTCATTTTGATCTTGGCGGGTATGTAAACAAGCAAAATTGTCGAATTTGGGCCACAGAAAACCCGCACGCATACATTGAAAAGCCGATGCACCCAAAACGAGTCACTGTTTGGTGCGGATTTTGGTCCAGAGGCATAATTGGGCCATTTTTCTTCGAAAATGAGCAAGGAGTGGCCGTTACAGTCAATGGCGTTCGGTATCGGGCCACGTTGAACGAATTTTTGTTCACAAAAATTGAAAAGGAGGATATTGGCAACATTTGGTTTCAACAGGACGGCGCTACGTGCCACACAGCCGAAGCTACAGTCGATGTTTTGCGCCCTGTTTTTGAAGATCGCATTATCAGCCGCAGAGCTGATGTCGTTTGGCCACCTCGGAGCTGCGATTTGATACCGTTGGACTATTATTTGTAGGGTGCCCTCAAAGATAAGTGTTTCGCCGACAAACCAGAGACAATTGACGCTTTAAAGGACAATATTCGTGAAGCCATTGGTGAAATACAGCTGCACACAATCGATAATGTGCTTAAAAATTGGACCGATCGTGTAGGCTACTGCATGGCCAGCCGAGGCAGCCATTTGAATGAAATTATTTTCCATTATTAACCGGAAGGATTGTACTTTCAAATAAAAAATGAAATTTGAGAAAATATTCAGTAGTTTTTTTTTATAGTATTTTCAAAAAAAAAAAAGTTATTTGGCGGACCCGTTATAAACAAAGTTGTTATTATTTATTTCTATCTCGAAAACGGAGCGTCCAATCGAAAAACTAACAAATGTTTACGGGTTTCTAAGGGTTTCTCATAGTGTTCCCATTCGTATAAAATAATTTTTTTTTCAAAAAATTGCCAAAATAACAAAATCTCACTTCACTTCACTCAATTTATGATAATATGTATGTATGTATTCTTCGGTGGCTGATATCTCTAAGTATACACTTTATTGTTTTTTCACAACTTTGTTTATCACTTTCTGTTTAAAAGATTAGTTTTTCTGCAAAAGTCCTCGTGTAATATTCAAATGTATGTAGTTTCTCTTTAACAAAAAAGTCTTTTGTGAAAAATCGAATGCATAACTTTGTAACAAGAGTTTTTGTAACAGAAACTAAATTATGATTACAGTAAACTAATATTTGAACACGAATTCTACTATTGTACTTTTTATTAGTTGTATCTTCCATTTCAGATGAATCAGGTTTTTGCAATACTCAAATTGGTTAATACAACTAAAATTCGGTAGTAGCAACTTGTATTTAGTAAGACCGAGTTTTAATCTATCAATAACATCGACAAATAATTCTGATGTTTTACAATTACGAATTCTGATCAAAATATAGACTTTATCATGGAATTTACAATGCCTGAATTGATTTCCAACTAATCTTTTCCCTGTGTGTGATTACCTCTTCATTCGACCCAAATCTCTTGCCGTCGTGCCATTTCTACAGGTTTGCAGAAGAAAGTAGTCACTGGAGGCTAAATCCGGAGAATCCTCGTATAACATATGAGATAGCAATTCATATCCCAATGTTGGATTTTTGCCCTGGTGATTACACATATGTATATGTATTTCTTCGTTAAATGCGCTGGTTTTTGTTTCGAATATTTAACGGTGATCGTTTTACCCTTTTCAATGTAATCGATGTGACTGACACCGCATACTTACCAAAAAATTGTTTCCATGCCCTTGTTGGCCGACAGACCCACCCTGGACTTCTTTAAAACACTTTATCATTCGGATTATACTGTTTTACCTGTTTTTTGGTCTATCGGTCTATCTACGAAACGGCTCAAAAACTCACTCCAATGGATGTCGAGTGTGAGCAGTCGCAGCACCCATTGCACGGCTAACTTTTTCATGTCTAAATTTACATGTAAAATGTGATTTACCCGCTCAGTTGAGATAACTACAGCCTCACTCACCTCACGCACATGCATTCCCCGATCGTGCTGTACCATTACATAGATTTTATCGGCGATTTCTGACGTGACGACCTTTTTTTGGCGACATGAACGTTCGACGTCACTTGTGCTGCTATGACAACAACGACATTTAGTAAACCACTTTTTAACCACACGGAAAAAACATAATTGGTAAACTCCAATAATTACAATTCTATGAATACAATTTCTGGAATTCAAATATTCATTTCTTTAAATTGAAGAAAAAATTCTTCAAATCAAAACACTTTGTTTTCCAGATTTGCAAATTCAAATTATTTGATTTTACAACAAAATATTTTTGCTTAATCAGCCAAACTTTTCACATTTAGTTCAAATAAAAATCTTTGTTAATGAATTAGTAAAATCAATGCAAACTTTAGAACTGCTAACCACTAATATTTGTTGAAATTGTATCTCGAAATATATGATTTTTCAAGTCATTATGATGAGTTCTTTATGACGTCGCAGCCTACGAGACAATATTGTTTTTGATGATACTTGGGAATCTTCGATCGATACTAATTCGCATATGTAAATTGTATAATTCAATTTGTATATACATACATATATACGATTGATGATCAACCGATGGTATCAATTAGGGCACAGTAGTTAGGCGTCTGATGATGAACTTTTCACGGAGTCATGCCAGTGAGTGTGCTTAACAGAATTGTCTACAACCAGCGAAATAATTATAAAGGCAATATATTTTTTCTCTGTACTCGCAATGCACATTCGATCTCTTTTACAAGTTATTTGAAAAGTGACGCTGTTTTTTCTATTTCTGGTGCGAAATATATATCGGGTTTTTCAATAAGAGCGCTACAAAAGTTTTTTAAAAAAAAAACAAAACCGGTTTTAGATACCAATGAAATTCTTTATTCCTGTGAAAGTACGTTCGATGCCATTATGTATGGAACTCGATTTCTTTTGCATGGCCACCACGGGCACGCTTGCAGAAGTCCAGACGCTGACGCATTCGTCTGTTTCCTCCGAAACCAACCATTGGCGACTGAATACATGAAACTAAAACGCAATAGATCAGTCAACATAAGAAGCTCTCAATCTATTTACACACGCATTCAGAAATATTTATGAACCACTGACTAAAACAATAATGCAAACATACAGTTGTTATACAATTGCAACATTAACTTAGGATGAGAACAATTTCTCTTTGTCCATATTTTAATATTTTGCTCTCGAGAAAACATAGCGACAAAAAACTGAAGTAAACAGGGCACCAAACACAGACGTATTTGAATCACAGCTGCATTTGTTAACACATATGTATATTACAACATATTAATCCTTGTGTCTCAAACATGTAATATTGAATATCAAACACAATGTGTTTGGAAACAGACGTTATATTTGCATCCAAACAAGAACATGTTTCAAACACAAGCTACATGACGCAGCTGGCTTACAATTTTAGAGTAGTGTACTTTATTAACTAGTTGACTGGACAGTGTTGACTTTTAATTCAATAGTTTTGTAAGGATACTCGCTGAAAAATCTAGTTATTTCTTGCTTGGATGAAAATATAATGTGTGTTTGGAGCTTGTCGCAACTATAGTATACTTGTGTTCAAACACATTGTGTTTGCAATTCAATGTTACATGTTTGAGACACAATGATTAATACGGAATAACATAGTCCAACATGAAATAATATAACCATATACGGTCTCTACTACGTGATAAAAGACAAAACAAAATACCCGTGTCTCCCAGTTTTGGCCAAAGTCATGCACTTTTTTTATGGGCCCCCAAAGATTTGAAGCCTCGGTGTTATTTTTGCACAAAAAGTGATAATTTTGTAAGGCTCTTGCAAATCGTTCGGAATTTTGATTTACTCTCTGTGGAAAAGTTGTAGCTCTTGTCATAAAGAATAAAAATTGGGAACATATAAAATCAAAAAACTTCATCTTCAAAGTCAAAATCGCAAAAAAAAACTTTAAAGAATTCGATTTTTTACCTTTTTCCCCCGATCAAGTCAATAGGTAGCAAACCGTTCAAAAGTCAAGGAAACAATCAACAACAAAAATGTACCTAAGATCTCAATAAACAACTTCCTTAAACATATGAACTTCCTAGGAGTGATTCTTAACACCGTTTAGGTAGCGCTTAGGTAGCATTTAGGTAGCCACAAAAGTGAAAAATTTCCCGAAAATTTTTTAATTTCATTTGTATTTTCTCTACTTCAACATTGAGATACCATGCTATCTATTACAAAAATAATACAAAAAAAATTCGTATTATGTTTATAATGTTGATGACGCTGGACTTGCAAATCGCACTCTCTTAAGTTGTGGATCCAAATCGTCATCCGAATCTGACTCTGATTCAGAACTTTTGGTGTCCACAGTCACGTTGCTTGCAGACTGCCATCCATCATCAGCTTTTTCTTCTTCAAATACTTCATTAACATCATACAGGGTGATCTTGTGACTCCACCCCAACATACCTGAAATGAATTAGAAAATAAATCAAAAAAGGAATACAAAACAATGCATCAATAAAATTGATATTACCTCTGCAAGCAATGCGTCGAGTTTTTTTTGCCTTTGTACCGTTTTTCCATGGTCATTGTGAAGCCATTCTCCTTGCTCATCGGATTCGATAGGGAGTTGTTTGATAAAATCATCAAAATGAAAATGAAGAAAATGCAGCTTTAATGTCATCGATGTGCTGTAGCACTTTCTCTATAACTTTCACCGCTGAGTTCTCGTTGACGTCGCGCTGTGTAATGCCTCGATGTTTGTTTGTGAAGCATCATATTCAGCAGCGTCTAGCCCGTTAAGCCACTGCGGTGTGTGCCCCGATGTGAGCGTCGTGTCGCTTTTATATTGTGTGCTGCATCCCTTGTTGCGTGTGCTGAGCTTTCTGCTTTGCATGTGCTGCTGCGGTCGGTGAGATAGCATAGTATCCCAATGTTGAAGTAAACTGTGTTAAGAATCATTAATATCATGTTCTACAAAGTTGTTTATTGAGATCTTAGGCACTTTTTTGTAGTTGATTATTTTCTTGAATTTTTAATGGTTTGCTACCTATAGACCTGAACAGGGTAAAAAAACAATCGATTTTTTTGACCTTGATTTTTTTGACCGATTTTGACCTTGAAGATGAAGATTTTTTGAGTGTTGAAATTTTTTTTATGTGTTGAAATTTTTTGTTCTTTATGGCAAGAGCTACAACTTTCCCTCAGAGAGTAAATCAAAATTCCGAACGATTTGCAAGATATGAGCCTGACAAAATGATCACTTTTTTGCAAAAATGACACCTTGGCTCCAAACAAAAAACTGGGAGACACGGGTCTTTTGTTTTTGGTCTTTTATCACGCAGTGGTGTCCGTATATGATTATATTTTTTCGTGTTGCACTGAATAGAATCCTAAGTGGTTATGGGGAATTTTTGTGACTACCAACCAATTGTCCACCCAATATTTATATGGGAGGTACAAACATGGGCATGGCGAAGTTGTTAATTTTTTGTTTGCCAAAATATTGATCAGTACCAAAGTTTATTAAGATCGGTTGTGGTTTACTGGAGAATATTGCCTAGTACCGAATTTTATTAAGATCAACCGGTCATCCGTCCAACTTTTGTATGGGAGGTACCACAATGGGTGTGGCAAAACCGCTTATTTTCCATGGAAAAGTGGCATTTGACTAAATATTGGCTAGTACAACATTTCAGAATGATTGGTTCTGTTTTGCGGGACTTCTCGTGCCGAACAAACAAACGGCCAAACAACTTTTGTATGGGAGGTACCAAAATGGGCGTGTCAATGTCACCCTTATCTTAATCGGTAGGCGTTACATATTTTGCGTATTAAATGATATACAGTGGTGGCCAAAACAAATGCAACGATAATGCATCTTTTACGAAATATTACGTAAAAATTTTCTGAAAATAAAATTAGCAATTTTTTGTTTTAAATTTTATACTTTATTGCTTTAAAAATAAGGAAAAGGGATCTACTTCATAGATATTTAGAAAAATGTGTGAAAAAACATAAAAATACATATTCATTCTCATATTTCAGTGGCCAAAACTTATGCAACTAATAAAATCAAGCGCAGTTCAATGCAAATGAATTGAATATTTTCTAGCACATCCGTTGTTGTTCATTACGGCCTGACATATTCGAGGCATTGATATTATTAGTATGTCAATGACGCTTGTTGGGATTGATTTCCACGCATCTTTCAGTCGTCGAAACAAAATATCAGTACAATTTTCCCACCTAGTTTTTTGGTTTATGATTTCCTACGGTTTCTCGATAGGATTTAAGTCTGGTGATTGAGGTGGCCATTCCATAACCGTAACTCTATTTTCACCAAACCACGATTTAAACACTTTCGATAAACACTAGTGTGTACTCGGCATATGGAAGCATTACCCTTTCTAAAATGTCTTTCTACACAAATCGGTTCATAATGCCATCAATTTTATGCAGTGGACCAGCACCAGGAAAGCAGCCCCACATCATTACACTTCCCCCTCCATGCTTGACCGTCTTTTTGCAGTAAAGTGCTTCGATGCGTTTCCCTACTACATAGTTGTCGTACGTACTAACTCATGCCATCGCTGCCAATAATATTAAATTTTGATTCGTCACTAAACAAGACAGACCTCCATTTACTTCCTAGCCAATTTAAATAGTCTTAAGCAAACTGCAAAGCGGTTTCTTTGCAGGACTTTGTTCGAGTAGAGAGGCCTGCAAAAGAAGTCTACGAATTGTTCGAGCAGAAACTGATATTTGAATTTTGCAGTTATTTAGGAGGAAGAGATAGGGTTTATTTCACGTGTCTGATGATCAAATTGTCCGTTCGATCACTTATCTTGCGCGGTCGACCACCTCGATGTACGAGTATAATACAAATATCTGTAATTTTTTTTAAAGTAGCAATAATGCGAGATATTGAACTTTTATGAACATTATATTTCTCGGCAATGTGTTTCTGTGATATTCCACAAGAATAAGCATTCACAATTTTCCATCTGACCTCAAATCCGAATTTATCGCGCGCAAAAAACTCTATTTTAGCTTCAATAGGAAAAAAATAACAAAATAATACAGAATATTCCTACAAATCTCTTTACACAGGCTTTCTAATTAGTTATATGAAGAACAGCAATCAAAATAATTATAAAAACGACGTTATTTAAAACAAAATTGGAGAGTTGCACATGTTTTGTCCACACCGATTTTAATATTTATCGATAAAAATGCCGATAACATGGAAATGTAGACAAAAGCTGTACATTCGGAATTATTTCAAAAACCTTAATGTCGTTTATTATTTATTGAAATATCATTGTCCTTTTTGTGGTACAATTTTACAAACTTATATTTTGGCCACCACTGTATACCCCCACCCCCCTGGGAGCGGGGTATAAAAATTAATAGCAAATCGACTCTGGGGCGATTTTTATACAACAAATTTAGTGCATTTAATATTTTTCTGAGTGTGACCAGCATAAAGAAAATGTACTATGCCCTAGGAAAAATTCAACAATTAAATCACAGTCAAAACAAATTCCCCTATCGGAACTTAACATTAAGGCTGTTTTTTATTCCCTTAAGCTATTGCCACTTACGACTCTCCAAATAAAACGATCCACACTTAATACTACGGAATGTGGCAACATTTGCTGTAATGGGTAAAAAAATGCGATACGGCAACACGTTTGTAGCCAGTGCCTACAAACACATGGTAGCAGCAGATGTTGTTGTAATTGTAAGCAGCAACAACAGACATTTTATTTTCGTTCATTCGTTTCAGTTGTTAAACTATACTACACATATGTATTTATAACAACAATAAAAGAATACAAAAGAGGATAAAATCTAAATACATACGATTTTGACACGTGAAACGAAAAATGACATGGAAAAAATTTCATCAGCTGTTTAAACGGTAATTCTACCATGATCAATATGTATAACATTTACCGATCGTTGTTGTGAACAATTTATTTCCAATTTTGTTTTCTATCGGAAATAAAAGTCTATCCTTCAAACATACAGATGTAAAAGTATACGTAGTCATCGATTAAACAAAATCATTTTAATGAACTTAAAATGTGTAAGTCATTTTGCAAATTTCTTCTTTTGGTTATCTCCTTGATAACATTTTCATTCGCAAGAAATGATAACAAAATTTATCGAAGATAAGTTTTTGTTACCATTTCATGAAATTTAACATGTGGCAACATTGTCATTGCACAAGTCGGAATTTAAGTGGGAAATTTAAATGCCACTTAATATCGCTTAGCTGTCCCGTACAAATTAAGCTATAATTAACTTTAGCGGGGTAAAAAACACACTTATTATAAACAAGCTCCAGTAACAATGCATGTATGTACGTATGTATGTACTTATGTACATATTTCCAGGTGATATAAATACATATCAAAAATGGACTTTGAACTTTCAAGTAAATAATGCACTAAGATTAATCTTTGAATTCGCTACTTTCAAGAATTTCAATTTTATCGTCACAAATGAGACAGACATCTATCCGAGATATAGCATTAATCCTATTGAGATTTGAAAACTTTACAAAAAAATACAGCAAATATTTGTGACACTTTTTGTAACTGGACTCCGTGGCGCAACGGTAGCGCGTCTGACTCCAGATCAGAAGGTTGCGTGTTCAAATCACGTCGGGGTCAATAAAAGAAATTTTTGTAACATTTAGTTCCTTTAGGATTTTTTTTCCTTAAGTCATTGATATAGTAAAGTTGTATATTAAAAATTACAGGAACAAAAAAAAGTATCAATATTCGATTTGATTGTGAACTTCATAATACTGTTGCGTATACTTTAGTACTAATTTCAAGCAAATGTAAATTAGCAGTCTTTTATTATTTTGGGTATTGACTCTAACTGAAGTATATCTGTGGTCAAACTTCAGGATTCTTTAGACAGCGTTGTAAACTATTTCAACAAATGGAAAATACTAGTAAACTCATCAAAATCTCAGTCAATTTTCTTTACCAGAAAAAGAAAAGAATGTTTTTTGCCAAACTCTTCTATTAAAATCAATGGTGTGGACATCGCTTGGGAAAATAACGTGAAATACTTAGGCGTAATACTTGATAAAAAAAATGTTATTTAATGATCACATAAGCCACACTATCAACAAAATAAATATTGCAACTAAAGTATTATATCCGTTTATAAACAGAAGATCAAAACTTAGTATTGAAAACAAACTCATTATCTTAAAAATTATATTTCATGCTATAATTTTTTATGGAGCTCCTGTATGGCACGACTCATCATATTGTCATATAAAACGTCTGCAAATTAGTCAAAATAAAATTTTGAAAATGATGTGTAATCTACCACACCGCTTCTCCACCTACCGTCTTCACTCACGTTACAATCTACTATTAATCAAAGACCAAATAAATGATATAACTCAAAAATTTAATATTAGGTGTTTAAATTCCTCTTACCAACATATACGATCTCTTGTTCCTTAAATATTAAGTATTCTTTTACCTTCTGACTTCTAACTTTATCAAGTCATATATAATAAACATATATCTAAGTAGAATAGTTATCTTAAACTGAACTCTTAAACCCATATATTAAATTATTGTACATTCTTTATTATTTGAAGCAATAAAAAACACATACATACATAAAGTGGAGCGAAAAAGCTTTATAAATACCTCACAGCTATTTTTAAAAAATAACTGGCTAAAATTAAAAATAGTGTAGGTTTCCATTTTAATATTAAATTTTTAGCAATTATTTTTTAAAAATAGTTTTGAGGTATTTAAAAAGCTTTTTCGCTCCCCTTTAAAATTGCTGTTTTAGAAAGAGGTTGTTTTGTCAAAAGTCCACAAATATGTACAAATACTCAAATCAGGAACATGCATTTTATACAATCGAACATCTCTCATGTTGACAATCAGTAATGTGATTGTCAAAATCATATGTTTCTGACTACGAGTAAACCAATCAACATTGGGTGGTTAAATCATTTGAAACCAACATTGACAAAACAACAAAATTCGATGTTTAACTACAATTTTTTTTCTGACTACGAGTTAACCAATCACCATTGGATGGTTAAACCATTGGTAACCAGTGACTAAAAAACAAAATTCGATGCTTAACCACAATTTTACTAAGCAGCGGAGATTGCGATTAACTGAAAAACTGGTCATTAGAATACACGACTTAAGTCATGCTTTGTTGCTGTAAATATTAAGGCAAAAGACTCAAAACATATGATACTAGTGGTATATTCCGACGCTGGTTCCTTTTAACACAAAACCCAAATTGCAACACTCAACCCAGACGGTCACTGTGACTAGAGTGTCCAAAACCGAAACAGAAAACCGGAGAAATCGGTGTGCCGGTTTTTTAAAAAACGTAATTTTCAAACAACTGAAACCCGGTTATTTGACGTCGGTTAACCGCTGTTTACTGAATTTGTGTTAATATCCTTAAAAAAAATTAATAATAAATCAATCGATTTTCGAATTTTAATGAAATTTTAGATTAAGAAATATGATTTCTATTTTGAAATATGGTTTTATGCTTTAATAACTTCTACATGACATTTCACCAATTTTGTTTTTTAAATTTCAAAATAATTTTATGATTTGAATAAGAATTTAATTTTTTGTTTTTTTAACTTAATAAGATTTTTATACATGAAAATTTCTTTCAAATTTGGGATTTGATTTTGGAATTTTAATCAGAATAATATGAATTTGAATATAACTTTTAAATTATATATTAAACACGCATTTGAAATTGGGATACGATTTTAACTGAAAATTAAAACGTGATTGTCAAATTTAAATAGAGTTGTAAAATTTGGAGTTTTAAACACGAATGAGTACATGAAATGGTCGGTCGCTAAACAAATGTATTGGAAGTGCTACATGTGCAATTTACTTTAAAACCAAAATCCCGAAAAACCCAGTTTCACCGATTTTTGACAAAATTGAAAACCGAAAACCGGTTTCCTGTAAAACTGATTTTTCGAACAAACTGAAGACCGGTTTTTAAAAATTTGCATGTTTTTTGCAAGTTAAAATAAGCGGTATGTTGTTAACGATTATGATAACCCTTGTATTCTTAGTGGAAAAATATATGGGTTATACAGGGTGGTTCAGTCACGACTGGACAAATTTCACCAACGTATTCCTTGGCGCATTTCATGAAAATATGACCATCTACGACCATCCCCGAAAATGCAAGGGGTCGAAATGGCAGCTGTTTGAAAATTTTCGGATTGGTGGTCGGAGGGTACTAGAGGAAAATTGATAAGTTCTGAACCACTGGTTGGATTTTTTTGTTTTTGGGCTTGTTGGAAAGACCTTTAAGAGACCTTTCAGAATCATTAAACCACATTTAAAAAATGAAATCGCCGAGATACGGAGCTTTCAAAAAAAGTTTGGACAAAAGACATAAAGCACGTGCACATAACCTCAACTTTCGCACCCAGATGACAGATAAGTTGTTTTTTCCAAGATGCTCTAAACGATGAAAGGACCAATTCAAAAAAAATCCCATTTCTTAAAAAAACCTTATCTTCAAAAAAATACCTTCTCTTAAAAAAAACCTTTTCTTACAAAAAATCCTTTCCTTACAAGTACTTTTTCTTAAAAATAAAATAATACTTTTTCTTCTCTTTTCTTTTCTTTTCTTGAGATAAGTAGCCTTTCTGAAAATAAGTAAATTTTTTTAAAAATTAAGCTTTACCTAAAAACAAGTACTTCTTTGTAACAAAATTCATACTCTTATGACTTTTTCTTACAGAAACTACTTCTTCTTCAAAATAGTACCTTTTCTTGAAAAAATCAATGAGTGTTCGAACTCACGGGCGATGTGTTAACACTTTTTTGATATACGGTACCTGTTCGATTTCTATGAACACATTAGTAACTGTTACATTGGAAATTAAAAAAAGAATATTTTTTGTGCTGGAGGCTCTTTTGCTATTGCACTTTCTTTTTTCTTACATATGCTTTAACATTAGATGTAATATTGTTAAAGTAAATAAAGCAATATTTAGCTCACTGAAATAATTGTGTTTGTTTTGTCATAAACAGAGCGAAGACAAAAAGTATTGAATAGTATAGAGAACTTATTGCACTCTTTTTTTCATGCAGAGTCTGAGTAAAGGAGCATAAACGAGTCAAATTCTCTTATAGAATATTTCAATATAAATGCACCATTTCGACAATGTTATTACATAAAACAATATAAAAAGCATAAATGTTTCAAAAGGCATCAATGTATCACATCAAAATTATCCATGGACCAAGTTTTTTGTCATAACTTAAAGTACTACGTTTTGAATCATTCGCCAGATGTCGCCTGTGCTTTTGTGTAATACAATTCGTTCCATGAGTTCTCTATACTATTCAATTCTCTTTGGCAACGACGACCTGCTTGTTTGTTCGCTGCCGCTACATCAATACCATCGTAATTATTTTCAGGCAGAGACTATTGTTATACAACAACCACTTATATGATGCTAATGCTGTGTGTTGTTTGCATGTGTTCACTTTGATAGATTGCCCTACCCGTGCCTATAGATGTTAACACATCAAAAGCATTAGGTTTTAATAAAAGAAGTATCTCTCTTTAAAAATGACCTTTTCGAGAAAATGTAATACATATCTTACAAAAGGACCTAAAAATATATTTTAAAAAAAAATACATTCTAAAAAAAAATCTTAAAAACAGTTTATCATTTTATAAAATGTATCTTATGTATCTTAAATGTATCTTATCTTATCCATTTAAATTATCGTATTTTTCAACGATATTATAATATAATATGTAATATGTACATATGTATATAGCGAAATGAACTTCGTTCCAACCGGGTGTCCCCTGACACTTCATGTCATATTTTATTTTTTAAATTATATTTAAATAGATAGAAGAATTAAAAAAAATATTTTTGAAAAAATTATTTCACGGTGTCAGAAAAAAAATTAATAATTAATTCATGTCATAAATTGTTAATACAATTTCACGACTTTACGAAGTGTTCTCCATTCGATAACTAAATTGTTAATGAAAAGGGATGAAAGAAAAAGAATGCAGACAAAACAGAAACAACAATTCAATTCCACTAAAAATTAAGTATGGTAATTTTCGGACAATTGCGTTATTATCGTCAATGCTAGAATGAGAAGGTAAATTCAGTAGACAGCTGATTCCAATTTTTTCTTGATATTTTGTTGGCCGCTTCTGTCAGATTCAAAGGTTTTATTTTTGTACTTTTCTGTTTACATTTATTTGTTGGTATAGTACGTACATATCTGTTGACTTTGACATGAGGAGAACCTAAACAAAAACAAAATGTCTGTTGTTGTTGCCTACAATTGTTGTTGTATCTACTACGACTACTTGGTAATTTTACTATGTTATCGTCTCTGAATGAAAACAAAACCAAATACATACCTTTCAGAGAATGTGCAGAAATGTCGCATGATTCTCGCATTGATAAAAAAAAACAAAATATACAGACAACCACAACAATGGTTTCCCATTACATCCCATGAAGGGATTGGGGAGAGCTTCTATGCAGACATGTCGTGTAATCCTCGTATGACATATTAACCAATATGCTGTATCGGCTGACTGAAAATGTGCAGAAAATCGTTTGAATGTCTGCAGAAATTTCAGCCAGTTCGGCTGATTGCCTGATAAAATTTAAGAGCATGTACAGACACTTGGCACGCCGTTAACAATTATTGTTTACTGGGTATGTATTATCATATTAGGCCTGTTTTTGTATCCCCTGCACTTTGAATAGGAGTCTAAGTGATATCGGACTAAAAAATTAGTTTAGCCGGGTAAATAAAACAAGCTCAATATGTTGCCATGCAGTTAGCCCAAATTTGAATTATTGTACGTATGTAGGTTGTCACATATTTAAAACACCACATACATACATACTTTCAAAATATACTTAACTTAATGCCAATGCAAAATATTGATTCCCCACGATGTGATTGTGAATCAAACAATGGTAGATTTTTGAATCGTAGAAAAAACACATCAGTAAGCAAACCTGCTTGCTATAATATAAATAAGCACCTGAGTCTCAATATCAGGACTATGAAATAAATAAAAAAAAAATCAGCTCAAAGAAATTCGTATCAATCTCCTGACCCCGACGTGATTTGAACACGCAACCTTCTGATCTGGAGTCAGACGCGCTACCGTTGCGCCACGGAGTCCTGCGGTTGAACGTTAGCTAATAAACTACCACATTCCATATTACAACAACTGTTAACGATATTTATTATATTCATACAAACATTTGCATATATTTAGGCCGACAAGATGCGATTGTAACCAAAGACTTAAACCCATTGACTATGAGCGCCATCTAACTTTTTATTCTAAGCTGTTATACATATAACAAACAACATGCAAATACTGTACATACATATGTATATGTGTACAGTCTTTGAAACAGCAGATAATAGAAAAAACATAAATGGTGGGGACCATAGAATAATACATACATAGAAACTTTCATTCGCTCAATAAATTAAACGTCATAGGTACGATGGAAAGTAGACATTGGATGGTGGAAAATATGGGTTCAATAATACCAGATAGTGGCAATCGTATACAACGATCACCAAAGGAACAACAACCGAATTTCGTGTTTTTGTGGCAAATTAGTTGTGTTTAATACAATACAAATGTATAGCACCGATAAAAGTCAACAAAAAAGTGCAAAGTATATTTAAATTATTCAGTTCTACACCAAAACGACAGCAAAAAGTTAAGTGAACATATTGGGTTGGGTACAAAATTCTGTTCGACGAAAATTCTGCTTTACAAAATTCTGTTTTACAAAATTCTGTTTTTCAAAATTCTGGTTTCCAAAATTCTGTTTTTCAAAATTCTGTTTCACAAAATTCTGGTTCACAAAATTCTGTTTGTAATTGCATTTTCAGTTAAATAAAAAATTATTTGAAAAAAATCGCTCGATTTGTTTCAAATAATTTTTTATTTAACTGAAAATGCAATTACAAACACATACATAAAAATAAAACAATTAAGAAATCACTTTGCCCTAACTTTCCCTTACATTTAAAAAAAAATACTGTTTAAAAAAACACTTTGCAAATTTAAATAAAATGCATCACATACACCAGCATTTTATTTAAAATTAGTCGCATTTGATTTAAAATTAGTCGCAATTGTGTTGTTTAATGTGTCGTGTTTAAAAAAATAAAAATCAATAAAGTGCAATTAATAAAAACCAATAAAAATAAAGAAATGTTGTGTCTCAACGGATATTTAATATGCAGAACAAATACTTTTGTAAAATATGCCGCTATAAACAAACCCCTTAATCCAAGTCAAATAGTGCAACAATCGGTGGTAATTACAAACCAAAAATGTCGCGATTACCTTCCCTCGAAGTACGCGCAAAAGCGAAAAATAGGATACACTCGGAATGAAATGGGAAATCAGAGAGCCGCAAGCAATAGATGAAATAGATTAGATAGATTGTTGGCTCGTTGACGGCACTTTTGATGTTGTGCCAACAATAATGCGCCAACTCTTTTCCGTTCATGGAAGGATTGAACGAGAGGTCATCCCACTCCTATTCTGCCTAATGTCCAAAAAATCTGCAGTACTCTATGAAGCATTTTTTAAACGCGTAATTCAAATTGTTTTGGAATATGGAGTTTTTTTTAAGCCTAATCGTATTATATCTGACTTCGAAGTTGGTCTCGTGTCAGCAGCTAGAAAATGCTTTCCAGATTCGCAGATACGAGGGTGCTTTTTCCATTTTTCCCAGATATTGTGGCGCCGTATTCAAATAGAACGGTAAGAATTTTTAATAACTTTTATAATTTATAGTAATGAACTTGTCATATGTACAACATTATCATTTCAGATTGGTTAATAAGTACGAAAATTACGAAAATTTCTCACTGCAAGTAAGGTGTTTAAAAGCGCTTGCGTATGTTCGTCCAGAAAAGGTAGCCAAATATTATTCGAAGCTCCGAAGAACATTTGGAGACGAAGATATTATTAAATTGGCCACCTGGTTCGAGGCCAATTATGTCTATAACGCTCGTAAATACCCACCTGAATTTTGGACGATATTTGATTGCGAGTATTCTGAAAAATATCCGAAAACTACAAACAATGTCGAGTCATGGCACCGACGTTTGAGTGTTGTAGTTGGACGAAAAAAAAGCGGACTCTACAAAATTGTAGAACATTTAAAAGGAGAATTAATCTATTCTCAAAATATTGTCTCAAAGATTGAGAATGGAGAAAAATTAAAAATAATAAAAGAAATGTAAAAAAAAATTACAGCAGACAGTTGTCCGAGGCCTTCGGCCACGGACTGTCCCTGCAGGCTGTGTCAGAGACACGGCCATTAAGTTTAACGTAGAATACGCCATCCGATAAGACAGAAAACAAATACACAGCCTGCAGGGACAGTCCGTGGCCGAAGGCCTCGGACAACTGTCTGCTGTAATTTTTATATTTACCAACGGCATTTGATTCAAGTCCGTTTAAAAAAAAATATTATGTTAAATTTTTTTAAACTTAATTTAATTTATGTATTTTAATTAATATTTTTATTGAAATAAGTTCTGCGAATGTTGAGAGGGTCGCCCTAATATTAAAAAAGGTTTACCTTATCGAGTCTTCGCATTAGCATTCGAGCGTTGTGTGAAAGCTTTACGCTTTACAATTCAAAATTAATGTTACAACAGCTTTATTGAAGCTTTCGCAAAAAAGCTTTATTACGTTAGCTTACTGTTTGTTTCACTTTTTACTAGATACATGTTGCCATGTTCCTAAGCAATGTTGAGCAACCAAAAACACTCAACCAAACACCACACATATGTTTGAGTGTATGTGTTTAAACAATTTTCATTTAAGAAATTTAAATATTAGGAAGATATCAACCAATATGAAATGTATATCAAATGAAAGATAACATCTTCATTTACCTACAAAAAAAATTTTAAAAAAATTCATCTAGCCGTTTCCTCAAATTCAATGAAATAAAGATTACAACAATAAAAACCTGACATGACTCCTCATACCGTAAGGTAAGACGTATTCTACGTCAAAAAAATATTTCACGTAGTGTAAAAAATTTAATCGTTTAAGAAAACTACAATATTTAAAAAGAATAGCAAAAAACTTAGTTTATAATTTATTAAATATTGTTATCAGTTAAATTGAATTGCTATGATTTTTTTATTATTTTTAACTTTGTCTTAATTTAATTGATTTTTAACTAATTTGTGTTTTTATTTAATGTTTGTTTTTATTCTTTTAAATTAATATGTTTTTCAATGACATGAATTTTTTTAGATCGATTTTGAAAATCCATTAATCTCTTTAATTATTTATTACATATTTCATAATTTGTTTCCAACGAATAAATATCTAACCATACACATACGTTATTATATGTAACATTTCTTATTCATAATAAACTGGCTTTAATTCTTAATAAATAATTTAACGGCATTTTATTTTTTTTCTCATAATGAAAGGGGAATAACATATTACAGAAACCAGAATTTTAATAGACAGAATTTTATTAAAAACAGAATTTTTGTAACACAGAATTTTGGAAAGCAGAATTTTGTGGCAATCCCGAACATATTTTGTAACTCCACCTCGTGTAAGTTAATTTTCAATTTAATTCCTCTCATTTCCACAAACCTATGACGAAGAGTGTGAAATGAAACGTCAGATGAGAGAATAAATGTATCTATGTATGGATTAGTCTATGGTGGGGACAAATACATGTACATACCTACACAGAAAAAAACCTTGTGTAAAATTATCCAAATTCATGGTCTGATATCAGCCAATGCACTGGGCAACATAGGTTCAGCTATTTAATTGGGCAATATCTCTACATATATAAAAATTACGTATATGTTCGTGATCGCTAAACTCAAAAACTACCTGACCGATTTTGACCAAATTTTATATGCACGTGCTATGGACCGTGAGTAGTGTTTCTGTGTAGTTTGAAGTTCGTCCGACAGATGGCGCAATATTTAGTTTTTTTGAGATATTAATCATTGTTTATCATCTGATGTTATAAATACTTTTGAAGGCAGGACGAAGTCTGCCGGGTCAGCTAGTTACCAATAAACGTGGGCAATTACACTTTGGAAGATTTATAAATTTGCCTTGCATATTTGTAGATTTAACCAATGCAAAAGAGCAACGAACAAAACTTACAGTGGGTGATTCAAAATGTGAACTTGTGCAAAACGTACAGTGCATTTTCGAATATATTTATGAAAACAATATTTTTTTAATTTTATTTATTTATACATACATATATATTTTATACATACATATACATATATTGATGTTAAGCTTATAATCAACCTGTAAAAGACAATCACATGTGCAACTATTAAAATAAAAACTTACTTAAAGCAAATTAACAAAATCACATAAAACTTTAATATATCTTATGTATATCTCTACTTTATCAACGGGTTTATTCCGGCGGCTCTGAAACTACATCAACATTTGATGTCTTCTAAAGTTTGAGGATGAATTCGATTTAATTGTCCACTTAACTGTAATGCAGCTAAAGCATTCTGGTTGATTCTTTGGTTTGCTATCCACAACGGAGAAAAGGCTTAGTAGTATTTTGTTTCTACCATCTCCGGCAAAACGGACAACTTCTGTCCAATTGCGACTGCTACTACACCTTGTTGGTATTCACTAGATGTGGATATCGCCTAAGAACTTCTAAGATAAACTTACCATAGTTTATCTTGGAGTTTGAACAGTCTTTCACGACAATGGTGAGTGGTTTATCAGGGCCATCGTGATTTACTATGATGGACTACTGGGTGGACTACTGTTGTGTGTTTCGACTGCTCTTGTGTTATGGACGTGTGAATTTCAGCATAATGCTTGCATCATAGTTTCCATCATCCCCAAATAGCTCAGCAAACTATTTAACATCTTTCTTTGTTGTTATTGTATCCCTTTCAATGTTTTTCAGAAGGGTATCTAACGATGTGGTACTGCTGTTGAGTTGATTCCTTAAAAGATATGATAATCACCACCGACGTTCTCATCTTGTTTGGGCTCTTGTTTTATAAGCATAAATGTTGTTCAGCTTGCCTGCTGTTTCACGAGATAAGGCTTGTCGCTGCCATACTGGACGAGATAAATCCCATGTATGCATTTTGCTGCACACCACGCTGTTGCTGTTGAGGTTGTGCGGAATATTGGAACCTATCACATTACGATTTTGTTGCTGTATTAATGAATGACCTGCTGCACTGGCAGGTTTCTGTGGATGTATTTCTTTTGTGCGATACTACCTCACTTTTCTGTTCGTCCCAAAACAGTAACATAATCGATTGAGGCACTTAACAATAATAGATGTGCTTTCAATTGAGAATTGTCACGGAATTTAAGAGTTAAATCGCAATAGTTCGTATTGTTCAAGTTATGTAGTTTCTGAAAGAAAAAAAACCCCAAATTTGTTTGATGACATTCTAACAATTACAAGTAGAGTTGCCAACGTACATAGGTAAATTCAGCATTGTAGTTAGTAGTGTGTTTTGCACTTTCGATTTTGGCAATATTGCCTCTTTCTTGTCCTCACCAAAAACATCACCAAACCCAAACTAGGCAATATTACTTATGGTTATTTTTTCTGTATACTCGGGTACCCATTTAATCGGATTTTTTGATTAATAGGTTAATCATTAATCGTAAACTTCAATCTGACAATTAACCGAACAAAACGCAATCAAATTATTTGATTATTCGACATTTATTAAAACAAATTATTTATTAAAACAAAACAATACGTAACAAACGCACCTTCATTAGTTGCAGCAACATGAAAATTAGTGTATTTTGGTAGCAAGCCAAAATTAAAAAAATCTCAAAGTTTGGACCGAAAAGTGCCACGCCTTTGAGTACCTTCCACACAAAGGGAAAGGTCGTTCTGAAACTATATCACACTATAACACCCTATTGGATTTTTGACCAAATTTTGCAAAACGTAATTTTCTAACTATTATCCTTATTGTACATAGTTTGGGCAGAATCGGACCAGGCATTTTGGAAATTTTGTTTATTGTAGGAGTGTTTCAAGACGCACGGCTTACCATAAACACGTGCTTATATTTTATTAATCGCACTGATTTGTTCGAGTTAATCGTTAATCGAAAAATTAGCTATTAAAATGTTCGGTTAATTTTATAACACGATTAATCAATTAAACAAATAATGATTAATTGAATGGCTACCCTAATACCTACATAAGCTGTGGAAAACTTACTAGTTTTACCACTTTTACGAAAAGTGGCGTTCTCTTTTACAATTTTTTACTAGTTTTTACACGATGAATTTTACCGAGTAAATGTAGTAAATTGCTAATCAGCTACTGCCAGCTACTTTTACTTGTCAAAAAAAAGTGTGAATAAATATGGAAATTAATAATCTAATTTCGGTCGTGGCTGACTCTAGTAGTGATGAAGATATACTATTGGAAGATTCAGATGACAACCTAGTTTTGGAGCTGTTTGCAGAACATATTAAACGGGCATATACATATATGTCCGAAATTGTGATCTGGATCACATTTCCTACAATATATATTATTTTAAACATCTAAAGAAAATAATAGTACAAACGTATACATATACTGCGAAAATTGTATGTCCTTTGATTAACAATGGGAAATTGTAAACTAACGATCCTTGTACCAGAATATACTGTAATGTGAACCATTTAATAAATAAATATGCACCGATTTATATACATAGGTGGATATGTTTACCCATTCTTGTTACACTTTATCTACATTCTTGGGTATGCTGTTTCTACTAATTGCATATAGTGTTTGTTAGAAATTATGGTAATAAGCGAGAACACCAATCCATACTCATACATACAATTAAATATTTAAGGCAAGCGTATTTCAATAAAGGATAACCGGAAGAAAAATGATTACCGGAATAAAGGATTACCGGAAGAAAATGCAATAACTGGGTTGCTAATTAAATATGTATTTGTAGATTCCTTTATTCTTGGCGTCTCGGCATATCCATGTAGCAACTACTTTGTTGTACCTTACAAGGACAACGGACATTTGAGTAACGCAAAAAAGCAATTTATTAAAAAACTTAGCTCTGGTCGAGTCTGGTGAAACATCTTCCATCGCTTTGGAAAAGGTTTTTTGGAACATATGTGTAAGAAGGAAGTGAAAAATCCCTCTGACTTCAATGAGCTGTTGGCATTCAAACTTCAGTATCTGCGTAAGAGCCATCGGCACTGCCGAGCAACCTAATAAACATGACCTTGTCGAGATATTTATCAAGCGAGTGCTCAAAGACAACAAACTGGGACAACAGGATTATGTACACTTTAAATAAAAATAAATGGTTTCCCATTACATCCCATGAAGGGACTGGGGAGAACTTCTCACAATCACTGAGCTGTGCGCTTTCCAGTTTTCACTCACTGATTGGGACCTACAGTTTTACACCGATTCCGAACGGTAATTTGAGAAGCAAAAATTGAGAAGCAGTACAAAAATCTATGTATCGGACTGTGTCGCGTCCGATTTCAATGAATTTTTTGTATGATTTTCTGGCATAGAAATAGTTTATCTGATGTAACACAACAACAAGAGTTGTTGTTTTTCATCCTACGGTTTTTGTTAAAACTGAAAATTAATTCATTAGT
This sequence comes from Phaonia tiefii, assembly GCA_963931995.1. NCBI lineage: Eukaryota > Metazoa > Arthropoda > Insecta > Diptera > Muscidae > Phaonia > Phaonia tiefii. Next base: position 266,599,436 of record OZ008368.1, on the reverse strand, counting down.
TTCAAGAAAGCATTTATAAATATTTCAAATCTTTAATTCTTATTTTCAAAGAATTCTATTTGTCAATCTTTGATTCAACAAAAACATTCCTTGGTTTAATTAATTTTATGTATGGATTAACGAATTACAATTAGAAATATTATACATAAATTTTGAAAATTCAACGAATAACAAAAATTAAAATTAATCAAATTAAAGAAATATTTCTGACTTTGAGAAAAAAAATTTCAGTATTGAAGAACAGAAACAAATTGGTAAATTGTTCAATTAATTCCTACAACTTTCAAGTGATTTTGGTGAAGATATACAACTTAATTTAAACTTAATTAAAATTAAAATTTAAACTTTTTTTTAGCAAATATTGCCGTTTTTAAATTGAATTTTACTTTATGACCGAATGCGTAGTTTTCAGTTAATGTATTCATACTACAACAGGAACATTTAGGAATATTTCCCTAATTGAAAAATGGTTGGGTTTTGTTGGAATAATACACAACTCTGTAAAGCATACTCACCGGCATGACTCCGTGATAAGATCATCATCAGACATCTAACTAATGTGCCCTAATTGAAACCATCGGTTGATCATCAATCTTATATATACAAATTGAATTATGAAATTTACATATAGGAATTAGTATCGATCGAAGACCCCTAAGTATCATCAAAAACAAAATTCTCTCGTAGGCTGTGACGTCATAAATAACTGATCATAATGATTTGAAAAATCATATATTTCGAGATAAAATTTCAACAAATATAAGGTGGATAAAAATACTAATTCATTAACGAAGTTTTTTATTTGAACTAACAGTGAAACATTTAGCTGATTTAGCATAAATATTTTGTTGTAAAATCAAATAATTTGAATTTGAAAATCTAGAGAACAACGTATTTTGATTTCAAGAATTTTTTCTTCAATTTAAAGAAATTAATATTTGAATTCCAGAAAATCCTTCAATTTAACCCAACGAATGTTTGAAGCGAAAATTGTTGCGAAAGATGAGACAACGGCCAAGGTTACCTCGAATTTATTAAAAGTACACTGATAAAATATGATATATACACAAAATTTATTAGTTTTATGTGATTTTCTTATTTTGATTTAAGTAAGAGTTTATTCCAAAAGTTATACATGTGATTTTCTTGTGCGTTTAGATTGTAAGCTTAAATACGTATTAATAATAAAACGCTCTCCAAAACGTACTTTGATACAAATTTAAAAGAAAGAAAAAATTGTTTCTTTTAATATACTCGAAAATGCACTACATTTTGCATAAATTTAAATTTTAAATCAAATTTTGTTCATTGTCTTTTTGCATTGCTCCGACCACCTTAAAATTTCTTTCGACGACGGTCACCTCGCTTAGTGACGGCGACACTATCGAGTACTTAGCCATGAAAAAGCTTCTCAAAATACCGTTCGGAACCGGTGTAAAACTGTAGGTCCCAATCAGTGAGTATAAAACTATAAAAGCGCACAGCTCACTGGTTGTGAGAAGCTCTCCCCAATTCCTTCATGGGATGTAATGGGAGATCATTTTGTGGCCGTCGGTGGTGCAATTGTTAGTGTGCGCGGCTCTTGTACATGAGATCCTGGGTTCAAACCCTGCTCTGACCACCTTCAAATTTCTTTCGGCGGCGGTCACCTCGCATAGTTACGGCGACACTATCGAGTATATAGCCATGAAAAAGCTTCTCAAAATACCGTTCGGAATCGGTGTAAAACTGTAGGTCCCAATCAGTGAGTGAAAACTGGAAAGCGCACAGCTCAGTGATTGCGAGTAGTAGTTCTCCCCGGTCCCTTCATGGGATGTAATGGGAAACCATTTATTTATTTATTTAAATCAACAACTATGCAAGGCAACTTTCTCTATGGTTTGTCAACGTGAAATTGACTACATTCATTTGTAATATTGCCCAATTAAATAGCTGGCCCTATTTTGCCCACTGCATCGGCTGATAACAGACAATAATATAGGGTAATATTACACAAGGTTTTTTTTCTGTGTGTTATGGCTTACAACGCATTGTTATAAACACAACCAATTATTAATGATCTGGCAACCCTTATTATCAGCATGTATACAGAGCAAACCATAGATAAAGGAAATAAGTAGATATCCCACAGGCGTTCTCGAGTACTGCCACTAGATGCTGTGTTGTCGTTTTGTAACTTTCATTGACGTTTCTCATAACATTCACTGACTTTTATTCAGCAGTGTGGGATATTTTTTCAATACAAAAATAGAATCATTTTCCAGGTTGTGCTATTCAAACAACTAATATAGTTTTTTTCATGTCGTTGTGTTCCCCACTTCCAAGTTAAAATTTGGTTATTTTGATCGTATCTTTTTGTTTACTGTTATTTTTGGTGTTCGTTCTGTTGAATTTGAGAGCAACGGACCACAAAACAAAAACAAAATCCCTGTTGATGTTGCCTACCACACCTATTGTTAGCACCCGTTCTAAATACATCTTGCAAGGTATATTTTGTTTGGGATCAAACGATGAAATTATTGCATCCAACTCCATCTAGAAAATATCCCATTGAACAAGAAATTTCCCAAGGCATGTGCGATATCTAGTTAATTCCTTTATCTATGGAGCAAACTAATTTAACTCCCCTATAAAATACGAGGTTGTGTTGAAGTTAAATATGTGTCCCAACACTGAATATGCAGTCGTGGCCGAGCGGTTAAGGCGTCTGACTAGAAATCAGATTCCCTCTGGGAGCGTAGGTTCGAATCCTACCGACTGCGGAACACGCTCTATCGTAATTAATTTTTTTTACTATTTTATTTCTTTGACGTCTTAAGTCAGAAACTGTAGTTTTTCGTAATGTTAAATTGAAAATTATTTATATATGAATTTTTCTGACTTATTGCCTAAAGATCAAATGATTACGATTGGATGCAGTTGTGCTAGATTTAAGTTATTAATACCAAACGAAAGAGAAAAAAAAATTGAGTTAAACCCAATCAAAAACTCAAAATTAATTTTTTTGACTTAAGACCTTATTCCCAAACGTCAAAGATTTAAGAAATTGATTCTCCATAATACGGTAATAACAATAAAATGTTCCATAGTGTATTTTCGTGGTCTTACAAGTCGGGGTGAAAGTAAAACCTCCAAAGGGTTTGGGGCAAGTCTTTATATGGACTTAAACATTTAATTTAAAGCGAAACATGGAAGCTTTTACTATTTTGGATGCTTGGAAGGAAGTCAATCAAAGAGAAGCATCGTTCTAGGAAAATTGGCGTCGACATGTCTTTAAAACTACTTCAGCCTACAATTGGTCACCGGATCTGATGAACAAGGCGGACGTAATCATAAAGTGGCGATGCTATTTGAAATGAGATAATACTATGCGTTATTTTGTTTTTAATCATTTTAATAAAACAAGAAATCACAGATACAGCGGAAAAAAGTCGCCGAGTGCAATACTTGCGGAAATTTGCTGGTAAGTAGGCATTTGTTCGAAGACAACGATGATCCTAATGATGAAGACTTTTCAGAAGGTGCAATAGGCCTCTGCTGGACAAATTGATATTATGTGTGGTTCAAAAACTGATGATTGCGATAACGCTGACACTAGCTCGAACAATTACCATCGTAAAGGTCTAGACTCTAGAGCAATGTCTATGAACACGTAACCTTTGTTCTTCTTTAAACTTTGTTTTCCCTCAATTGGAACGACTCTTTATCGCACGTAGGAGGATGGGGGCTAAATGAAAAAATATTACACAATGTTTTTAACACTATTATGCTACAACCCAGTATTATCAACTATATTGGGTACCTTTGCTTTGGTTTGTGTCTAGACTAACATATGATGGAAATTTCTTGTTTAATGGGAAGTTTTCTGGGTGGTGCCTGTAACCAATGGAGGGACCTGTAATCACGGACCTTACAAAACGAAGATAACACATTTCGCCAACCAGTTCGATCTTTTGCCTTATCTCTCCAGTTGTCAATACCAAGTGTACGCAGGGATTCGTCAACCTGATCCTTCCAGCGGAGTCTTTGTCTTCCTATTTTCCGTCTTCCCTCGAGTTCGGTTTCGAAAACCCTTCGTGCTGGTTCGTCTTCATCCATTCTACTGATATGGCATAGCCAGCGCAATTGTGTTTTTTTGATCCCCTTAACTATGTCAATGTCGGGATATAGCTCATAGAGCTCATGGTTCATGCGTCGCCGATACTCGCCGTTGTGCACTATAGGGCCATAAATTTTTCGGAGTATTTTTCTCTCGGAGACTCCTACAGATGTTTCGTCTGCTTGCGATAATACCCAGTATTCTGCGCCATAAAGCAAGACAGGTTGTATGAGAGTCTGGTATAATTGGACTTTTGTTACTCGAGAGAGGGCTTTATCTCTAAAGAGCTTGCTTTCCTCCGCTTGATCTCAAGGCTGACGTTGTTGTTTTTGTTTACGGCAGATCCGAGGTATATAAATTCGTCTACCACCTACCAATTATAACGGTTATCAACGTTCACGCTTTGGTCTAATCGCGTGGAGGCCCTGTTCGTTGAAACCATTAATTTTGTCTTGTCCTCATTTACCGTCAGACTCCTGACTCCTTCTCAATTCCCCTATTCTGCATTGCAATTACGTTCCCGCATTACGGTACCGTAAAATGGTATTCGTAAAATGGTATTCCAACTAAAAACGTAATTGGAAGAAAAAGAGTGTATTCACAACCAGCTGTTTTGTTGTGAAACGTATGAGATTGAAACAAAAAAAAATTGTCAATTGTGTAAAAATTTTAATAAAAAGTTGATCAGTGATAAAACAGATAATAATTAAATATTGTTGATACTTTAACTACTTAAACTCAACAGTGAGTACCGAAAGTCAAAAAAAAAATGCAGAACATAAGTAAAAGGTATTTGTGGCCAAACTATACCAGTGTGGAGCAGACTGTCGTGCCGGAGGTGATATTTTCATGTGTTTAACATCATTGTAGCACAAATTAAAGTTAGGAGAAATGGAATTGATAGCAGCGGCGTTTTTGTTGGATGAGGAGAATAACGTGCTCCAGAATACAGAGTCCAGACTTGAAAAGCGAAAATTGAGAGACAGTTGCAATCCATTCCTGATGAGCGATCAATTGTAAAGTATATGTTTTAAAAGTGTTGGTGCATGAAATAATCAGTTTACTTTTACAGATTTATAAAAAACTTTCGCCTAAATAAAGACGCCTTTGAGTATGTATTAGACACATTTACAGCAGTGTGTCAGAATACACATGATCGTAAAAAACTCAGTCACAATTGTCAGAAATTGAAACGAAACGGAATTTAGAATACCAAAGTGGCAATGACGGAGAAAATTACGCTTGGATTGCAATGTAGAATAGGGGTGAATAGTAAAATTCAACCAACGGGACTGCCCTTATCATTGAGCAGCACACCATGTTATAAGATATGGCCGTATGTAGACTTTTGTCAATGTTTTTTTTTCGTAATAATTTTTTAAGTCTATGTTGAAGTAAAATTTTTTTGTGACAGTATATTATTAGAAAAGGTTTCAAAGAAATCTGCTTCATAACTTTCCCTCATAATGTACTGGTACTGGTCTGGCAAGAAGAATGGGGATCGTATGTTGACTTTTGTCGGCCACTGTATGTATATTAATAGAAACTATTCATTTAAGCCTTAGCTACAATTTTGTTGTGGAATGATATAAAAAATCATCAATGGTTCTTGAGCTATAACTGCAAAACTAACCAAACAAACATGTTGACAAAGAAAAAAATATAAAAGGTTATAAAAGAAAAGTTTGGCCTGAGAACGCAAAATCCATTGGAGGTTTTACTATACTGGCCTAGTACTTTCGCCCTGACTTGGAATTTCTCACCCCCAGATTGGATGTTGCACTGTATTATTGGAACCTTTACTTTACTTTTATTGAGTATTTTAAAACCTCATGAGGTCAGATGCCGTACACATATTTATTAAATAAACAAATTTTAACATATTCATCCTTATTACGAATGTCCATTTACGAAATGGATCCAAGGTAGACATATTCATCTACCACTTCAAATTTAAATCGGTCGTCGACGTTTAATTGCGGACCAAGTTTGGTTTGTCTAGTCATTGACACCATCAATTTTGTCTTGCCCTCATTAACAGCAAGACCCACCTTCGCTGATTCTGGTACTGCTTCGCTGATACTGCAGTAACCTCTCGCAAATTTCGCCCAATGAAGTCTATGTCGTCAGCATACGCCAGCAACATGTGACTTTTCGTGTTGATGGTCTTTTTCATACAGGGTGATGAAAGCCGCTACAAAAAAAAATTTAAAAACTTTTTTCTATTTATTGAATCTGGTTAATTTTATTTTATTTTGCAGATTGATTTTTAAATTTAACAAAAATGGATGACTGGGACAGTGAAACAGGAATTTGGACTGTCGCTTAGTACAGGATGGTTCGATGAGGTCTTTCCTCAACCTTCACTGCTGATTTGGTGTTGGTCAGCGTCATTCCAGAGGCGGATCAGTTTCAGATATAGCTTCGTACAATTTTCCACGTATGGGACTATCGAAATCAGCTTTGTAATCGGCAAAAAGATGGTATATATCGATTTGCTTATGATGGGTCTTTTCCAGGATTTGACGTAGCGTGAATATTTGGTCAGTCGTGGACTTGCCTGGGCTAAAATCACACTAATAATGTCCATTCAGGTTTACAATTGACTTTAATCTTCCACATAATGCGTTCGACAAGACCTTATACGCGATGGATAAAAGACTGCTACCGCGATAGTTGGAACAGACACTCGGATCAAGCTTTTTGAATATAGGACATAATACACTGAGACTCCAATCGTCAGGAATAGATTTCCCCAAACATATACCGCATATAAGTTGATGCATGTGGGGTAGCAGTCCTTCGCACATGCCTTAAAAAGTTCAGCGGATAGCCCATCCGCACCAGCGGCTTTATTATTCTTAAGCCGGGAGATTGTCATTCTAATCTCGCCTAGGTTGGGGGGTACAATCTACACTGTTTTCCACAATCATTACCTCGTGATCTTCAGTGGAAGGATCTGAGTGGAGTGGTGCTGAAAAGTGGTATGTATCTCCTGATCTTCAGTGGAAGGATCTGAGTGGGGTGGTGCTGAAAAGTGGTATGTATCTGTATCTCCACATTTTAAGCACACACTGCTTATCAGTCACCAGATTCTCATTCTCCTCCTTGCAGGAGGGCAGCCCATTATTCGGCCCGTTACTCGATCTTCTTACCCTCTGGAAAATGTTTCGGGATTCATTGTTCATTTTGCAAATTTCGGTATTTTCACCTCTGCTCCCACTGCCATTTTTTTCGCCTACATAATTGGTTTTCTAGGTTTTGGAACCGTTACCATTAATTTGGCAACATGGATTTATACTTTTATTTCGATTCAACTTTGAAGAACTCTGTCCTCGCCACAGAAAAGTCTTGAATAATAAAAATATATGATTATATTTGTTGATAAATATTTTTTGTAAGTATTATCTTTTATTGTTTCTTGTTCTGTCCAACACATACAACATTCTGTGATAAACATCCATACATAAATATTGTATATTTTTTATCTTGGATTTTTCTGTATTTCTTTTTGTTTATACATACTTAGTTTTACATAAGTTACTTAAACAGTAATCTTCATTTTATTATTTAATGCTTACATTTATTAATGGTATTGGGTTTTTAATTTTATAACAGACAATATTGATGTTTAATTTTATTATTGATTTTCACAATTTCACATAGTTTTCGAATTTTTCAAATAAATAGATTGATAAATAACATTTACACATCGATTTCAAAATTGAATTTCTAGATGAGCTGATATCAAAAAAGTTCAAAATTTTGTAAAAAAAAAATATGCAATTCATTTGTTCTGTAGAAAGCGTGTTTTAGTTTTTGTTTTAATTTTAATTAGAAATATTAATTGTTTCATTATTTATTATATAAAAAGTACAAAAAGTTGCAAAACATGTATAAATACAAATGTTAATTGTAACAATTTAAAAAAAAAGACTCCACTCATTCACAAAAAGGTCTAGCCTTTGTATGGTGTTCTTCCTTTAGTTTTGCATATTTTGTTGCTTTTGCTGTTTTGATTTTTGTAAAAAAAAAAGTAAATATTATGCGGAAAAATGAACAAGATTTTTATTTCATAAAAATATAAATTTTTGTGTTTTGGGTTTGTAATTGTAAACATTTCAAAAAACGATTGATTCTTTTGTTTATTGTTGTTCCTAGCAGCATCAAATGCAGACTCTTTGTAGTTCGTTAAATTTGTTGTTTGTTGTTTTTGTTAATTTGTAATACACTTATAAAAAATTTTTAAGTTTTGTGTTCAAACTCAAACTCACATTTATAGTTTTGGTTTGTCTTGGTATCAAATTTCTGGTTAATTTGTTATGGTAAATTCATACAATACTTTTGTTGTTATAGCACAGTTTTCATTAATATTTTGTCGACATTTTTTATAAAATTCAATTTTATTTATTTTAATTTTTCTCACATATCAAAATTTCTTTTGTTTTTCAGTAAAAATATTCTAAATACTTTTCAAGGTCATTCATCCCTTAGTTATTTTCGATAAAGGCATAAAGCTATTAGGGAGTAATAGAGGGGCATTTGATGTTTTATAAAGAGGTTAGTTCTAAGCTCATTTATATTGTGGCCGTTGAGATCAAATTGTGCTTTGTGGGATTCGTGTGAGTCATGAAGAGGGCACCAATCATCGATATCAGGGTGCGATCTAACCAGGTCACTGGGTTGGGGTAGATGAGACCACCTTCATAGAAACCTAAATGGCCACCATGAGCCACTTCAATGTAACAGGTCCTCAGGCGTGATACTGGAAAGAAACAAATTGTATGGCAGACATTAAAGCAAAATATAGTATAACAGTGTTTAATTATAGCGTGAAAACTATTGATATTACAATTACACTGTGCAAGCCGAAAAATTGAACAAGACGGGAGAGGACGGTTTTGCCCTAATTCAAGTACCTACGTGGAATCAAGCAGCATCCTTAATTTTTTGAGTTACAATTACAAAATATAAGTATGTAGGCTTGCCAGACGTACTGTTTTCAACAGTACGCGTACTCTTTTGTTCGTCATACTGTTTTCCGCACAACCCCGTAAACCATTGTACTGGTTTTGTAGCTTTTTATGCATTCAAACTCCAATTAAACAAAGTGTTTTTTTTTTTATCCAACAATTTTTTTCAGTGTAGAAAAAAGTAAAATTAAGTGAAATTGATAATGAGGTGGAATTTGATATTGAAAATGTAGATGAGTAAATAAATGTAGTTATACAGAGAATTACAGGCAGTTTGTGAACGGTAAACTCAAAAAAGTCGGAAATTTTCTATTCTGCCGATGATCTGAATCAAAGACCCTTCCCAAAGGTTGAGGCCCAAAACGTTTGGAACAACTTTGTTAAAGAAAGCTTACCGGTATAACTAACCAAATAGAAGTTACTGGCTGTAAAAGTGAGTCAAAATCAAAAAAAAAAAAAAAACACTGTATTAGTCAAAAAAAAATTTGTATGAAACCGTCATTGTAACTTAGGGTAAAACCGCCCATTCCGGCCTTGTCTTAAAATGAAAATTATGTTTCCATATTGCTTTTTTGCATTGGTGTCTATGAATATTCGTATGTATAATGCATGTTTAAACATAGCGTATGTTCGTCTTATACAGTGAGTAATTGCGTATGAGAGTATGCAATTATTATGTTGGAGCTTATCAGTGTATGTATGGATGGTTGTATGTGATTGTTTGTGTTTAATGGGCTTAGTATATTTCTCGAATGAACTCTTTTTTCGGCCTAAACATTGTTTGGAAGTTTTGTGTACAATTTTTGTAATTTTGTGTATACTTTTGGCACTTTTGTGTACTATGCACTTTTATGTACACTTGTACCTTTGAGTACTCTTTTTCTACTTTTGAATATGCTATTTCTACTTTTCTATGTCAGTAGACATACACTTAAGCCGTTGATTCGACCTGTTGTGCGCTCTCAATTTACCCTACTAAGTTAGTATACCTCTCATAGGAATTCGGTGTTATTCACGAAATTCTTTAAGTTACAAGTTTGGTCATGTCCGGTATTATACTGTCCAAGAGATAGCTGGCTCTCGCTTGTGTGAAGGCCGGGCAGTGGCATAGGAAATGCTCCATCGTCCTCCATGCATGCCCTGCCCTCACTATTCGCTACTAGTCCAATACGGTACAGATGGTCCCGTAATCCCGAGTGTCCCGTTAAGATTCCCATCATCTTGCTTATTTCATGTTTTTATTATGAAGTTTGTATTATGATCCGGGAGGCGTAAATGGGATTCGATTGCCTGATTTTCATTGAAACATCCTAGACCCGTTCTTTCCCCTAGATTTCAGCCATCCGTGTAGCAGTGAGTCCCATTTAATTTAATTTATTTATTAATTCAATAACCAAGCAGTAATGCCATTTATGGTTAAATGCGCTACAACAATTGAGTTAAAACATAATAAAATGTTTATAATAATAACAATTTAGACTTTATACTTAGAAAATATCAATGAGTGTTCGAACTCACGGGCGATGTGTTAACACCTTTTTGTTACACGGTACCTGTTCGATTTCTATGAACACATTAGTAAATGTTACACTGGAAAATAAAAAAAAAAGAATAGTTTTTGTGCTGAAGCCTCTTTTGCTATTGCACTATTGTTAAAATAAATAACGCAATATTTAGCTCACTGAAATAATTGTTTTTGTTATGTCATAAACAGAGCGACGACAAAAAGTATTGAATAGTATAAAGAAATTATTGCACTCTTTTTCCGCTCTAATGTAGAGACTCTGAGTAAAAGAGCATAAACGAGTCGTATTCTCTTTATAGAATATTTCAATTTAAATGCACCATTTCGACAATGTTATTACATAAAACAAAGCATAAATGTTGCAAAAGGCATCAATGTTTCACATCAAAATTATGAAAGGACCAAGTTATGACAAAAAGAGAGTAGTACATTTTGAATTATTCGCCAGATGTCGCCAGTGCTTTTGAGTCATACAATTCGTTCCATGATTTCTCTACACTAATCAATACTCTTTGGCGACGACGACGACCTCCTTGTTTGTTCGCTGCGGCTACATCAATACCATCATACTTATTTTCATGCAGAGACTATTGTTGTACAACAACCACGTATGCGATGCTAACGCTGTGGGTTGTTTGCATGTGTTCACTTTGATCGATTGTCCTACGGTAGTTACGGTAGTCCAAAGGCTTGCGTTCTTGAGTGATAACAATTTTATACGGATGCAAGCCCAAATCCTTTTTCAAAATTCGCCAAGTTGTGGTTTGAGACAGTCCCAATTGTTGACACCGTCTTGGAATCGATAAATTGCGGTCTTCAGCAGCACTTGCCTGAACGGCAGCAATATTTTCATTACTTCGAGCGGTTCTTTGTCTTATTGGCACTTGAACATTATGTAAAGAAACTGTACGCTCGAAATTTGCAACAATTCGTCGAATAGCGAGCACAGGTGGACGATTAATACGACCATAAAATGGCAAAAGCGCAGAAAAAGTTGATAAAGGTTGATAAATAAAAATTTAATAATTTGTAAACGTTGTTCTTACGTACTCTCCATGATGAAATTGTAAACATTAGATACTGATTACAATGAAAAAAAATACAGATCATGACATACTAAATACAAATGGCGGAAACGTCACTTAGAAATCATATCACTCAAATTGGAAAACCCTTTACTTTATACAATGATTTAATCTGTTTGTCCTATTTTTTGGCAATGTGTTGAAGGGGTTCAATACCTTTTGGGTGTTCTCTAGTATAGAATTAGTTCAAAAGCGTTGTTTCAGAACTGGTGCTCAACTAGTTCAAGTTCCAGAAAAGGAAAAATTTATTACAAACTAATAACTTCGCAACGTTTAATTCTACAGTTATTTTTATATACAAAAAAAAAATAATTTAAAAAAAAACAATAATACAAAAAAAAAAATATCAAAAACAAAATTCTCTTCGCAGTCGGTAGGATTCGAACCTACGCTCCCAGAGGGAATCTGATTTCTAGTCAGACGCCTTAACCGCTCGGCCACGACTGCACACAACTACCACTGGCAAAGTATAAACAAATGTATTATGCTCATTAGTTTGACTGTTATACACATTCAAGTTATACACTTATTCATAAAGTTATAAGGGGTGTCAGAGACGATTTCTGTATGATAAATCACCTCTTCAACATTTCATAACGTTTTATGAATAAGGCCGTTTCGGCCAACTTCCCAGCAGGAAAGTGAAGAATGCATTACATTGAGAATGAATTATATAATGCATTATAATAATTACATTATTTATATAAGATATTCCAAAGAATCGAAGCGGTAATGTCATTTTACAAAATTACACATAGTGCGTGCAAATTTTACGTGTACGTTTTGCTTCGTTGTTTTATTTCTTGACAATTTTGTCACATGAAATCTTACCTATCTAACGGTGCGTTTACACGTGACAGTTTGCGACAAGACAGTTAAGAATACGTATTAACTGTCAAAAACAGAAAAATGGTTTGTGTGACGTACGCGTCCAGCCAGTTATACCGACAGTACAGTTTTAAGCAACCGCCGACAGTGTCGTTTCGTTAAATTTCGTGCTCTGATTTTTTGTTTCTTCGCTCTTCTGCCATTGTGTTTGTGTTTTCTCCAAATTCCAATGGAACTGATGTACTCTGCAAAATTAGACATGTATTCATGTTTGTATTGTCAAACAATATTTCAATATTAGTTTTTGTTTCATGACTCTAACCGTCAAATTCAACACAGATCCATATGAACAAACACAGTAAACAAAAAAGTACCACAACAAAATACACTCAATTTAAGAGATGGAGTCATAAAAAAGCAAAATCAGTTATTCTATTGCGCCAACCTTTACTAGTTCAGCCATGATCTGGCCGCTTATGTCAAATCTCTTGCCGAAGTTACTGTCATTGAAATATCAGAGACAGTGGCGAGGCAACTGCATAGAGTAAATTTATAGTAGAGCCGCCATTTGTCTTATCTGACGTTTCCTTTCACACTCTTCGTGATGCGGTCGGTGTGATAGAGAGATGTTTGACGAAAAGTGATATAGACCAGGTGGAATTACAATAACTTCTTGCTTTAATTTTTCATGCCATTTTGGTGGAAAACTGTGAAATTTAAATGTGTTTTAAACTTTTTTATTGACTGTTATTGTTAGCATACATTTGTGTTGTATTTAACACAATAATTTTAACACACAAAACGAAATGCCGTTGTTGTTATTTTGTTCGTTGTTTTGAACCATTGCCTCTATCTGGTATTAGTAAAGCAATTCTTTTCAACATCAAACGTAAATATCACACCAGGCCAAATGTCATAAATTTGGTGGGAGAACTAGTAGATCTACTATAAGTATTAATCTATGGTACTGCCCGACTTTAAATGTGAGTGACTGTACGTGTTATTCTATGATTGTATTTATAAACCTTGCATTCATTCGTCCACATGTTTCTATTAGAATCGCGTAAATAAGTCGGTTTTGGTGCAATGTTTAGAGGTAAAGATAGATAAATAATTTATTTAAATAAATAGATTATTTACTCCGTGTATGTATGTCGGGGGAGTGCATTATATAACAAATTCTTAATTCATTAACAATAGCATGTTAAATAATGCATTAAAAAGAACGAATTATATAATGCATTCTCTGGACACATTAAAATAATTCATTATTTTCCTAGGACATCCCTGTGTTAAGAATAATGCATTCTGGAATCAACGTTTAATACACGCTACACATTACCTTCTCGCTTCCTATTCATTCCCATTTCCTGCTGGGTGGGTTCTACAGATTCCAGCAAACTTGTTGTCTGTCTATTCAAAAATTATACGAGGGCGGATCAATAAGTCCGTGACTTTTTCAATGAAACACAGTTCAATAAAATGGGCATTGTTTGATCAATAATTTCATCGTTAGAGCTAAATCTCTTTCCACCGAACCATTTCTTTAGGTACGAGGTTGATATTTTGAACAGCTGTAAAACGCAAAGTAAATGACGGAACTTGCTCAAACTTTGACAGTAGTCTATTAACAGGTGGTACTTGGTGGGAGCAGTGTTGCATTTCATATAACTACAAGGGCAGTTCGAAAAGTCACGGACTTATTGATCCATCCTCGTATTTACCATAAGCTACTAAATATGTCAATATGTTACTTAAAACTTAAACTTACTTAAATATGGTGTAATTTTTGATATAAAGGTTCGTGTTCTAAAGCATTTATACTCAATTTGTTAAGTAAATTACATTTTCAAATTAGACAATTTACCAATTATTTCTGTTTTATTTGATTTGTGACAATTTGTTTATACAATTGCTCAATTTAACAATTTGGTAGGTTGGAAAATAGTACAAAAAGAAAGAACAAAACAGTGAAATGAATACTGTTTTCGAAACGTTCAAAAGTTTTAAATGATAAGTAAATAACAGACTTGTCATTGTATTTAATTAAATGACTCATGACAATTCCAATCCTAGTGACTTGGTAGTATGTTTCTTTCGATATAAATAAATATAGTAAATATTGTGTTAATAATGACACAATATTTTAAAAAGATATACATACTTGTATTAGCATGACACATTCGAAATTCACTAGAAATGCAGTTTAATGGAAAGGATACTTCATTGTGTATTACTTTATTGCGTACAAAGGTAGTTCGAAGTCATGTTTCGTTTGTACAGGTGAAAAGAATGAGAAAAATTAAATTTTGAGTGGTAATCATTAGTATCATACCATTCAGAACCATTATTTACAATTATTTTTTGAGGATTGCGGCTAACATGGTCGATTCTAAGGCAACAATCTTTGTTAACGCATTCGAGCATTTCGTGTGGTATTTGGCGTATGACGCAAGTAATGTGGGCTTGCAATTCCTCAATCGTAGCTTATCCATGTAGACTTTGTCATTTATGCGGCCCCCAAAAAAAATATAGAGGTTTAATATCACAAGATTTAGGCGGTTTCCTCGCCGGTTCGAAGGTGTAAAATTAACTGTTCACCGAATTGTTCCCGCAAAAAGTTCACGGCCTGCATGTTAAGTAGCGCCGTCTAGTCGGAACTAAAAGTCATCGAGATCACTGGTTTCAATTGCAGCCAGCAAATAGTGCGTTTGCATGGCGCAACTCATTTTTCAAGAAATATAAATCGATGGTTCCACTTCCCCATAATGTCTAGATAAAATGGCAAGACTTGAACCTCTTTGGGTTGCTCCTCAGCTCAAATGAGTCAGTTTAGCTTACATATTGACGTAGGCATTAAGCAAGAATTTGGCCTCATCGCTGAACAAAATGTTGGTCGAACACAGTGGATCTTCTTCAAGCATTTCAAAAGCCCAAAGACTGAAATGGCGATGACACGGAAGATGACAACGGCGATGATCAAAACTCTTGTTAAAGATGACATAACATTCACTGAACCGGTTGATAAAGCTAACCTCCTGGCTGAAATGAACTCTTTCTTGCCGGATAGCAATCAACCACTCCCCGTGATCAATTACATATCTTGTTTCACGCCCAAAATATTTTTTCGAATACCAGGAGTTAAATAGGTTCTTACGAATCTCGTCGTAAATAAATCCCCGGGCCCGGATGACATATCTGCACTGGACTTGTGTAGGTGATCTTCGACGCTGGCACGTCCACTGCGCAACCTTTTCAAACTTACATACCGTGCGGGAGTCTTCCCGGCGCGTTGGAAGGTTGCTAATGTCCAGCCAATCAGTAACAAAAGGTGATGCAAGTAACCCTGCAAATTACCGCCCAATTGCAATTTGTTCTGCGCTCTCTAAGGTTAATTAACCACCATCTTGTGTAATATCTTGAATGATCGTCAGTATGGCTTCCGTAGAATGAGATCTACTGGAGACCTGATGGAGTTCCTTTCGGAACAGTGGACTCGATCCATCCACAGTCTTGGTGAGAGTAAGGTAGTGGCTCTTGATATTTCCAATGCCTTTGCCAGAGTATGACACGATGCACTCTTGTCAAAGCTCGCTGCTTTTGGTGTCGGTTATAACTTCACTCGATTTATATCGAGTTTTCTCAGAGATCGCACTATACGAGTTGTTGTAGATGGTGTTTCATCCGACGAGAATAAATTGAATGCAGGTGTACCACAGGACTCTGTTTTTTCTCCTTCTCTTTTTCTTATTTTCATTGACGATCTCCTGGGTCAGACTATGAATCCAATCAACTCTTTTGCGGATGATAGTAATCTCTGTCATTCTTAATCATTCGGCCGTAGGCCAAGTCTTCAAGAGATTGAAGTCAAACGCCAGACAATGAATGAAACACTCGACCGAGATCTGGTGTCCATTGTTGAATGGGGTCGAATGAATAGAGTAGATTTATTGCGGGGAAGACCCAGTGTTGTTTGTTGTCACATAAGCGGATTGCTGACCCAGGTGTGTCGTCATTGGCAATGGACGGTGTGGATATTGTTGAATCAGAAGCTCTTGATGTTCTGGCCATGAAAATACAATGTGATATCCGTTGGGCAATACATGTAATTGAATTGTCGAAAGGTGCTTTCAAGTGTCTAGACTTTTAAAAGCGGTGCAAGAAATACTTCCCTCCATCTGATCTTTTTAATATCTACACCAACTACATCGGGCCAAAGATGGACTATAACTCCAATATATGGGCAGGTGCTCCTAGGACATCTTTGGAGCTTCTCAACCGTGTCCAGAGCAGAGCGACGCTGTTGATAGAGAACAGTAGGGTATCCAAGTCTATGTCTCCCTTGAGCATCATCGAAATGTGGGTCGCTTGTCGCTGTTCTATCGATACTTCGGATACGGTATGTGTTACTCGGACATCCGTAAGCCAGACGTGAGGATATTTAGCCGAAGTACGCGGCATTCCAGAAAGTCTCATCCGTTTTTTATCGACAGTACGTACAGTCCGTAGGTGGAATAAACTTCCGGCTAATGTATTTCCCACCAATTGTGACATACAAAGATTCAAGGCAAATGTCAACAGACACTACTCTCTCTTTCTACCCTCCCCTACCTCAATTTCCCTTCGCCAACACAATGCACTGCATTTATAGGGGGCATCCTGTGAGTGTTGGTTTGATAAAAAAAAAAGTCGGTCTGCCGTCCATGATGAAATGTCAAATAATACTGAACAAAAATAACCAGACAAATATATAATAATGTTTTTTTCAGTCATAAAAAAACCTACTGGAAAATCTACCCATTGAATGAATCACCAGATATATGCATATAAATCGCCTATACTATTATATATCCTTCATTATCGCAATAGTTAGTGTGCTTAATCTCGTCCATAATAACATTGCCTCGCTTAGTGACGACGACACTATCACTAATTAATTAGCCATGAAAAAACTGCTCAAAAATCCGTTCGGAACCGGTGTAAAATTGCAGGTCCCAATCTGCGAGGATAAAACTAGAAACGTAGGCATAACTGATTGTAACATCCCTTGATGGGATGTTATGGGAAAATATTTATTTATTTTATCCTTATTTTAGTCCATTATAATCAAATCTTCCGAGCTAGTTTGAACTATTCTTCTTTGTTATCCAAATCCAGTCAGTTACATAAAGGACCACTATTTCGCTCATTTAACTTTCTGTCACTGGCGTGGTTGCAACCAACTGTTTAACGTTGAAATGCATAGGTTCAATAATAGCAGGCATTAGTCCAGCAAGGTAACAACGGCATTTTGTGCTTGTATGTCTGTCGAATACAACACAAATGTATACCAACAACAAAACTAAATAAAAAAAGTAAAAAATACCTTTACATTTCACAATTGTTTTGCAGAAATTGCTAACCATACATATATTGCCTTAAATCCTCTGTTATTTAAATAATAAATTTTAAATCAAATCGAATTTTTTAACATACTTTATTTGGGTATGTGATGGATATCGATCGTCAAAATTGAATACGATTTGACATTTCAGCGAATTTTATTGGCATAATTCCTTATATGTATTGGGGAACAAATATTTTATATATACATTTTTAATGACAGAAGAATAAAGACAGCTGACTGTTCAAGGTTATTAAAAATGTTACTCTAAATGAGTAATAAAAATAATGAAGGGGTTTCGAACAAAATCATCTTCAGCAATGAGAATATTTTCTACATGATGGTTTAGTTAATCGTCAAAATTGCCGCATTTGAGATTCAGAAAATACACGACTGATTATTGAGAAACAAGTGCCTCAAAAACGTGCCACAGATTTTGGACTGGGCCATCATCGAACCATTTTCCTTCGAAAATGCGGCTTTTCGGGTAATAACAGTATATAGTGCTCTGTCGCGAAATGATTTGGACTAAGAAGCAATGCAATTACAATTCATTTTTGCGTGGATTTTGATATGATCTTGGAATCCTTTACAAATCGTGTCGTAAACCTTAGAACTGTACCAGTTTCAATACTTTTTTTAAGAGGAAAATGATATCAACCTCAGTTCATTGATCATATATACACATAATTGAAATAAAAACTTGGATACCAGAACTCACATTCCAGTGCTATGGATCTAGTTATACTCCATGCAAACGACTATATAAAACTAACATTACGTAGTGTCTAGCTTGGCAGAAATTGTCTCCATTCTGTCTCTTCGATTCTAATTGCAGTCTCTGCTCCAATCCATTTTTAATAGTTCTCTTTAAACTTGTTAGGCCTATTCATGCTAGGATATTACATTTATATTTGGATTCAACTTTAAAACTTACCAGCAAAGTCCTTAATAGGCTGCAATAATTCTTCAGGTACTAAAGGATCATCTTTGGCGTTTACAAATATCATCGGGTGATCTATATTTTCAAAATAGTGTAACGATGAACTCCACTTGTATAATTCCTGAGCTGAGGAGAAGTTATGAACACGTCTCGTATAAGCCTCATCCAATTCTGGAAGTGTTGCTGCAGCAATTATATCACGCTCATTCAGATTGTGGCGTTGACGGCATTCCTCGGACAACAACACATGGCGATGTTTTAAAATTATGTTCTTCATATTCTCAGTCATAACATACAAATAGAAACGACGGAAATTTTGCCAATTCAATAGCCATTTAGTACCTCTATAAAAGACATAACAATATAGTATCACAATGAAAATGAGACTATTTGAGAATGAAAAAATGTCTACTTACTCGACCGCATTGTAGCCTTGACATATTGAGATACCACCAATAAGATTTGATGGTTTCGTTCGGTGATTCTCACCCAAATATTTCGTTACCAAATTGCCACCCAAGCTAAAGCCAACAGCTACGAAATTTGTATTTGCATACTTCTGTGTTAAATGTTCAATCATCATGGCAAAATCGTCGGTATGTCCTTGAAAATGAAAAGGAATGGTAGAAATTTATTATTAGTCACGGTCTAAAGTGCCTAGTTGATAACTATTAAAATAAATGGATTTCCTGGTAACGAAAACAACCACAACTTTATTTCCTGTGTGTTTCTTTTTGTTTTTGCTTGTTGTACTCACCATATGTAAATATCCTGTTTGAGGTTACTTGTACACTACCCAAGGCCCCAATGTGATTGAGAACGGCGCAACGATAGCCATGACATTGTGCATAATGGACAAATGTGCGTACATAAACACTCTCTGATGTATTGCCAATGCCGGGACATATGGCCACAGTGATGTCATCTAGAAAAGGGAGAAAAGTAAATGGATAATTAAATAATTAATTTATTGTCCAACTAGGAAAAGATAAAATAAATAATTCTAGTATTCAATAACTGAATAAGTTGAAAGTTGAATATGTGCATAATGGAATAAAGTGACAGATTGACACAACTTGACACTCTTAATTGACAAAGCCTGATCGGTCGCCTATTTAAAAGAAACAAGGGGATTGGAGATTTTTTAAGAAAATTAACCCACGTGTTGCGTCATCTCTATTTCTCGAATTGTATGAGATGTTTAAGTAAATAAGGTAGTAGAACGAAAAAAGGAAATAGTCCACAAAAAGTATTCAATGCTGAAACTACAACACCAATTGGAATATAATGAGTATCATTGAAGTCTGCGAAATATATATGTACTGTATTTTAAATATATGCCGATAGGTGGTAACAATTTTGAACATGCTTATTCGGAACACATGCAGATATCACAACTTGGTTAAACAAATGGCGAAGGCCTTTGACGTCGAGATACAATTTGTCCATAAGTATTTTTTTTTTAAATCTAACAACTTTCGAATGCTCTGAGGAAATCTTTATGAAAGATAGAAAAGTGCGGTGTCCATAAAAATAATCTACGTTTAGTTATCTTTACAAAACGTGCGAAGAAATTGAACGTTCTAAACAAATTTCTTTGCTATTGCTAAAAATGTGACACCTTTTTCCCAAAAAAAACCTATAAAGTCGTTATTTTTTTAACGTTTCAGCTTTAATTGCATTCTATTTCCACATAGCTTTATATATTTCAACGACATTTATCTGGTTTTATAATATGTACGGGGAGCTAAAAAAGTTCGCTTAGTTGCTGCGATATTATAAGTTTTTAATAAATCAAAAATTACAATACTATTTGTTATAATCTTACGATATATCACTCTAATTTTCAGAAAGATCGGTCAAAATGGAGACAAGAAAACGTAAAATTAGTGAAGCAGTGTCAGTGGATATCTCTGTGCCAACGCAGCAAAGAAATTCGGTTTGCTCTTCTTTTTGAATGTCAAACAGCGTTTGGAGTGTATGCGCCATCCCTTGTGACTATTTCAAAGTGATTCCGGAGATTCCACACCGGTCATTTTCTGTGTAGCGCTGGTGACGTCTAAAATTGACGAAGATCCAAGACTGACCCAGGAAATGATTGCTGAAGAACTAGGCTTGAATGCCATGGCTGTATCGCGAATTTTAAAAAATAATCTTGGATACACGAAACAATCTGCACGATGGGTTCCTAGAATTTTAACTGAAGCTCAAAAAGAGGCACATGTGCGTTTTGCTTAATGTTTTCTTGACAAATTCAAAAACGGAAAGTCTTCCACTTTTCAGAAAATGTTAACAGGTGATGAAGCATGGTTTTACAAGTACGATCCTGAAACCAAACAACAAAGCATGGTATGGAGCCCAGAAGGTGCAATTTGAAGATTTTGAAGACTGTTTTTCAAGGTGGATTTATCGACTTCACAACTGTATCGAAACAAATGGCGATTACGTTGAAAAAATACAAAGCGATGAAGAATAAAGATAAAAAATTAAAACATTTTTTGTTTTATAACTTTTGTTAGCCCCCTCGTAGTGTTGTTAATCTAATACTATATTTCTTGGTTCGTATTGGCCACAATCCAACCTGAGGACTTGCCGCTCGCGAGTCAGCTCGCAAAATAGACTGAGCCTGAATTTGGCTCGGGAGCGAGATTTTACGAATCCTGCTCTATTTAAAATTTAAATTGCTGGTCGATGTTGTCAACTTTGGGGTACCACTGCAGTGGGGTCTGCAAAATAGCACTATTACACTACACACATTTAATGCTATAAAATTAAGAATAATTAATGGTTTTAGACGAATTTTGTTTTAAATATTTATTGAAATCGAAATGACCCCCTTTGGCCTTCACGCACGCCTTAAGTCGCACTGGCAAATCATCAATAGTCGCACGCACGCACCTCGCTCATTGAAAAGTGATCACAGCACCAATCAAAGCAGTCTTAAGAGAATCAATGTTGGGGTATCTGTTGTGGCAAACCACGTCCACTAAAATTGTTCACAGTTTGAAATCCAGTGGGTTCAAATCATGGCTGCCAGAGGACATACTTCAGAGGAAATGAAAGCTTGCAAATTGTTTTGAAGCCAAGTTTGGGCAGTTTTAATCTTATGGGCCGGTGCAGAATTCTGCTGGAAAATCCACGGCAGGCAATAACTAAGTGGCTTCACAACAGCTTTCAAAATGTTTTCTTGGTAAAGACTGGTCGATGTTTTGTACCCTTGTTCGCAGAAATGCAAGTCAGTGACCCTATCGTAAGAGACTCCCCACCAAATCATGACAGTAGCTAAGTGATGACCATTGTCGACGCGTGGGATTAGTTCACAAGCTTCCTTAGATGGCAGCGCATACAGTTATCATACTCTTATAATTTTGCTTGTTAAATGTTTCCTACTCGGTAAAAATTTATTCATCGCTCGCTGAATAATCTGTCGTTTTTTGTTGTTTGGATGCAAATATAAAGTGTGTTTGGAGCTTGTCGCAAAAAATATATTATGCTTGTGTTCAAACACATTGTGTTTGCTATTCAATATTACATGTATGAGACGCAATGATTAATATGTTATAATATTGTGTTTGCGACCAACATATATTCATGTTTGTGATACAAATACAGCTGTGTTTGTTGCACTGTCTATGCTCTCTCGAGAGCAAGAGAATAAAAGAGGGACAACAAGAGAGTCTATCTTGTAAGTGTGTATCAGTATTTTTGCATTATTCTCTCAGTCAGTGAGTCATAAATATTCCTGAATGTGCGTGAAAATTGCAGATGAATTGTTTCTTATTTTGGCTGATGTATTGCGTGTTAGTTGCATGTATTCAATCGTCAATGGTTCATCGGACAGAGGATATCAAAAGCGCTTGATCAGAGAAAAAAGAAATAACGAAGGTTCGGACGGTTAAATGGTTTGCGAAATTACTTTGGTTTTTGTGTATGAGTTTCGTATATACATATGTATGTGTGCTACCAAAGTGAGAAACGGTTTTGAGGACAGAAACGGCGAACCATTTGTGAAATAAGTGTAATAAAAAAACACAAGTAATTTATCCACGCTTGGCTTGCATGAACTTGATTTGTATATAAATATCTTGTTTGTGTACCAACGCATAGTGATAACCGACGTATAGTTGAAACCTTCTGAAAACAAAAACGTGACAGAGTCCGCGTGATTTAATGTGGTTCTCGACGTGAAGTCCTTAACCACAGGTGAGCACCGCCCCACCAAGAACATGTTTGATACGACTGTTAGCGCCGCCCGTGAGATATCCGTGCTACCCCGCATAGAGGGGCAGCCAAGAGATCAGGAATAGGAAGCCTTACACCATTGGTATACACGATTACGTGGGAGAACAAACGCCCCGTATTCGCATATCCGCCAGCGCGACTTCTTTCTTCCGTCCACGAGCTACCAATTGAGCAAACTCTCTGTACATGAGCTACTCCTCCTTGGTAAAGAGTGAGGTACTATCCGAACCTCTTCCGTGATAAGGGCCACGGATCCTATATTTCGAGGATATGCACCTGCCTAGCATACTTCGTTACAAGTAACTGATATACTAGGCAACTACATAGCCTCTACCAGCGATTTTGGTGGCAACCACAGCCAGCACGATCTCCCACTAGGGGGCCAACACCACCCGTGCTACCAGATAGGCATACTCTCTGGTCCGAGTTCGCAGTGAAGCTGCTCCCAGTTTTTACTTTGTACTAAGTAGGGGACTGGTCACCCCCGGCGACAAAAGCTTCAATCGTGAAACAATTCTACAATATCAACACTAACAACAACATCACGTGACATTGCCATTTAAATGCTAAAAATTGCAATATAAACGTTCTAATAACTACAGTCAGACGGCTGCAGCTTTCTCACCGTGGGAGCAAGGCTGTTTCCACCTCTTCCGGTCAATAACAGCGACCGGCAGCCAATCTTCAGGCTTCGCCCGATGATGCCCCCGTGGGTCACAACAACAAGACACAAACTGAAAGGGCACGAGTCCGAGACCTTCCACGTGTCAATCCCAAACAGCACACGGTACCAGAAACAGGCCTCTGGTCAGACCTCGCGGCTAATCCACTTCCAAATTCGACTCCGACGAAGTCCGGGACTGGCAATCCCTGTGTTCGCAGGGTTCAGCAGTACCGACAACGAGATCCTAAACGGCTGAATAACTAGCTTGAAAAAGCCAGGATCACGAAAAACGTTTAACCACTACAAAAGGGAGACACCGATAGAGACCAGTGAAACCCACAACAACAACTAAACCGTCCTAGCGCGCCGACTCGCGAAAACACGAGAGGCAAACCGCGTTGCAACACACAACGCATCCGGAGACAGAAGCATACTACTCACACACCACTCACCACCGGATCTGGTGACACCCATGCCGACTAAATCCCTAAAAGCCCCGTAAAGGGGACACTCGCACAAAACATGGAGCCAATCTTCGATTGGCGCTTCGCAATCACACGACTCCCGATCCGCAAGTCTCATTCTGGGCAAGAATGCATTTAACGACCCGTGACCTGTCAGTATGAAACCAAGGCTTAGGTTGAAGCTAAACTCAGGGTTCTTCCCGACGAATTCTACATCCGGTATAAATCTATACGTTACTCGACCGTTGGTACTGGAATTCCAACGGCCCTGCCACTCAGATGTGACTAACGCATCTAACCGAGCCCGCCGCTCACTTCTACTCATGCTCTCTGCTCCAACTATGAGCCAATCAGACTCACCCAGTGCGTACCCCCTCTTGATTTTGAAGTCCATGCTACGACGCATCACCTCTAGATCAAGAGGAGTGGCACCCATCAAAACTTGTAGACACCGTACGACATACTGGCATACATGCCAATAACATTACCCTCTGAACAGAGAATAATCGACGTTGCCCGAAGACGCTTCTAGCAGTTTCGCACCAAACAGAAGACCCAAATGTTGCCATGGCAACAAAAAGGCCCCTGTACACGGTCCTGACTGCTTGACGACTCAGACCCCACTCACTCCTCATAACACGCCTAACCTTTCCTACAACGCTCATCAGTTTCTCGCGAAGTCTCCCTATATGAGGCAAAAAGTTCATCCTTTCTCCCATGGTGACTCCGAGGTACTTCACCTCCGTGGAGTAACGGATTGTGCCACCACCATTCAAACGCACGATTGGAAAATGGGACTTGAAACTACCCTTCAGCAACATGGTCACTGTCTTTTCCACCGATAAACTAACTCCTACACGCTCGCCCCACCGAGTGACAATACTCATCATATCCGAGGATAGCTGTTCCAACTCGGAACGAGAACTACCCTCGACCATGATAAGCAAGTCATCAGCGTAAGCACATATCTTGCATTCGGCCTCAAGCTCATGCAAAAGCAAGTCCATCATCAGATTCCACACAAACGGTCCACAAATGGAACCCTGTGGACATCCTCGGACCACATCAACACACTCAGAACTATTTGCCCCGACTATCACTGCTTTTCTGTCAGAGAAGTAACTTCTCCAGAGTGCTACTTCCTGACACCCTAGCCCCGCTAGTCTTTCTTCCACGCTCGCCCAACTCAGATAATCAAACGCACCTTTAAAGTCGATGAAAACACCCAGAAGATACTTCTGAGTACACTCTACAACAGTTCTCCTCACGTGCGCCCAGGCATCTTCGACACTTCGGCCTCTTACAAAGCCGAACTGCCAACGGCAGATGCTGTCAGCGACTCTCTCATTTAGTCTCTGCACCAGAATCCTCTCCAGTACTTTTCCAAATACTGGTAAGAGACTGATACCCCGATAAGAACGAGGATTACTCCTGTCCTTATCGATTGACTTCAAGAGTACAATGACACGGGCTACCTTCCACTCGCGTGGAAAATATCCCTCATGTACACACCGCCCATACAAAGCCTCTAGGTATTCCGGGATAGCCTTCCAGATGCTTTTACACATCTCTCCAGCTATTCCATCCATACCAGGTGACTTTCGCGACTTAACCAACGCCATGCTTTCTGCGATCTCTGATCTTTCCAGCTCGGGTGCAACAGTCTCAACTTCCCCAGAAGAAGGAGAAGAGGCCACTGCCTCCGCTCTCGGAAAGAACTCCCGCAGCAAAACTTTGACGCAATCACTCCAGGAAGTAAGAATGGCATCGCCATCTTTCAACCCGGAGAGATCTGTCCTCCTACCTCTGCCAAGGCAGATTCTATAAACATGACCCCAAGGATCATTCCTATGGCAGGCAACAAACTGTCGCCAATCTTCCTCTTTCACGTTTACAAGCATATCCTTGTAATCGCTGAGGCAACTTTTGTACGCTGATCTGAGCTGGTCAAGATCACTAGCTTCGTTCCGTTTGCCCCTCTGGAAACGTTTCCTGAGACGGCGCACTTCCCTCCGCTTGAGTGTCAACTCACGTGTCCACCATCGTAATCTTCTCAAAGTTTTCTTGCGACACCTTTCAAGGAGTTCGTCATTAGCCCTATGAACAACTTCGCGTAAACACGAGACTTGCTCATCTACGGTCCTACGACGAAAGACTTCTATTGGAATCTCGCTAGCCTCAGCTGCGATGAATTCACCATACACATCCCAGTTCACATCCCTGGTGCGCCACCGCACGATGTCTAAGCTGCTAACTTCAGTCCGTTCGTAAGTGAAATCAATTACAATGTAATTGTGATCACTTACGGACGGTCTGACCCTCCAACTAAACTGAAACGTACTCAAAGCTGCGCTATTCGCAATCGTCACATCTATATCGCTAACTCCTCTACCATTATCAAAAGTGTACTGCTCACTCGGCTCATTCAAGGCATGAAGGCGGCCCGAAACAATCCATTCACTTAGCATCTCTCCCCGGTAATGGTTTTGCGACCCAGTCGAAAGTCTGGGTGTTTTGCTAAACCATAGCGGGTTTGATGCGTTAGCGTCTATCCCTAGGACGAGAGGGTTACTACTCGCAAGTAGTAGTACCGTGTCCATATATGCCAAATACGGCTCTAAAGGATCAGAAAACTTGCAGTAACTGCTACACAAAAATATCCGTCCGAAACCCCCTTCTACACACACGCAAACCCCCAAGTCGGTCCTAGAAACTACGGTACACTCTACGTTACCGTCATTCACGACCACCGCGGAGTTAAGTCTCAAATCAGCGAAGACCCGCATACTCGCAGGCAAACCTGTAATGACACCATGGCCACTAGCAGGTTCCTGAATGAGAGCAAAACTACACTGTCGTTCTACCATTACCTCTCCTACCTCGCACATTGCCGACATTGCCCTACCACAATTTATTTGTAGAATTGTGTGTCCCATACTTAATGTCTAGCCCTCGCTCTAGCCAGCATAACGCTATACATGGGACAGTCCTCAGTCATCATACGATGAGCCGAGGGTCTCCCCTGGAAAGCGCAGTTTCTGCAGTGAATTGCGTTACCGCAATCCCTTGCCCAGTGACCCTGCTGTCCACACCGAGAACAGGCATTCTCTTCCCTAACGTAGTGATCAAACGACAAACACCTGAAACAGCTTGGCACCGGATCAAACGGTCGTACGCGGAATGAAAACCACTTAACGTAACAACGACGCGATGCTAGCAAAGGCTCAAGGGCCGAAGCCCGCCCTTCCAAGACAACGTTCGTTGTTCCGCTCTTGGAACTATCCCACGGCCGACTAGTGAGCCGGACACCACTCTTAAACTCCTCAAGCGAGATCCCGTCCTTGAGGTTTTTCTCGAAAACATCACCCATGAACTCGTCATGAGTGATCTTCGAGTCGACCCCTTGGACAACAACCCGCACAACCGAGCTAGCAGGCACCGTAACGGTGAGCCCAGCCTCCTCAAACTTGGTATTCTTGTCAATACCCGCACGCTCCGCTACAGATGGTGTGCGTATTAATACGCCACCACCACGAAGCGCCCTGATCTCATGGACCCGCTCTCTTAAAGTGGGCCCCACCTCACTCACCACCTTGCTAGCCACATCCTTGGCAGTTTGGCTCTGACGGCCCCGCACCACCAAGGACCAAGTCTCGACGGGCTTCACAACCGGTGCAGTGACTACCGAACAACCTCCTCCCACAGCTACAGGGGCAGTCGCCACTGGAGCCGGTGCGAGGAACGTTGCCGGCGCGGTGGGAACCGCGGGTCGAACGGCACTCCTACTGCTCTCCCTGGGCTTAGCATCAAGACGGCCCCGAAGGCGCTCGTTTTGAGCCAGCAAACCTACTACGAGTGCCTCGTACTCCGAAGAGTAACCGAGGACCCTCGCAACCAACTCCTTACTAACATTGGCCTCCATCAAATCGGAGACCAACCTACGGGTGACCGCCTGTGTTCGCTCTACAGCGGCACCGACGTCACCCAGTCCACTGGGACCTACGCGGCTACGGCCACGACCACCATCGCTGCTGGCGGATGCTGCCGTACCAACAGGTACAGTTGGCAGCGGACCCTTCGACACGCCTTTCGGCGTACCAGCAGCACGCAATACCTCACCTACCTTCCCTATCGTCGACCTTAACTCCTCAGCCAAATCCTTGGCACCACTGGTGCCAGCAACCAACTTGGCGCTGCTACTAACAGCAGCACCCCCTTCTCTACCTGCCTGGGCACCACTCGTGCCCCTCTTCGGGCTGCCTTTAGAAGGCACACCAACCACTCCTGAACTGCTGTCAAAGTCAGCGTCAACCGGCTTCGACCTACTCTTCACTTCTGGCGACCCCAGTCTGGCCCCGCCGCTTAACCATACCCCAAAATCAACAAGTAAGTATAGAAAGAACACTTACCAGATTTTGCAGTTACTTACTAGCAACAAAATGTACTATAAGAAGCACTTAACCACTTGTTTACAAAATTGGCGAACCAAAGTTGTAAACAAGTTACCGTTCTTGCACAACAACAGCGATCACAGCAACGATGCTATGAACAAACTTGTTACCGCACACACACTCACTACTACTGTCGCAAAAAATGACCACTATAGCAAATCTATCCACTGACTATCCGAAAACACGTCTGATCGCAACGAGAGCTCACAAACCAATGACAAAAAAAAAAACGTGACAGACAACAATGAATGGAGAAGCAAAAGAGTACCAGATTCTCATTTGATGCAAGAAAATGCATTCAATGCAAGTAAATGTAAAAACGGCCGTTTTAAATCTTTTAATTTTTTGTATTAATTACTTATAAATGTGGATTTGTATTGATAAAATTAATTATAATAAATAATACATATATATTGAAATCAAAGAATAATTAGTTTCTAAATATTATTATGTTTGGGAGGAAATACGCATACAAGTCGCTTGGGATTCTCCTGGATACCCATTTTCCCAACGATGACCGGAATGCTGGTCATCAGCCAGAAGAGCTAGGCGGAAACTCACCTAGCTTATAAAAAGTTCGCTCAATAGTGAGCAGAAAAAATCTGATATGGGCCATTAGATGCATTAAGCCCTATAAATCAGCCGGACCTGACGGGATAATTCCCGCGCAACTACAGGAGGCTTTATACCTATCTTGTAGTATGTTGGAGGCAATCTTCAGGGGCTGCCTTATGCTGGGAGTCATTCCTAGCATTTGGAAGCAAACCAAAGAGGTTTTCGTACCGAAAGCGGGCAAATGCTCTCACGTCAAACCAAAGGACTTTAGACCAATCAGTCTATCATCCTTTGTTCTTAAGACATTTGAAAGGTTACTGGATATTCACGTTCGAAGTAATCTTCCACAGAATCTACTATCGAGTTCTCAGCATGCCTATATCAAGGGCAGGTCAACTGAGACGGCTCTCCACTCTATAGTCAGCATAATAGAGAACTCTCTTGAGAATAAGGTCTTCACTCCAGTGACCTTCCTGGACATCGAGGGATGGTGTAACAATTGCTAGGAACGTTAAGAGGGGGACACCGCAGGGGGAGTTCTGTCTCCACTATTATGGTTAGCTTCTGTCAATGAACTGCTTCTTGAATTGGACAGGGCCGGATGCCAGTCTTTGCCTATGTCGATGATATTGCTATCATCAGTAAGGGTGGAAACCTCAATTTACTTAGCATTCGTACAACCAGCATACTTAGTCTGATTTCGAACTGGACCGCTAACAACGGATTATCACTTAACCTTCTTAAAACCGAGCTTATCTTGTTCTCTCGGAAATATAAAATACCCGCATTTGAACTGCCGTCAGTTAATGGGAGCAATTACAGTTGACGGAAAAGGTCAAGTATCTGGGAATAATTCTCGACAGAAAAATGTCTTGGAAACCGAATGTAGAGGAGAGTGTGAAAAAGGCGTCTGTTGCTCTTTACTGCTGTAAAGAGGTCCCTCCAAAAGAAATATAATCTGAATTCCTTGATGAAAATTCAAAGATCAGCACTGATTAGCGTTAGTGGGGCAATGGGCACGACGTCAGGTAGTGCACTTAGTGCTATACTGAGCATCTGTACTCCAGATATCATGGCCGAATCGGCAGCCGCTACATCCCTGGTGAGAATCAGAGATTGTTGCGTCATGATATCGGGGAAATCCGGACACGCTGAATTGCGCCAAATCTAAGGACTTCTATTCCGAACAGGAATACGTGAGAAAAGTCACTTGGAAGGGGACACCAGTGGTATCAGATTTTTAACGGATGGATCAAAGTTGGACGAGCAAGTTGGCTATGGGGTCCATTCACCGGACCTAAATGTAAATATCTCCTTCAAGCTGCCTGATCACTGTAGTGTATTTCAGGCGGAAATTACCGCCATACTGGAGGTTGCTGAAATACTGAAAAGTAGTGTCACAACCCTCCGGAGAATATGTATCTACACAGACAGCCAGGCTGCCATAAAATCCCTGGAAGCCATGTTTGCTACGTCTCTGACGGTGAAAGAATGCCACTCGTCACTTAGAGTGATGGCAGAGTATTTTGACATCAGGCTCATCTGGGTACCGGAACACAGCGACGTCCCTGACGGTGAAAGAATGCCACTCAGCACTTAGGGTGATGGCAGAGTATTTTGACATCAGGCTCACAGCGACATTCCAGGCAATTGCGTAGCGGATGCGTTACCTAGACAGGGCACTGCGGTACAGGTTCTTCCGGCAAAAGAAGGTGTTAGTATGCCAATCTCTACCTGCCGTTTGCAGATCAGGCAGTTGGCCGATAATATGTTCAAGGACAAGTGGAGAGTTACTTCAGCTTGCAAACAAGCCAAGGTCATCTGGCCACAGGTGGACAGGAAGAGGACTAGGCAACTATTTAATTTGCCGAGAGGCAGGTTATCCACAATGATAGGAACACTTACGGGACATTGTCTTGTAGGAAAACACGACCTAAGATTGGGACATAGAAACTCCACTCTCTGTAGATGCTGCATGGAAGAGGACGAGGAAACACCTTCTCTTGGATTGCCCTGCTCTGGCAGGACTGAGAAGTAGGATATTCGGAACACATCTAGTTAGCACCGTAGCCCTACAG
The DNA here is from genome assembly GCA_963931995.1 of Phaonia tiefii. Lineage (NCBI taxonomy): Eukaryota > Metazoa > Arthropoda > Insecta > Diptera > Muscidae > Phaonia > Phaonia tiefii. Next base: position 266,568,146 of record OZ008368.1, on the reverse strand, counting down.
GAATATCCTTATAGACAAATTTATTGAAAGGGCAAATTGGCTGGACGACTAGTCAATAGTTGCTATGGAGGAAATTGCTGGTATCACAATTGGCTTCTTTAGTCAAAGTGTGCTAGACAGCGTGCTGTCTTGCAGCCTTTTCAACCAACCAACCAATTGTCATATCCGATATTATTTAATCGGTTTTAGCACACATCTTTTGCAATTTTTATGATTTGGCACCCTTATAAGGCCATCATGGTGATTTTCCTCAAGATGGTCTACCTTTTTCGCACCATATCATTCTGAAACCGTTGAGTGACTACATCGTGTTATACCTTGTTGTAAGCGTATGGACTTATGCTAGAAGGAATTGGTATCCGCGTTGAATATTTTTTTTCATTTAGGTACAACTTTTGGGTAACCCCGAAAACCCCAAATTTAAATTTATTCTAAAAATTGACAATTTTTTAAATTAAGTGTTTGAACGTCTAGAGTGGTGGGATTTTACTCAAATTTTTACCACATTATATTCAGGTCAATTGCAATTCTTTATTCAAATTAACTGAGAAGTGAAACTTTTCTAGTGTTTGCTAAAATGTACACCCAAAATTCCAAAACCCGAAAACTTTGGACACAAGTCGGGCCGGGCCGCCTTAGTCTTATCCGCTTTCACCACGTTAGTTTTAGACCAAATGGCATAAGAATCCGCTTCGTATTTACCAAAAATTCAAAGTTGAGTTTTCATTGCCACCATATACAGCCATGGACACTAAAATAGTACAAAACTACTCTTAAGTTTGAAGTAGCATTTTTTTAAACTTTTTGACTATATATACCAATTGTTATGGTCTGCATCAAGTCAAGCTTCTGTCAAACTATTTATTTTTTGTTCTGATTGCTGGAATGTGCAACTAGCATCTTTTGTTTTGGGCAGTAAATTAGCACAACGCCAGCGGAACGGTCATAAAACGCTTTTGTGTGCGTATTTTGTGTCCAACGGTATTTTTTTAAAATATTTGTGCAATTTCTCTAATCTTTTCTTAAAACATGTGGCAGGGAAAAGATATATTTTTATTTTGCATCTTTAAGTCTGTGTGTAGTCCTGTGAATAAAAATTACACTCATGAGTTTTTAATACATATTTTCAAACTTACCTTCAAATTCTTTCAATGGTTGATATAAATCATAGGTTAGCGTGGAACCATCCTCCAGGGATAGGTAGACACGTTCACCCAAAGGCCAAGGACATTTAACTCGTCCCACAATACTATGTAGAACTGTTTGAACGTGACCGCTAAAACCCCACAGTCTGGTTGGAATGTATCTGGAAATGTTAAATAAATATGTAAAGGACATTGGAATATTAGACATGACAAGGCGAGTGTAGTACATATAAGTATAGTGGATATGTGAGAACGAATAACACAACGAAACTGCAAGTTAAATTATTTGGGAATGAAATCAGATGTTAGGCAAAGCCAAAGAAAATTACTCGCATATTTAAAATTTAATGATTTTTCATAGCACTAAAGTCGATTTAAAGTAGTTACTTTCGATTACTGTCGTCTTCAGTTTACTGTCCTACTGTTTACAATGTAATAAGAATATCTTTCATATGTTGATACATGAATACAGTTTCCATACAGTGGTGAGAACTTTTGCTCTCACCACCAATTGTCTGTAGTAATGGAGGTCATAGCAACAAGTTGCCATCGATTACGAAATAATCAAATATTTATTTTTTTCAATCGTTCCCAACTTGATAATTACTATTGTGGTCTTGTAGTTGACTGAATTGTGGTTGTTATTTCTAACTAATCACAAGTCATTTAAATTGTTAATATGAAAAACATTGAATTCTGTCGTGTACAAAAAGAAAACGATAATACTAATTATACGAGTATTAAGAAGACACGCAATCCCAAATAGCCCTTCCCAGAAGCACCAGTAATCAACGACGGATGTTGCTCGTTTATTTCATAGGTATGTATAGTTCCGGAGGTGAAAGAGTAAAATGTAGTGAAATGGATACTATAATTTAGACGTTTGATTTTTTTAATGACACTGTGCGACAGTGGATTTAGGACCTCAACCAAACCAACAAATTATGAAAGCACATGGTTGTCATATAAACCCGCTGGGTTTTGCCCATAATCGCCACATTTTTTTAAAGGCCACGACGATTTCTTCTGAGGATCATGACTCAATTTTCGATTTTATTTCAACAATTCTCATTACCTAATTCTTTCTAATATGTATTTTAGAAAATATGTAATAATACTCCATAAAATTACGAAAAGTCAAGGTTAGGTTAGATGTTAGTGGCAATCGGTGAACTCATTTAGACTTATTAGTTCATTGTGATACCACGGACTAACGAGATTAAGCATTAGCTCCACACTAGACTATTTACATTGCTCCAAGAGCAAGATATTGTTTACGTCTTTCTGAGATAATTCTCCCAGGTCCCTAAATAGGTAGGATCCCACAGTAGACATCCTCCTGCCGGTTACTGCTGGACACTTGCAAAGAAGATGTTCAGAGGATTCTTCCTCATCCTCACAACTTCTATAGATGTCATTTTCCGACCTTTAGTCTTGCTGCATGTCTACCAATCAAACAGTGTCCCGTCAAAACTGAAACAAGCATTGACAACTTGGGTCTGGCTAAAGACAGAATCTTCTTGGATCTCCTGCTATCCACTATGGACCAGATTTCCAGATTTGTCTTGAGCGTACCCCTCGTGCATGCATCATTGTATAGGAGCTTTCTTGCAGGATATGCTTGCGCGTCGCTAGGGACATGCAAACACGCTTCAATTCTTTTAGAATCAGTAAGTTGGCCAGCTTAACCGTTCTACTAAATTCTCTACTTGTACATCTTTGTTGGGAAAAATCGGCGCAATTTGGCAACCCTAGTAGAAGAGAACCAAAAAAGTCGACGCGATTCACTCAAACCCATTTCTTTCCCGCGTTATAACTTGATTATGTCATACTTTTTACATACTTTATGTAATTTTATTTAAATATGGTTGGAATTTCTATAGTTATATAGTTCTAAGTTAAAACTTTCTATAGCTAAAACTGCTCGTACGAGGGTTGCATTTCATGTTTCGGGATTTGGCAACCCTAGTGTTGCCATCTGGCAACTGACAGCTCTATCGTAAAGTTGGAAATTTTTGAGGTTATGCGTACTCAGAACGTTTTGACATACCAGAGCTATTTTCGTGCGATTATTTTTTACAACTTTCGACGTGGATTAACTCAGCAACAGTGCATGGATGAACTTAATTCAATTGTTGGCGAAGAAGCTCCATCAACGACCAGTGTTTAACGATGGTATGGTGAATTCAATCGTGGTCGCAGTTCACTCCAAGACGAATTTCGTGAAGTGTTTTCGCAGAACAGTGAATTCTGAGTGGTACACAACCATTTGTTTGCCAGTTGTTTTCCAAGAAATCAGGAAAACCAACCGCCGAAGACGGATCACTCTTCACCACGACAATGCGAGCTCGCACACATCGGCTGAAACAACTGAATTTTTGAGCAGCCAAAACATCGATTTGATGGGTCATCCGCCGTATAGTCCTTACTTGGCACCGAATGACTTCTTTTTATTCCCATACGTAAAAAACAAACTGAGAGGTCAACGTTTTTCGACACCTGAAGAAGCGGTTGCTGTATTCAAAATGCATCTTTTGGAGATACCTCAATCAGAGTGGCAAAAGTGTTTCGACAATTGGTTCAAATGCATGCAAAAGTGTATAAATCTTCATGGGGAATATTTTGAAAAAACAATAAAGTGATTTTCGATGATTAATATTTGTTTTTGTTCTCTAATTCCGAAACATAAAATTCAACCCTCGTATATCAAAATATTCAAAGAGAGAGAGAGCAGAGAAACGACGCGCTTCACTCGTTTTCGTAGTTGGCATTCCACTCCATGAGTAAATTTTCTTCTCCATACCATAGTTGCTTTATGGAATCACCCTGGTTAGATACTGTAACATAATCAGAAAACTGCTCGTGTTTTGAAATAATCAACGAAGAGAGTAAGAGAAAGAGCAGAGAAACGAGGCGCTTTACTCGTTTTTTTGTTGTCTTCTACGACGTTTGCATTCTCTTTGCATTCTCATTCTCTTTGGGATACACCCATACATGTTCTCCATTTGACCAGGAAGGCATCTTCCACCCCCTTGGCTTTGTTCTTGGGCAAGAGATTTATAGCGACTTGTTGAGAGCACTAGTGACCAAGATGTATCTATTACAGGTGGAAGCGTTACAACAGCTGATTTCAATTTTTTTCTTGTGGTTGTATTTCGACCTTGTCAAATGTTGTTTATACTAATTCCAAGATGTATCTAGTACAGGTGGTAGCGTTAAAATAGCAGACGAAAGTTTTTCTTGTCCTTGTGGTTGTTGCCGACAATTACAACAATTCCTCCTGATACAACCTGAAATAAATACACACATCTTGACAATTTCGTTCGACTGAATTTGACAAGGTCGGCTCCTGAAATAAAAACAAAATGCCTTCAATTCTACCTTACTTATTTTGCCATGCTAGTGACCCTGTCCGCTACATTATCTATGTATGTGTATCATCTACGCACCTTATCTCCACAGCTGTTTCAGATCCCAAATAATATATACAGGTCTTTTCACAGAGTTACCAGTCAGTCCTCCTCGCCTATGGGAATAATCGCCCAAGTGAAAATCGTCCAAAACGAAAAATGAACAATGACCCAAAATTTTTGGGTGTTTTTTCATTAAGAAAAAAAGACCCAAAAAAAGAGGTAAAATCGCCCAAAAATTTAAGAACATTCGCCCAAAAATATAAATGCAATTTATGAACAAACGCCCACTATTTTGTGGTGAAATCGCCCAAGACTGTAGCGAACAACCTCCCAATTAAGTAAAAGGGCGATCATTCATCATGAACAAACACCCAAAAAATCAAAAATATCAAAACGCCCAAACAATCGCCCAATTTTTTTTCCCATATTTTTTGGGCGTTGTTCATTTTTGGGTTTTGGGCGATTTTCACTTGGGCGATTATTCGCATAGCCGTCCTCCTCACACGAAACGTCAAAGAAAATTTTAAACATTTTGTATTTTTACAATTTTTTGGTCACGATAGAGAAATTCTTTCTTCGAAGGAATTGCAGCCCACAACTTGGCAAAATACACTAATCAATATAAATTGTATTTAGCTCCCCAAAACTGGTCTATACATTCAAACAAACGTCATTTTATATGTCCAATACCAAATTGTTAATTGGATTTTGCATTATAGACAAATTTAGTGCTAATAACATATAATAGTGTAATATGTCAATGTTCTCTACAGAGAAAAAAACACTAACAAACAAAAACCTTACGATTACTCGTATTTAGCTAAACTTCGAGTATAAATAAGATTGTGAATTTAAAACACATTATAAATTGCAATAACATATTCCCTAATCGACGACTCTTGCACAAATGCACCGTACTTCCGTGAAGGAGTTAAGAGTCCTTCGTTTTTCCAGGACAACGAGCGAATGAAGGTCAAGGCGATCTACAGAAAATTTAACAAAAAAAAAACAACATTTTATTGCTTTGAGTTTGTTTACACTTGAAGTGAAGAAAACACGAATAGTACAGCAATAAAACTATTATTCTGCTCGTATTCGAATGGCAACTTATCATCCTTTGTACTTGTTACATTTCCATGAGTATTATGAGTTTCCTTGGCGTTTTTTGTTTTTGTCGTTGATATTATTCAACAGCTATAAAAGAAAAGTGTTTTTCCACATCGAACAAATGTAATTTTTCATAATATTATTATACTTGGCATTGTAACCCAACCGCATCACATAGCCCACGTCCTCCCATCCTGTTGCCATTGAATGTGCAAGCAGTGGATATTACGAAAATCTTCTATATATAAATGAATGAAATGTAAGAGTTATGGACACCATAAAATTGTTTTCGCTCGACTAGTATTTGGTGAGATGTTGAGAATTTTCCTATTTATTTTATAGATTAAAATAAATTATTTTGCCAATGTGACTCATAGGAAAAAATTTACCTATTTAATTTCAGCTCAATGAATTAAATTAAATCATTGAATTGGCGCCAATTGTTTGGGTTAGGTTAATATGGGTGTTCCTCTTGGGCGTTAACTTAAGAACATGATTGATAAGATTGATGACAAGATTTATAAGTATGTATGTAGAAGTAGGTGGTCCAAAAACAGATATCCATTTCCTTAGTATCTGTTTTTTGGTCTTTGATCCCTACCCGGTTGGATACAATACTAGTTCTCTTAAATGCAAACAACTGTAAAAGTTGACATTGCGACATCATTAGTTTGACAGAAATTGTAATCTTTTGTTTATCTTTACTTCACCAGTGAAGTTGTTGTTTACTATTTGCAGACAGTTTTTAGGTTAGGTTAGGTTTAGGACACGTAACCAGAGGCAGTCTGCATGCTAATCACTAAACTCGGAGGTCAGATGAACCCTTGCCGTAGCTCTGTAAAGTTGAAAGAAATAGATAGATAGTTGGATAGATTCATAAGGGAACCAGTACAAGGTGTTTCAAAAGACGTCATCCGATGTTGTTTGGCTCTCATTTTTTTTTGATTATGTTTATTTGAACCTTTAGAATTTCATTGGTTAAGTTGAGAAGATGACATCGGTTAAATGGGCGCCGTCACAATTGATTACCATACGGGGTCGTTTTATGGCATTTTTCATCACTTCGGCGAGAACTTCGGGCGACAGATTCTCGCACTCGTGTCGAATGTTGACCTTGAGGGCTTCCAGGGTCTGGGGCTTGTTCACGTAAACACGGGACTTCAAAAAACCCCACAAAAAATAGTCTGGAACGGTTAAATCGGGAGATCTTGCGGGCCAGTGCAAATCGCCAAAACGAGAGATGAGGCGACCCGGGAACGCCGCCTTCAGAATATCGGTTGTGGCTCGCGCAGTGTGTGTCGTTGCTCCGTCCTGTTGGAACCACATGTCCTCCAGCCCTAATTCATCGAATTGCGGCAGAAAAAAATCGGTTAACATGGCCCTATAGCGCGCACCGTCCACTGTTGTCGTTTGACCAGCGGCGTTCTCGAAAAAAAATGGCCCGTTGACTCCTCCAGCGTGAACAGCGCACAATGCAGTCACTTTGAGCGGGTGTAATGGCTCCTCGTGCATCACTCGTAGATTTTCGGTGCCTCAGAAGCGATAGTTTTGCTTGTTCCCGTACCTGCTGAGGTGGAAATGAGCCTCATCGCTCATTATGATTTTGGTGGAAAAATCGTCCACTTTGTCCACGAGATTGAGGATGGCTTGGGCGTAGGTTACACACGTTTGGCGGTTGACATGCAGCCGCTGATGCACGGACTGGACTTTGTATGGGAACATGCGGAGGTCTTTGACCAAAATTCTCCATAGGGACCACCGGCTGATGGCTAATTGCGAGGCACGGCGTCTGGTGGATGTTTCCGGCGACAGCTCGACATCCTCGGCAACAGCGGCGTTATTCTCGACAGAACGGGCGCTCCGGGGCCGGCCACTACTGGCAACGTCTCGTGTGGTCCCATACTCTTCATGGTTAGTGGCCAAATGGCGCACTGTTTGCGCAGTCGGTGTCGGACGGCCGGGGAATCGGCGACGGTATTCGCGCTGCGCCAACACCACAGACGAATTGTTACGCAAAAAAATTGACACGATTATTCCGCGTTCATGGGGAGTGTATCGCTCCATGGCTTGTTTACTTGTATTCTACATCTGTCTAGTCCACAAATGTCAAAACAGATTTGACATTGGCGGCCATTTGCAAAAATAAGAGCATCTTCCAATAGGGTGGTCACTTTTGAAACACCCTGTAGATAGATAGTTGGATAGATTCATAAGGGAACCAGTACATAAATTCCAGTCGAGTGAACCGACTTAAACATACCCTCACCCTAAGTCATCTATTGTGTCCGAGTTCTGTTAAAAAACGCCTATATTCCCACCTTACGCTGAACGAATGGGCGTGGCAAATGCGACCATATTCAATAGTAGATTGACATTGCGGTAAATATTTTTTATTACACTGTGGACCACAAATAAAATGACAAGGTTCTGGCAACGGATTCTGATAGATGGGTTAAAAGAAGGTTTACGTATATCGGCGTCGGACGTCGGTGGTGCAATGGGAAGTGTGCGCGCCTCTTGTACTTGAGATCCTGGGTTCGATCCCTGCTCTGACCACCTTAAAAATTATTTCGACGGCGGTCACTTCGCATAGTGACGGCGACACTATCGAGTAAATATTTAGCCATGAAAATGCTTCTCAAAAATACCGTTTGGAACCGGTGTAAAACTGTAGGTATATGATGTGTTGAGCAATTTTGTGTAAAATTTTACGAAAAATATTTTTGTGGAACATTTTAACCCTCTACCTCCTCAAGATATGTCTTTTATGCCCCTTTTGCGGAAAAATACTTCTCGTAAAATTCTACTGTAAGTCCCTGAATACACCAAAGCTCAGAACTCAACCTAAATGCCAGAAATAAGTCAAAACTGAAAATGTCTTTTATGGGTTAATATCTTAATTATTCCGAATTGGTTCTAAAATGGTTGTTGTACATTTTAACCCTTTACGAACTAGTGTTAGGGGTTTTTTTTACCCTTTCCCGCAAAAGGGGCATAAAAGATCCATATCTTGAGGAGCTAGAGGGTTAAAATGTTCCTGAAAAATATTTCTCGTAAAATGTTACACAAAATTGCTGTACACATCCTATTCCTAAAATTACAATTACCACCATATGTAAACTTTCAAAACGCCGTTACACGTAAACCTATTTTTTACTCCCTCTAACAGAATCCGTTGTCAGAACCTTATCATTTTCGAAAAATATTCATTTCGTTCTACAGTCAACAGATTTGGGGAATTTTTGCGACTTCCAACCAGTTGTGCGCCCAGTATTTATGTTGGAGGTATAAAAATGGGCATGGCAAAGGTTAATTTTGTATTACACAGTAGCTTTTGTCAAAATATTGATCAGAACCAAATTTCATTAAGATCGGTCGTGGTTTACTGGAGATATCGAGTCGCCCAACCGGAAATACGTCCAACTTTTGTATGAGAGGTACGAATCTGGGCGTGGCACAGTATTCAATTATTAATTAAGCAGTAGCTTTTAGATCTTTGAAATATTGCCTACACTCAAGAAAAATTCGGTCGAGACAGCCGAATTAGCCGTGACCGACTTTAGAGGTTGTCTCAACCGAATTAGAGGTTGACCGAATTGACACCAAATTTGGTCATTGCAACCGACATAAGTCTAAATTCGGTTATTCCAACCGAATTGATACCAAATTCGATAGCTACAACCGAATTGATGCCAACTTCTATTACTCCAACCGAATTGATGCCACATTTAGTCACTCCAACCGCATTTGGTGCCAATTTCGGTTGCCGTATCCGAATTGATTCTAAATTCGGTTGTTCCAACCGAAATTTTAGAAAATTTAGTTGACAGAACGAATATTATTGAAGATTCGGTTGTCACAACTTGATTAAATTTTGCAACGAGGTTGGTTCAACCAAATTTCTGTTGTGGGAACTAAATTCGGTCGTGACAACCTCAATTCCGTTGTAGCAACCTCAATTCGGTGGTAACAGCCAAATTTACGGTTGCTACAACCTCTTCTCAAACAATTAGTTCTCTGCGTGTAGTACCGAATTTCATTAAGATCGGCTATGGTTTGCGGGACTCATTTTTCAATTAGAAAAATTTTCATGACTTGTAAGCTTGTAGTATGAATTTCTCATACATTAACCAAAAGTAACAAAAATTGGTCATACAAATTTAAATTCAAATAAACGTAACTGACAGTAGCACGGTCTTCATAAATGATATACGACGGAAAAATACAACTCTGTGATATAGATTAAAACTCACTTCAAAGCACTGCAATAATGCGAGAATGCGTGAGGAAAAGAAGAACATGGTGGAAAAATTCTGTCTGTTCTTGTTGTTGGAATTATAGGCCTTTCAGTGATGTTGATACTTAGGGATCTTCGATTGATACTAATTCGCACATGTGAATTGCAGAATTGAGTTTGTATATATACGATTGATGGTCAACCGATGGCGTTGTGGCCACGCCCTCTTTGGTACCTCCCATACCATATTTAGTACGAAATCATATTTCTTCTAAAACCTTTGTCTGGTAGATGTGATTAGCTTCAACTCAAACATTGGTTAATAATCTGTAAATATTTACGTAATTGGAGAAAATGGGCGAAGTGGCGACCCATTCTGGTACCTCCCATGCAAAAACTTGGTGGTCGTCCGTGTTGTCAATGCGATACAATTCCGGTCTTAATGAAATTGGGTATGAGGCTTCACGTCAATAAACGCCAGTCACCGATTAAGACAAAGGTGGTATTGCCACGCCCATTTTAGTACCTCCCATACAAAGTTCTTCGGCCATATAACTTCACAATGATATTTTGTTAGTTACCATAATTTGTCCAAACATATGTCGGGGTTGAATATGTGCGTTTTGGCCACGACCCTTCTGGTACCTCCCATACAAATCGATACATTTAGTTCAAAATCATATTTCTCCTAAAACTTTTTTCTGGTAGATGTGATTAGCTTCAACTCAAACATTGGTTAATAATCTGTAAATGTCTACTTAACTGGAAGTTGTCACGCCCATTCTGGTACCACACATACAAAAGCTTGGAGGTTGTCCGGGTTGTCAATGAGATAAGTCGCGTGAAACACTTCCGATTTTAATGAAATTAGGTTATAGGCTTCTTGTCATCAAATGCCAGTCACCGATTAAGACAAGCGTGATTTTGTTTGAATCAATCTTTATGAAGTAACCGCCGGTAACCGCCAATGTTTCCTAAAAATTAAATATTAACTACTGCCGCGCCCATTTTCGTACCTCCCATACAAAAGTTTGCGGCTTTCCGGCTTGCCGACTCGATATCTCCCGTATACCAGAACCGATATTAACAAAATTTGGTACTGACCAATACTATTTTGTGCAATACCGTGAAAAAACAGATGAACAACTTCGCCATGCATATTTTTGTACCTCCCATATAAATATTGGGCCGACAATTGGCTGGTAATCACGACAAGTTTGGTCGTAATCGATGAATTGACATTCCCGTTCTTAACTCAACGGCCGACTCAACTCAACTGAACAACAGCTGATTTTTGGGTTGTGTTCACTTGCTTTGTCGTATTGACTTTGACAACTCTGTGCCAGTTTGGTCGACAAATGCGTTAAATTTACACCACTGCTTGAGAGCAGTTGTGTTTATAGTTGTGCGTGTTTTTAAGTTGATAAGAGATCGTAAGAAGATATTATTTTGGTTTCAAATTATAATTTTCATTTAACATTTGAACATTTTAATTTAACAATAATATTTTATATATTTCGAAGTATCAAAATCACAAAGAATGCTCTATTTGAGAAACTTGTCCAGCTAACGGAATGTAATCCAGCCGTTGCCTTTGGAAAACCACAATTTAGCACCACGCAGAACCAAGTGCGAGAACTATGAAAGGATTTGCTCAGGATAAAAATACTCATGGAAGACGCAGGAGGTGTTGTTGTAGCTGATGGCAAATTGATGCCAACAACAACATACATTTTGTTTTTGCTTCTCACTTACGTTGTGTCAAATCCAACACGTACGTATACCAACAATAAATGTAAACAAACAAATACAAAAACAAAATGCAGGTGAACTTGACAGTTCGGAAGTGGATTGCAATGTAAACAAAGCAAATCAGCTGTGCTTATGCGTTCACCACCTATGAATCCATCTTGGATTTGCTGTGGAGTTAAATAGTTTAGGACCACCGTCCAGAACATGAATGAATGGCAACGTGTATGTGCAAATACATACCTTGCACTGGGCAGCTCAAGAAGTTTGGATGCATCACGAATATTTCTTCTTAAATGAACACACATTCATATTCGCGTTTTCGACTCCATCTTCATAAAAGAAATCTATGCTACTTACATATATCCATTTCGATTTTGCAAGCACAACACAATTGTTAAATCAGCTGCTTTTACTTGTCAAAATTGATATTTCGAGCTGGTAACACCATAACAATTGCAACCAAAAACAGTTGTGAACCACAATACAAAATATAAGTTTGGTCGTGTTGAAGTTGGGTCGTCTCTAAGTCGACCAAACTAAGTTGAGTGGTGAACGGTAATAGGGGCATAAGTTGGGTATTGAATAATATTTAGCGGAATGCCACTCTGCACATTTGCCAATATTCAATAGAACTCGGTCGCAATGGATGACTTCGGGTGAGGGTATCTTTAAGTCGGTTCACCCGACTGAAATTTCTGTACTGGTATTTTGTGTCATCTTCAATTTCTGCCTGAGTTGTTTTACAGAACATTACTTAACTTCTGCTTAAATATAGTCACGGATAAAATGTAAAATTTTTACTCTTTTTGCCAAACCGTTTATGTTTATCTTTAATAAAATAATTACGTAATAAAAAAAAAACAAACGTATATGTTAATAATTCTGTTTGCGAATAGCCCCAAACGTTTTTTGTTATCGACGATAACAGTTGGGTTTTATCATAACAGATAGGGTGGTTTTGGAAATATAATTTCGAACTTAGAACGTAATTGCGAAAAGAAATGGTAGCTTTTATGGTGTCTATCGTAGTCAAAATTATAAATACAATAATTAAGTGAGTGAACACGAGAGGGACGATAAAGCATACAACTGTCAATGTATTTGCATTCACCTATCGCATCATCTTCTTTTAAAGCATTTAACCCTTTTTGTTGTGACGGCAGAATTATGGTAATGATAACAGGTGTTCATTGTTTCGATATGAATACAAATTTGTTTTTTTTATCAATGTGGGCATTGCAAGTCGTCAGATTTCACTGTTTATCGAGCTAATGAATATGAAAATAATGTAAATAATCAAGTTCATTATGCCAAAAGTTGACTTTTAAAGGAACTTTTGATGTGTAGCAAAAAAAAATTATGTTGTTGCGTTATCCAAAAAAATTAAAATAGAAATAAATTCCGAATTGATAACAAAATAAAGGTCCGTTCTAGACCATATATCATACGTAATCATGCAGTCGGTTCATGCTAGCCAGACGGTATTTGCACTGTGACTACTTCACCGCTTTATTTAGCCGCAGTTAGCAGCAAATCCCTTCATGCTAGCCAGACGGTATTTGGACAGTGACTAGTTTACAGATATATTTAGCCACGGATAGCAAATCGGTTATGGCAAGAGTACGATATCCGTGGCCCCTCATTTCGATAACTTTTTTTTAGAACACCCCAAAATAAGCCGAAAAAATTAAATAAAAGTTATCGATAACTGGCTTAGTTATCGAGATATTGCGGGTTAAAGTTATAAAAAATCTATAACTTTTTTGCAACGTTTTACTCAAAAATATAACTTTTTCTGTAGAACTTTGAAAATTATTCGGAAAATTGAAATAAAATTTATCGATAGCTGTAGTAGTTATCGAGATATTGCCAAGAGTACGATTTCCGTGGCCCTCATTTCGATAAGTTTTATTTTTATAACATTCGAAAGAAAACCGAAAAAATTAAATAAAAGTTATCGATAACTCGCTTAGTTATCGAAATATTGAGGGTTAAAATTTTAAAAAATCGATAAATTTTTTTCACCGTTTTGTCAAAAAGATAATTTTTTTCTACAGAACTTTCAAAATTATTCGGAAATTTGAAATAAAATTTATCGATAACTGTAGTAGATATCGAGATATTTAATATCGGATTGGTAAACTTTGTGATTTGGCAAGAAATTCTGAAATTGAAAAATTTTTAAATTAAAGGCAGAGGATCTTTGCATTATATGTATGTCAAGTTTATTCAGTTGCAGATTATTGTTTATTTTTATTATTATTTAAAAAAAAATTTTTGTCTTTTTGCTCATTGGTTAATTTTAATAGAAAGCGTCGTAGGCGAAAAATCGCGCGATTTTTTTTTAAATAATTTTTCATTTTTTGTCCTTTTGTTCATTGGAAAAAATACAAGTAAAATTGTTGAAAGTAGTACATATAAAACGTTACAGCTACAGATACCTCGATAACTAAAGAAGTTATCGATAACTTTTATTTAAAATTTCGGCTTATTTTGAGAAGTTGTACAACTCTGCTTGAGTAATTTGGTAAAAAATGTATTAATTTTTTATAACTTCAACCCACGATATCTCGATAACTAAACGAGTTTATTTAATTATTTATTTTTTTCGCCTTATATTGGGGCCTATTATCGAAAAACATTGTCGGATCGAGGGGCCACGGATATCATCCTCTCCCCTCGGTTATCGTGCAAAGGTATAGAAATCTTCAATTGCTTAGTATTCTTCTAGCAGGAGCTTTACTTTACTACTGCTTTATTCCCAGGTTTATATCGCTATGACCAGCTTGGTAATCAATGAGTGCTGTTATATCTGTCCCTCCATATCCAATATATCATGGTTCGATTTCAAACAATGGCAAAAATAAATAGCACTGCAGAAATTTTAAAGTTGTTTAAAATTATCCAAATTTAAAAATTATTGCCATCAACGTTGTTTACCGTTGTGTAGTGAATCATATCAAGCAGAGAGCATAAATGTAATTGAAATTTCTTATTTCATTTAATGATAAAAGAGAATTGAATAAAACGTGATATGTGTTTTCTCCTATACCAATTTGATACGGCAACGAATCCACATATAGGGACGGATCATGACCTACTCTATAACAAATTCACGTGTATTTCAACGGAGCATGTAATTTTGTACAATTGTCCGTGAAAAAGAATGACTGTCATCATTGTCATCTCTCATCCACAAAATGGGTGGTACATGACTATGGATAGACTCATTCTAAACCAGAAAAATTGAAATGTGCTCCGGCTTTTCATTGTTCAAAACACGTGATGATTATACACAACATAGTCGTATAAATTTTTCTTAATACTCGATTGTTGTTCAACACACAACGAACATTTGACGACAACAGCTTCAAATCACAGAGCCCCAAAATCGTATTTAATCTACTGACAAAATTGTATAAATTTATTTTTGGTTTTTAATTTTGTGAGTAGGGGAGGAAGTATTAACTACTAAACACAATGGATGTGCGATTAATTGATTAATTAAAATTTCGATGTCGTCATTAATCTATTAATCGAAAAATATGAAATTATGATTAATCGACACTATGACTAAGCAATTCTTATTATTCTTCTGAATATATTTTTTGTACAAAAACTGAAAAATTTTAAATTTAACTTCTTTCAAAAACTGACTTTTTTAGATTCCGATTTTAAATCCTTCGAGTTAGAGGAATTTTATAAATATTTCACCATTTCATAAGTAGGTTGAACTTAATCAATTTGAAAGAAATGCTCGGGTAACATTAGGCAGGGACCATGTAAATGTTTGACCATCCATATACTAACGTGCAAGCATTGTTCTCATAAATTTGCTTTCTGTCACGTTTTTTCAGCAGTTTTCAGCAAACAACCCCAGATTTGGGTCACAAAAACATACATTATAACATCCCAGCAAAAATATAATGGAGTAGTTCCAACGGCTCTACCCCTTTCAGTACTACCAATGAAGTACTATGTGCGGATTTTCGGCATACAGGAATCCGAAATTGCATTACAGATATTATGGTGTTGGTCGGAAGAAAAAGATTATCTGCCACTAATGCTGTTATTGTTCGTCCAAGTTCAGTATCTTCGATAGCTCGATGGTGAGATGCGCGGCTGGCAATCAAAACGCTTGAGTTCGATTCCCGGTCCCGGTCGGGGAAAAATTGTTACAGAAAAGTTAAAAATTATTAAACCCTAGCTAACACAACCCCGTAATTTGTATGGTATAACTTTCAGGCAAATACAATTTGATTCCGAAAATGTTGGCAACAAATGTTCGTTCGTTGTACTTGCCACATTGGGCATTTTTTTTAAAAAATAACTACAAATTTAATTGACACATTGCAAATCGCTTAAAATAAGTTTGATTTGGTGAGATTTGAACCCAGGACCGTCACCAGCTGCTGTTTTCTAGTCGCAAATGCTACCATCGTGCTAATTTTTGTGCTGAATCGTAGCGTTAAGGAACAGAATTTATTCTACTTAAAAGTATCCAAATTGGGAGTACTACCGGAAGAACCATTTAGAAGATGAACCATACTCTTCCACGTTCCTAAATAAGTAGGATCCCATAGTAGACCTCCTGCTGCCAGCTAGTGCTTGACATATGCAGAGAAGATGTTCAGTTGATTCTTCCTCAACCTCATCGTTACAGTCTTGCAGTATTTGCCCTATTTGCCCTGACCTTTAGTCTCGCCAAAGCTGAAGCAATCATTGATACCTTCGGCATGAGTAGAGGCTAGAGTGTCCAAAACCGAAAAACCGGGTAAACCGATTTTTTTTTGCTATAAACCGTGTGTCGGTTTTTTAAAAACCGTAATTTTCGAACAATCCGGAAACCGGTTATTTCACGTCGGTTAACCGGTTAATCGGATTTTACTTAATTTGTGTTAATATTCTTAAAAATTATATGATTTTCGAATTTTATTAAAATTTTGGAATTAAGAAACATGATTTCTATTTTGAAATATGATCTAAATGACATATCAATGACATTTTTCAAAATAATTTTATGATTTGAATTAGAATTAATTAAGAATTAATTAAGCTTTTCAATTTATTTTTTTTTTCAAATTTCAAAATTAAAGTTATTCGATAACTAAATGTTTTAAACATAATAAGATTTTCATGTATGATTTGAAATTTGAACATGGTTTTCGATTTTAAATCATTTAAAGCGAATTTGAATAAAACATTTAAATTTTATATTAAACCAGCATTCCAAATTGGAATATGATATATATTTTTTAAAATGTGATGATTTATTCGACCTTTCGTACTATATCTAAAATTAAAATGTTCGAGCGTCAGGTCTATTTTAAATTATTTTGTTCTCCAATTTTTCGCTACCCATTGGCTAGCATCGTCACGAGAATAAGCACAATTATTTAGAGTTGTGTAGTTCACGAACGAACTAGTTCAATTGAACGATTCACTCTTGTGAACTAGATGAACTAGTTCACACTGTTCCGCTCTTTTATTTAAGTAGTTTTTTGTATTTGATTTGTGCAGTTCTCTCCGCCATTTTCTAGTTCATGCTCTCTTTGTCTCACTCAATTTGCACAAAAGTGCCTAATGTTGCAATATTTCTGGAATGGATATGTAACCGGCTTCCACACAATAACTGCAGTGCTAATCATCACTTTTATTCCAAAATATTAAAAGGTTACAGAAACATTAATATTTCAGAAACGCTATCGGGCTGGACGCTGCTGAAGATGATGCTTCACAAACATCGAAACGATCGTCCAGCGAATGTGAGTTCGAATCCCACCCGCGGCATTTACATTTTTTTCACTAACAGGAGAAAACATGATCTACATGATTACAACTTTAGGAATAACCCAATCGTTAAGTCGATCTTCAATAGGGCGATTTGGTATAAACAAATATCACAGTATCTAAAACCCTTCAGAAATCTTGAAAAATCAGATAACTTTCAAGATTATTCTCTCCGATTGAACTAAAACTATAGGGTCCGCCATCTAACGTTTTTTTTTCAACTAGTGCTTATTTCGTGAATGGTAACACTTAGCTCATGTCTGATTTGACAGATAATTAGTTTTATCCTTCCGCTGAACGAATATGGTTGTGTATACGCTTGAACAACGCTGGGAAATATGGGAAAAATTGGCCTGCGATCGACTTACAGAAGATGCCGATTTTGCCAAAAAAATCATCTTTTCAGATGAAGCTCATTCTGACCTAGGCGGGTATGTAAACAAGCAAAATTGTCGTATTTGGGGCACAGAAAACCCGCACGCATACATTGAAAAGCCGATGCACTCAAAACGAGTCACTGTTTGGTGCGGATTTTGGTCCAGAGGCATAATTGGGCCATTTTTCTTCGAAAATGAGCAAAGAGTGGCCGTTACAGCCAATGGCGATCGTTATCGGGCCATGCTGAACATATTTTTGTTCACAAAAATTGAAGACGAGGATATTGGCAACATTTGGTTTCAACAGGCCGGATCTACGTGCCACACAGCCGAAGCTACACTCGATGTTTTGCGCCCTGTTTTTGAAGATCGCATTATCAGCCGCAGAGCTGATGTCGTTTGGCCACCTCGGAGCTGCGATTTGACACGCTTGGACTATTATTTCTGGGGTGCCCTCAAAGATAAGTGTTACGCCGACAAGCCAGAGACAATTGACGCTTTAAAGGACAATATTCGTGAAGCCATTGGCGAAATACAGCTGCACACAATCGATAATGTGCTTAAAAATTGGACCGATCGTGTAGGCTACTGCATGGCCAGCCGAGGCAGCCATTTGAATGAAATTATTTTCCATTATTAACCGGAAGGATTGTACTTTCAAATAAAAAAAGAAATTTGAGAAAATATTCAGTAGTTTTTTTTTATTGCATTTTCAAAAAAAAAAAAAGTTATTTGGCGGACCCGTTACAAGTTGAATTGAAATGAGCTCTTAAGTTCACAGCTCATATGATACCATTTCTTTCGACGGCGGTCGCGAATAAAATATTTTAAAATAGATTTAACGCTCGAACTATAAATTATAAAAATTTATGGCAGGTTTGAGACACAATTTGTTATACTAAAACCGTCTCTCAAATCTCTTACAACGTTTTATGAATAAGGCCGTATATATTTAAATTTAAAACGTAATTAATTAAATACAGTTGTGAAATTTTGAGTTTTCAATACGAATAAGTAGGTATATGAAATGAATGGTCGTTAAACAAATGTATTGTAAGTTCTACATGTGTAATTTAATTTAAAGCAAACAAAAAACCGAAAAAATCGGTTCCACCGTTTTTCGCCAAAATTAAAAACAGAAAACCGGTTTCTTGAAAAATTGATTTTTCGAACAAACCGAAAAACCGGTTCTAAAAAATTCCTGTTTTTTGGACACTCTAGTAGAGACAGTAGATTCACGGTTTTCTATCCAATACCGACCAGATTTCTATTCGGTGTACACAATATATGCCCCTCAGCACCTCCACTGCAGCATCAAATAGAAGTGTTTTGCAGTATATGCGTACAAGTCGCTAGGGGCATGCCAGCACGTTCCAATTTCTGTGGGATCTTTAACGTAGTCCCTAGTCTGGCCAGCTTATCCGCTCTGCAGTTCCTCTTAATTTCTATGTGCCATATAACTAATATGAGGTGAATATCAAGGCCATGGATTTAAGATATCTAAGGCAGTCCTGGGCAGATGATGTCTTCAGGAATACTGATTCCAGGATCTTGATTACCCCCTAACTAATCGCCGAAATTTCTGCTCGATACAAGCTACAATGATCAGATAGTCTACGATAAAGAGTCGTCCTAGATCCCTAGAGAAACCCCCATACCATAGCGTTTAGTAGACCCCATTCCCTTCAATTTCGACCCATCTGTCGGAATTTGCCATATCCCTCTGTACCAGGAACTCAGTTTTCCAGGAATCCCTTTTCGATGAGACAGTATGATATTTTCGATCGGATTGTGGTTCTGCTTGCGACTAGTGGACAATCCCACGAATTTTGGGACCACCTTCCAGCACTTTTCCATAACCGATTAAGGCTATGCCCACTGTGGATGTTGTCTTAAACTTTATAAGTTTACCAGCCATGGGATCGGCCACAGCCTGAAGTTGTGTTTTTTTTTTTTTGTCAAAAAATAGAAACTTATCAAACCCCTATTTTATATATACATACATACATATTTTAAAAATCGGTTAGGCTCACTGGAGACGTTCCCTAAAGAAGTAACATCTGCGCTACCCACATGAAGCATATCAATTTTATTGTCAGCGTGTAACCTTTTCACTTTTTTTTCGTGAGCCGTTCTACTTACTATACATACAGTCGTGTCTCTACGTTTAAGCTAAAATCTATTGTAAAATTCGCTTAGTCGCAATAATCAAATTTGTCATAACACAATGAACTCAACTTATAACTTAAGAGAAAAATTGGTCTGTCAGCAAAATTAACACAAAGTTACTTGATGACAATTGCATTGTCTCTTGGGGTGAAAACCTTATCGCCGTGAGGGCGAATGGGAGGGGGGGGGGGGGGGGGAGAAATTATGTGATAATGTTATTATTGTTTTTCATTATTCGTCTGGCTGAATTTATGCTATAAACTTAAACGTGAAGAAAATTTAAAATTTGTTAAGAGAATCAAACTAATTGTAGATAGTCTAAGCGGAACAAGCAAAGACTGCTGACTTTTTTTGAAACGAATTACCAGATGACCTTTCTAGAACAAACATTAGGAGATTACTGAAATTTGCATGTGGAAAAATATTTATCACTTTTTATACTTTATATGGGTCAATGGGCCAACCCAGCAAGGGGTATAGTAAATATTTAGCTCCGTATTCATAAAAAATTGTGAGAGATTTGAGATGATTTTTTGCGTGATAGATCTTCTTCCAAACGTCTCATAACCTTTTATGAATAAGGCAGATATATTTTAGTTATTCAAGTGTCCTTAATAGGTATAACGATAATCGTCCAAACGACATCGTTATGTCGATAATGCTGATCACACAACCATTTACAGTACACCTTCACTACCTATAAAACGATAATGAATTCGATATCGTTTGTTACATAATTGCCCCCTCCCTGGCTTAATACTTTACATTTCGCAAAATAGCACCAGTAATACAAAACTAAGCAATTGTGTTTAAAATTATAACAAACCGCATAAAAAAATCAAAACAACTTGAAATATGTAGGTAAACGAAGTGGGAATTTTGTTGTAATTTTAGGCAACAAAAATAGGCATCTTGTTTTGTTTCGTGTTTCTTATCTGTCAAATTTCCTACATGTGTGTATCATAGACGAATTTAGTATAGACAAATTAATTCTCTCATCTGACGTTTCATTTCTCACTCTTCGTGGTAGATTTGTGGAAATGAGAGAAAGCCGACAAAAATCAACTTGCAGCAGGTGGTGGTACCAGTACCTCGTTTCTGTAGTTCTCGAATCGAAAAAGTTTTCACATTAAGCATGAAACAACAAATTCCATCGTTTCTCGATTTGTGAGTAAAAAGTGTTTCTGTATATCAATGCGAAAAGAGGCAACACTGATGAAGTTTTGATTGGAATATTCCAAGAAAGCTGTCAAGTAAGAAAAAAATATAAACAAACAAAATAAACTAGTGCGAAAAAGAACAACAAAAAGAAGTATAGACATGTATTCACAACTGCATTTTATTTTTGCTTTCTCGATTTTTCTGTAATATTTTGGAAAAATTAATTGAAATACATAACAGAAAAGATATAGTTCTTATCTTCTCCACTTAAAAAATAAGTTTTAATTTCTTAAAAAACCTTTTTGTAGAAACAATATTAAAATCTCGCACAGTTTTAATTTGTGAGAATTTTTGACGTTTCACATTTCAATTTTTTCGACTCACTACTCTTTAGAAACAGATTTTCTCGCATTTTTCCAATAAGAATGAAAAAAGCAGTACGTCACAGAAAGTTTTCTCAAAACAAACGTTGTAGAAACAGTCACATGTGAGAAGCGATTTTTTGTACCGATTCCTAGCGTTTTTGTTTCAATGCACATGTTTCATGTGAAAACTTTTTCGATTCGAGAACTACAGAAACGAGGTACAGAACTGTTTACTTAACTTTTTCATTTCGTTCTCGTATAGAACTAAGAAATTTTAATGTATTTTGCATTTTTTGTTGACTTTTATCTTTGGCATACATTTGAATTGTATTTAACACAACTATTTCGCCACAAAAACATCCACTGTTGCACGATTTCCCAATTGACGACACGCCTCCGATATTGCCACTACTTCCGCTTGGAAGATACTGCCAAAAACAGGGAGACCGATTAATAGTATTATACCCCGTGAAATTGAGTAAACCTGAGCTAATACTCCACTATCCTTATATACATCCCTAAAAATGTACATGTCAACATCCTGCAAAGGTGAGTGGTTTTTCCACTCTTCTCTGTGCGATATTGTTTTGACGTTTTTCCGGAAGATCAACTCTGGACACCCAAAGACCGAATAAACAATAAATAAAAAATGTTTCAGTCACCATATGGCCACCATCAGCCTCAGATAGCTAAGGTGATCAGTTGGAACTCTGGTCAAGTTCCATTAGTGATGTTGTAAAGCACAACTAATAATGACGGAATCATTCCGAACGATAAGGGACCATTGTGGACGCATTACCCTCAATACATGTTCAGATTCGAAAATATATGCCGGGTCATCCTCCAAGATGTCGTAACGCATGCTGGTTTAAATCCGGGCCTAATTCGTGGCTTTTGAGAATCAGCGGTCGATAGACTACTACCGAGCAGATCTCAAAAAGTGGTGAAATATAGCAGGGTGCTGTTCGGAGAGATGACCTCGTATCCGTGCCTAGGGCACTGACAGTTTCCAGCCAAATCTCCCTACGTGGAAACCCTTAGCTATAACTTTCAAAAAAAATAATTTGGAAAATCGGTATATTGGAAAAGATAGATAGTGTCCTGTCCGTAGACGCGTGATGTTTATTCTGTACAACAAGTCTTCTATAAACATTCGGCCGTGTAGTCAAATTTTTGTTTGGACATCTAGCCCTAAAGATTTATAAACGGGATTGGGAATACTAGGTTTTTTTATTGCATATCGATTGTGAACGCAGTAGTACCACAATATATACAGACTCCCTGAAGGCCGTAGCAGTTCCGGAATGAGATTGCGCCATATACGATACCGATCAATCGAAGACAATGAATGTGCTTCAATTCACAGCTGCCAGTTATCTTTACTAATATTAGTTATGTTCCCGTACGTACTTCAACTTACTAGTTTTACCACTTTTGTGAAAAACCCGTTCCCGTACTCAAGAAAACAGCAAAAAAAAAGAAAATTTAAGAGAGAACAGAAAAACCATAGAGTAATAATTATAACTAGAGCTTTTCTTTCGCTCAGCAAATTTCTGACATTTGGCCTGGTGTGATATGAACGTTGGATGTTGAAATGAATTGCTTTACTAATACCAGATGGAGACAATGGTTCCAAACAACGAACAAAATAGCAACAACAGCATTTCGTTTTGTAAAAGCATACAAATGTATGCTAACAATAACAGTCAATAAAAAAGTTTAAAATGCTTAATTTTCACAGTTTTTCACCCAAACGACATGAAAAATTAAAGTCAGAAGATATTATAATTCCACCTGGTGTATGTCACTTTTCGTCAAACATCTCTCTGTCTACCGACCGCACCACGAAGAGTGTAAAAAGAAACGTCAGATGAGTCAAATATTATCTCTTCGAAGAATTACTTTATGAGAAAAACATGGCGTCCTCTTTTACAACTTTTTACTAGTGTTTACTCGAAGAATTTTACTGAGTAAAAAAAATATAATTTATTATCGGCAATTGAATTGTTTATATTGTAAAGAGAAACGGAATTAACTAATATAATATCGGTGTGGTCGATTCCAGCAGTGCGGGGTATTTCCTGTTGCACGTTTCGAACGAGGACCATGTTGTGGACACATTTCTGACATAACTTTTACATTTACTGTTTTTCATTCCCGTACTTCTTTGAACTTGGTCTCTCAGAGAGAATTTTTTGTTATTTGTGGTGAAACTCTCGTTTAGTAGTTTACTATTAAAAAAAGTACGAGAACAAACCTATTATAAAGAGGAAATGTTTTTGAGTTTGTTAGTTTGTGTGTAGGGGGTAATCTTCTAAACTACTCATCCGATTTTACAAATTCTTTCACCAGTAGAATGCTTCATCATCACTGAGTGATATAGTCTACTTTATTTTAAAAAACAATAGGAATCCCTACTAAAATTTAGGACGAAGTCTGCCGGGTTTGCTAGTGGTATATATTTTTAAGACTCTTAATCAGTGTCTGACTACGAACCCAACTCTGAAAAAAAAGGCATTGCGAATGTAGGGGACTGGGTCACGAAGTCTCACAAGCATAAGCAACAAATTTCCAAACTTTTTTGAGAGTGATCAGTATTCCATTTAGCGCAAGGTTATGCAGATGTAGTGGCAATACATCACTTGAGGTGTGGCTCTATTGGTATACCTAGTACCCTGTCCAATCCGGCCGTGACTCACTTATTTTTGAGTGTTTCGTATACTATCTATCCCCTTACGATCTACATCCACCCAAAGGGTCGACAGCGTCAATTCTATTCCACAAAACGTGACCTTATTAAACGTAGAGAGACCGGTCAGTTATCCTCACATTTCGAAGCAGTACTTCACGGTGGATCATATTCCAATTCAACGGGGAGCCGATGAATTTATGAACAGGGAACGCATCTTCCACAAGGACACTCCATTCCCTTATCATTCCATGCACATCCTCCAACAATAGCCAGCAGTATATGGATAGGAAATTGTTATGAATCAACTCTTGGTTAACGATTGACTATTCGACATTCTAGTTAGGCACTCGTTGTATGGCGCTACTACTACTACTGCCTTTATGATAAACTCTTTTATTAGAATAATTCATACATCTTGTCGCTATTAAAAATAACGTCAACTTAAAAAAAGCACCCTTTAAAAAAGAGAACGACGAACGAGTTTCTATGAAATCAACAAAAACCCCTCAAGCCTTATCAGTAACACATAACTGAATGAGTGCTCGCCGCCGTATTCATATAGAATTTGAGTCGATTGTTAGTCTATGAAAATTAAATTACTTAATGCATCATCAATAAATCATAGGCAAATTCGCAATCTTTTATGAACCACTTGGAATGGAAAAAAGACAAAGGAAATGAGCAATTTTAGAATAAAAATGATAAGAAGTATAAAGTACAAAATGTATAAAGAATAACATTTGACGTTACACTGCTACACATGTTTGTCGCAAATAATCGTTGTATTTGATGAGTGATTGGAAACAAACTTGATGATATATTTAAGATTTAAAGTATTTAGGTTCTGCAAAACAATTAGGTTTAATACAAAATATATTTTAGTTTAAAATGTACTAATTTCTTAAGTCTACATATAAAGATCACGATTGTGCGGAGACCAAGTGTTACAATTATACATATGTTTTCATTGTCCTTGACAAAGCAGTTCTTCGACCATTTGGTAGAGGGAAGATAAGATGTTTTAAGTGAAGCTTTTTAAAACACGCCACCTATATATTATTGCATAATGCAATCAGTGCTTAGTTAAATACCAGAAAATTGTTATACACAACAAGCAAATTCATTTACAAATCTAAATTTCCTTTCAGCATATTGCTTATAAAACTGCAGGACAAATTAATCTGTACAGATGCTTTCATAATATTGTTTCCTATTCAATTTATACTTGTGTTCATATACTCCTCCTACAGGTCTCGACACAAATTATTGTAACTTAATTCTATTGTTGTACTGAAATGGGTTTCGATTGAATTGAATCGATATCTCTCAATACGATATTCTTTTCCGTCATCATAAAGGATGACGGATACATTAACACTACTATCACACATATACCATATGAAATATTTGTAACAAAAGTTGTTCAAGGATAACACAATTCAATTAAGAAATAAATCATTTATGTTGTTGCTGCGAGTAAAAAAAATAAAGCAACAGTGAAGACCTAAAACTAATCAAGTACAACAAAAAGGTATTCAAGTAATGGGAATGACATCGTATTGATACAGACATATCCTGTGACTTTAGGGTTATTGTGAGACAGTATTGAGTTAATCAATTGACTGCTGTCTAATATCTGTGCCCACAATGAACAACCACTTATGAGCTATTAGAACAAAGTTTAGTTAAGAGTATTACAATACTCCATGTCGTCTAAAGTACAAACAGAAATAATTTTGATTTAATTTCACCGATAATTCAGAAAGTTATAGATTAGAGACTTCTAACTTACACAATGTAGTTGTGACAGAACTATAAAAAATCAATGAGTTTTCGAACTCACGGGCGATGTGTTAACACCTTTTTGTTACCCGGTACCTGTTCGATTTCTGTGAACACATTAGTAACTGTTACATTGTAAAATAAAAAAGGCCCTTATGCTATTGCACTTTTTTTTCCTTACATCTGCTTTAACATTAGATGTTTTTATTGTTAAAATAAATAAAGCAATATTTAGCTCATTGAAATAATTATCTTTGTTTTGTCATAAACAGAGCGACGACGACCTGCTTGTTTGAATGCTGGCATACAACTGAATAAAAGGCAATATTTAGTTCACTGAAATAATTGTTTTTGTTTTGTCATAAACAGAGCGATGAAGAAAAAGTATTGAATAGTATAGAGAACTTATTGCACTCTTTTTCCGCTCTCTTGTAGAGAGTCTGAGTAGAAGAACATAAACGAGGCTTATTCTCTTTATATAATATTTCAATATAAATGCACCATTTCGACAATGATATTACATAAAACAATTCAAAAAGCATACATGTTCAAAAGGCATCAATGTTTCACATCAAAATTATGAATGGGCCAAGTTATGACAAAAAGAGAGGAATACGTTTTGAATCATTCGCCAGATGTGGCCTGTGCTTTTGAGTCATACAAGGTGTTTCTAAAGAAGTCATCCGATGTTGTTTGGCTCTCATTTGTGTGCCGTTGCTCAGTGTGTGCCGTTGCTCCGTCCTGTTGGAACCACATGTCCTCCAGTCCTAATTCGTCGAATTGCGGCGAAACTCGGTTAACTTGGCCCTATAGCGCGCACCGTCCACTGTTGTCGTTTGACCAGCGGCGTTCTCAAAAAAAATGGCCCGATGACTCCTCCAGCGTGAACAGTGCACCATGCAGTCACTTTGAGCGGGTGTAATGGCTCCTCGAGCATCACTCGTTGATTTTCGGTGCCCCGGAAGCGATAGTTTTGCTTGTTCATGTACCCGATGAGGTGGAAATGAGTCTCATCGCTCATTATGATTTTGGTGGAAAAATCGTCCACGAGATTGAGGATGGCTTGGGCGTAGGTTACACGCGTTTGGCGGTCGACAGGCAGCAGCTGATGCTTTGACTGGACTTTGTATGGGAACATGCGCAGGTCTTTGACCAAAATTCGCCGTAGGGCCGACCGGCTGCTGGCTAATTGCGAGGCACGGCGTCTGGTCGATGTTTCCGGCGACAGCTCGACATCGTCGGCAACAGCGGCGATATTCTCGGCAGAACGGGCGCTCCGGGCAGAACAGGCGCTCGTGTGGTCCCATACTCTTCAACGTTAGTGGCCAAACGACGCATTGTTTGCGCAGTCGGTGTCGGACGGCCGGGGAATCGGCGACAGTATTCGTGCTGCGCCAACACCACAGACGAATTGTTACGCAACAAAATAGACACGATTATTCCGCGTTCTTGGGAGGTGTATCGCTCCATGGCTTGTTTATTGTATTCTACATCTGTCTAGTCCACAAATGTCAAAACAGATTTGACATTGGCGGCCATTTGCAAAAATAAGAGCATCTTCCAATAGGGTGGTAACTTTTGAAACACCCTGTACAATTCATTCCATGAGGTATCTATACTATTCAACACTCTTTGGCGACGACGACCTGCTGTCGCTACATCAATACCATCATACGTATTTTCAGGCAGAGACTATTGTTGTACAACAACCACTTATGTGATACTAACACTGTGTGTTGTTTGCATGTGTTCACTTTGATAGATAGCCCTACCCGTGCCAATAGATGTTAACACATCAAAAAGTGGCGGTCGGTGGTGAAACAATTGTGACCCAACTCCACATGGAAAATTTCTCCTAAATATGCTCTCTTGAAATATTTGGAATATAACAGTTGAAACCTTTGTGTTAAGTAGTCATCATCTTTCTTAATTACCAAAGTTTGTATCTAACGAAAGTTCAAAGCTGTACCTAATGCGAAGATGCCTAATATAAATGTTTTCTTTACCACAATTTCAAACCACTTGCACTTAAAGGACTCTAATATAAAGGTTCATTCTAAACAAGAGAATCTACTTAAATGGGATAAGATAATTTGTTTGTAGTTATAATTTTTGGTTTTGTTAAAATTCTTGCCTCCTGTATACATTTTTTACTATTTATTGCTTTCAATTTCAATTTGTGTTGTAAACGGGCAGCTGTGCCACAACCTTCTCTTTACTTTCGAAACTTCACAACCACAAATGAAATGTTTGTTAGCAGAAAAAATATTTGTAGCTGACCCTTCTAGTGCAAAACCAAATGACCAGACAAAACCCAATTAAATTTCATACCACATAATATGTTTGGGTAAAATTTTACTCTCAATTTTGAAATTGAAATGGGCGGAATTAATCGCGGTATGTATTTATCTGGGCTTATCAGGTGATGTATGTATGTACTGTATATACACTGGGAACATTGAGTGGTTCTTCTTTCTGTCGCAATAATCTGCAACACATATCTGTCGTACGTATATCTATCTTTCAAAATGTTCGCTATCAGTAATGCTCGCAATCATATATGGGTGATTGTTCGGAAATTGTCATTTTCTCGTCCTTTGAATTTTCCCACCCTAAAATGGTCGAATGGTGATTAAATTGCGACATGTTCCCGAAGCTACGATGGTACTCTATTATTTCCATGAAACACGTTCCATTCTGAACCGTGTAAGTCGGTTTTAGGGAGAAAAACTGTTCAAAATGTCACAACCATGGCCTGTCCTCCGTATCGAATTCAGGACTTCAGCAGTAATATCCGTCAAGGACGTGGCTTGAAAGAAGTTACCTGCATATATGTTCTAAGGGACATTTAGATTTACAATTCTACGCAAAAAAATTGGAGGAATATGCACGCCATGGTTATTGAACGGTCCACAAAGTCTGTCCAACAGTTTTGTCAGAATTTTGAACAATTTGAATTCGACTGTGGTGGCGCCATCTCCGGGGTTTCAATATGACCCACTTGCTGGCATTTTGGAGTGGAGGGGGTTGTGGCAGTATTTACACCGGCAGAAGTCAACACACGCACATGTATACGAAGGGGAATTCAATTCGAAAAATTGAAAAGCTAAGTCACAAAATAATACGTCACAACCGTTCTCTTATGATTCACATATGCCGTACGATATTTAGGCTTGATTCCCGGTTATAAAAGTAATATTTCATTACCTGAACTTCATTGTCTTTGGAACTTGTCGAATTCCAAACCGGTCTGGAGCACGGTTAGGTTAAACACTGAAAGTCACAACCGTGGCTGTCACAACCGTGTCATATAGTTTCCAATACTGACTAAAATTGATAAATAATGGTTTCTTGACACTGAATGATTAATGTGGAGTAGGCTGTTGCAAAGACCTGACAACACAGTAGGCTTTTGCGAAGAGGTGGCAACACAGTAGGCTTTTGCGAAGACCTGGCAAAACGAGAGTGAAGTATTTGACGTATCTTGTGGCAATCGTCAGTCGTATGTAGGTCGTGAAAGGTATTAGTCTATTGGCGAAGTTAACTAAATAAATTAGTTAAAACATTAAAATAGTGCGTTTTATTCAATTGATATATATATAAAATTGTTTTATCATATCAACACTTTGATTTGTCAAGTTTCGTTCAGGCAGTCACTACCGTGGCATCGGAATACCATCAATGCTCCATAATTTCGATTGCTTTGGTGTTGTAGTATAATGATTTTCAGATCATACTTTTGGACCATGATAACATTCAGAAACGTAAAAAAAATGGTACTGCAGACATATCGAGGTTTGGAAAAATTGCTATCTGAAAAATAACAATTTCCGAACAATCACCCATATCGGGTTTTTCAATAAGAGCGCTACAAAAGTCTTTTGTAAATAAAACAAAACCGGTTTTAGATACCAATGAAATTCTTTATTCCTGTGAAAGTACGTTCGATGCCATTTTGTATGGAAATCTATTTCTTTTGCATGGCCACCACGGGCACGCTTGCAGAACTCCAGACGCTGAACCCAATTCTCGACGGTTTTCAAGCATGAATCGGCCGATACTGCAGCAATTTCACGTTCGATATTCGTACGAAGTTCATCAATCGTCGCTGGCTTGCTGGCATAGACCATAGACTTGACGTAGCCCCACAGGAAATAATCTAACGGCGTCAAATCGCACAACCGAGGCGGCCAATCGACTGGGCCATTTCGTGAGATAACACGTTCACCAAACTTGGTTTCCAATAAATTGATTGTGGCATTCGCTGTGTGGGTTGTGGCGCCGTCCTGTTGAAACCACATGTCCTTCAAGTCCATATTATCCAATTGGGGACAAAAATATTCGGTTATCATTGAACGGTAGCAATTCGCATTCACAGTAATGTGCCGGTCTTGATCATCACGGCAGAAGTACGGCCCAACGACGCCGCCGGCCCATAAACCGCACCAAACCGTTATTTTTTTCGGGATGCAATGATGACTCGTGGATTACGTGTGGATTGCTGTCTGACCAATAACGCAAATTTTGCTTATTGACGAAGCCATTCAGCCAGAAATAAGCCTGATCGCTGATTGTTGAGGCCTCTTAAAGTTGGCCTCTTAAAGTTGAGGCAACTGACTCCAAATTTCGGTAGTAAATTTTAATAATTTCGACTCGTTGTTGGCTCGTATATCTTTCCATGATGAAATGGCAAACCTTACTGAAGAGAAATGTCAAAAGAGCGGGAAAAAATATGGCGTCGTTTGCTGTCCCTATCGATTTACTTTTGTAGCGTCTCTGTTGAAAAACTCTTTATATTACTCTATGGCCATGCCCTTCTATTCTATCCGAGTTACCTCAAAAATTGCTTGATGAACTTAGAACATTGTTGTTCTAAGGTCGCGACATAATAAATGAATTCGAGTTGTGGAATCTTGTCATATGAATATGAAATAAATTTGAGTTCGTCCAAAATACAACATTAAATATCATGCGATCGATATATCTGAATCTGAATTTAAAAGTATTCACATTGACGTAAATCCCCATTTACCTGTATAACCTGTTTCAAGTCTTCCCTTGTAGGCGGTATATAACTTCGAACTTATCTAACTCAGCACCTGGTGAAGTTGATACTCTTGAACAGATATCAGTTGACAACCTGTTAAAAGCGGAAATAACTACTTTTTCCTGATTCTTCCACAATAAATTATTTTCTACACCATTTAATAATCAAATTCCGCCGCAGTTTACCCTGTCTCGATTATACATATTTAAAAAACCCACAATTTTAAAATGTTTTTTTAATGAAACATCAATTTATTGTATGAAAAAATTCTAGAAATAAAACACATTCCAAAATCTTCCTATTGATACTTTAACACAACCAGTATTAGACGACCACAACAACTGCAATATGAGTCAGTAGTTAATCATTTCTATGAAAGACAACAACAGTGATAAACGAAATAGCCCCCAATAAGCAAAGGGTGTTATACTTATGGATGTGTAATGGTGGTCTAGAAAAATAACAACACGAATAAAGCTAATGTATAGATTGACACCATTATCAATTATCGACTGGCTAAGGCTGTGGTTTATATATTTTGATTTAAATTTTGGTTTAAACCGAACAATATTTAACAAATCAAAACAAAACTGTGTAGCAAATTATTGTGCATATCAAGGCAGAGAAGGAGAATAAAATAAACAAATATTACGTAAAGTTTTGTTTTGGTAAACAAAAGACGAAGACGAAATTGTGTTCTCATATTTTGATATCGGTTTGCAAACAGACTTTCAGCCGATGACGGTATACTCGTACAGATTGTGAATTCAACCGGCAAAATGTATTATTACTCGTATTTGTTTTTATTCTACGGAAGAATCTTAGCGCTCTCTGATTTATAAAGAGACTCTGTACTTCTTTGCCCCTGTTGCCACCGAAGTCTCTTAGCCGTTTGAAATACCAATTTGCATATTAACCAGACTTTTGTGATGTTGAATCTTTCGCCTCTAGCTGTATTTTTTTTTATATGTGCATACATTTTGCCTGCTACAGCCTAAATGGGTTTTGTCTGGTCTCATTTATTTGACTAAAGTTAAATGTAGTGGTATTGTTAGTACGAGTATGACAGCACTGATCATTATAGTAATTAAATATTAGGTGACAAGTGTATGTCTGTTTTGACAGATATTTAGTACATACATAGTACAAGTGGGAGTTGCCTTAGACCATGTACTTTGGTCTAGGTCACCTCCATTTCATTTAACAAATCAAATAAATTACGTCTAAATTCCTTTTTTTACTTTGGATAAATACTCGTACATTTTGGTCACAATACCTTAAAATCGTATTACGTTCATCTCTGAACCAATTAAAGGCAGTCCATTTAAACTGTAGCTCCCGTACACATAACGAAAAGTAACGTTACTGACCTCCGTAAACAAAACGAAATGTTAGTCACGACGGGATGGACGCTGCGTACAATGGGTGTCTAATTACAATGTGTTTTTGGTGCAGTCACTTTTTAGTGAAGAGTTAAGATGAGTTGAAGATTCTCTAGGAAGACGCTGCATTCAACGTGTGTCCAACTAGAGAGATTTGTATGCTTAGTCACTCGTTGGTCAAGAGTTGACTGAAATGAGCTTAACTGTTTTAGCCAAATGATGTCCTGATTGTAATTTTTGTTGTTAGTAAAATGTTAGCGGTCGCAAAAAGTTAGCATGTATTCGCTCGCTTCGTAGCCACTCGTTGGACACAGCTTAATAAAAATCTTTTGTCACATGATAGTCGGTGGCTAAGTTGTCATTATGAATAAGGGAGTAAAATGTATGTTGCATACCACGGGTGTCTAATTATAAAGATTTTTAGGCTTAGTTATTATTTAGGCACGAATTAATTTATAGCAGATTTCTATCTACAACTCTAATATGAACATGTCTGTTTTATACAAATGTAATCCTTCTAGTCATTATTGTTGTTAGTAAAACGACAGCGTGTCCTCAAATCAACTATATATTTGTTCGCTTCGTAGCCACTCGATGCGACACAGTTTAGTTGAAATGTTATGAATGGTAGTGTGCGCGGCTCGTGGGTTCGATCCCTACTCTGACCACCTTAAATTTCTTTCGACGGCGGTCACCTCGCTTAGTGACGGCGACACTATCGAGTATATAGCCATGAAAAAGCTTCTCAAAAACCGTTCGGAACCGATGTAAAACTGTAGGTCCCAATCAATGAGTTTAAAACTAGAACGCGCACAGCTCACTGGTTGTGAGAAGCTCTCCCTAATCCCTTCATGGGATGTAACGGGAAACCATTTATTTATTTATTTAATAAGATAATAGCCAGTGGCTAACTTTTCATTATGTATACAGGCGAAGGAGTATGAAACCCTTCCTTGAAACTTGAGGAGCTAAGTGTACTTTCAGGGATTATGTTTGCGACTTGTTTGCTGTTTCGGAGGCCCATGATCTGATTCCATGATCTGTATTCGGTTACTTGCCGGCCGTAGTGGTGACGGTGTGGGAATTTATATAGAATTTATCACTTCTCAAACCAAGCGATTGCAGCTGGGCGCCAGTGCGATGTCAGATAGAAGAGTAGTTTTTTCTTCGTCAAAACGCTATTGTTTTGTCTTCAAATCAATGCCGAATCTGATCAACAGCTGTGAATAATATTCGCCGATGATCCGTTTACCCGGAGGTAACCACTGCTGCGAAAAATTATGCCTTTACGTTTCCCAACTTACTTCAAATTTAAAAACTAAATTTTAACTATGTCTATATTTCCTCTAACTTGGAAAACTGCTCGTGTTGTAGCCAGTCCGATGATTATTTAATACGAAGCCGCCCTTGCGGCAATACGCCTACAGGCATCAGGTGAATGGATCAACAGGGATCTTAATTCAAAACAACAACGAATAATGGGGGCTTTAGTCGGCTACACGGATGGTTCAAAGCTAGGGGAAAGAACGGATGTAGGACTGTGTCAATGAAAATCCGGCAACCGAATCCCATCTACGCCTTCCGGGCATTATTACGGTGTGTATCAAATGGCTCGGCGATAATACAAACCCAGTTGAAGCGAAAATCTTCACGTATAGCCAAATGAGAATCAGCGCAATATCATTGGAACGGTCCTTGACTGTAAGCAGGTAATTAACGATTATTTTATGCACGGCAGACTCAACATCATCTGGGTGTCGGGGCACAGTGGAATATTCGGCAACGAACACGCGAACCTCCTAGCAACGAACGCCTGGAAACTCCAAACGTTGAGCCTAGAGGGAGCGAAACCCTTTGGGGTGACGAAGGCTGAGTTTAGTAAGAGGGTCGGTACACATAGTCCAGTGGAACCAAGAAACAGCAGTCAGGATGACAAAGATACTATGGGGAGACCCAGATGGATCGAGGACAAAAGGTTTGCTGAAACTGGGAAAACCTGAAATTAGCAAGATGATGGGAGTCTTAACGGGACATTCGGGCCCACCAGTACCGTATTGGACTAGCGGCAGTGCAGTGCATGCATGGAAGACGACGAGACGATGGAGAATTCCTGTGCCAATGTCCGGCCTTCAAACAAGCTAGATCTATTTATCTTTCGGACAGTAAAATACCGGACATGACCAAACTTGTGGGAATGGATTGAAACAACTTAAGGAATTTCGTTAATAGCACCGAATTGCTATGAGAGACAGAGTAGATTAGTAGGGTAAACTGAGAGCGCACAACATGTCGAATCAGCCGCTTAAGTGCATGTCCACTGACATGGAAAGGATTAGAGTTCTTTCTTTTAAACACTCAACATCTAATTCCTCTTTTCAAGCTAACTAACTATTGGCCCGAATACCCTAGATTCATTAGTATGTCTGCTCCTGGTGTTTCTAAAGCTGGACCACATTCTTAAGGATCAAATATTAGAATCAACTTCAACAATTTGTTTCTAATTCTTCGACCTTTATTTTATTAATTATTCTCGACTAATTATTCCAGCTTAAGGTCTCTCCAGATTTCATAAAACTTTTTTGTTTTTTGATACTTCGATTTCTTTAATATAAAAACTTTCCTGAAGAAGATTTCCAAAGGAAATCGAAATTTCGAAAAAAACAAAAAAGTTTTATGAAATCTGGAGAGACCTTAAGCTGGAATAATTAGTCGAGAATAATCAACTTCAACGAAATTGACGAGTCACAATTGACTTTTCGTCGTGAACGTGATACTACCTCCTTGTTTCACAAACTTACTGATTCTATTCAAACAAATTAAGGGTTCTGGTCACCCTTGAAACAACTATAGCGTTCAATCTTATAAATTATACCAGAATGATTGTTATACTTAGGAATATGTAATGTTTTTCAGAGACTAATAGTGTCCTACTCGAGCGAAGGATATGTATTTGTAGTGGAAAATACTCGTTTTCTCTTTACACTGGAGTTACCAAGAATTTTATTATTGACCCTCTTTTGTTTATTCCACATGTTAATGACCTTCCACTAATTACTAACTCCTCGATTTGTACTATTTGTATTCACGTCTAATGTTTCTTGCTTTTTTGTGGCTGATATGAATTATTTAGCTGTCAATTCGCCTTTAACTAAACCGACGATATTAGGTCACGCGAATCGTTTATCTTTTCAACTTAATGTTTTCTTGGGGCACTGGATGAGATCGAATTTGTTAATCAACATAAATGTGTGGGAGTTATACTTGATAATGACCTGTCGGTTAAACCTCATATCGATTTACTCTCTGATAAGGTCTGGGCTTCCTTGTGAAAGAATTGGTTTGTTAATATGTTGCAGACTTTTCGCATTAAACAAAGACTAATTCATCTGCTTTTAATGTCGCAGTTATTATACGGGCTTGAATTAGTTTTGTGATCTATTTGGGTAAATTTTAAAAAAAATTTATAGTATTGAAGGTGCTAGTGTGCGATTTGTCTTTAACGTCTGTTGGTGCAATCATGTTTCAGTTTATGTTCATTCTAACTATCTTAGTTGTCATCATAACTGGACAAGATGAACGAATGTCTCTTACATGCGTTCTCATGGATCACTGTCATATCAATTAAGAAACAATTGGGTTAACTGCTGTCGAAAGTGTGAGAACTCGTTGGAAGTAGAAACTACTGAAAACCTCCCACATGGTCTATCTCTGTGGCGTACTACGAAGCTGCACACAGAGGCTTGGTTTATGTATGGCTTGCTAACTCACTCAATATGCCCCTAGAAATATACATTTTAATTTCATTTTGTAGAAATTTGTAACAATACATGGCCATTAAAGCTCGGTTATTGAAATAATATTTTTGAATTTAAATTGATTTTTTGATCACGTTATTTTTTATATCTTTTTATAACAATTACTGAATGTAACCCAAATACATTTTATATTTTAAATTACATTTAAGTTATTATCCAAAAACTGTAATTGAACTGATGAAGTAATCCCTAATTATGGTGAATTAAAAAAATATTTATCCATTGAAGGAATTATGGTACAATTTTTGTAACCATATAAGGCCTAATGGCTCGGTTATGTATATGAAGAGAAATAAATAAATAATATCTTTCCTTCATTTTCTCACTACCCCAGTAGTCGAAGGTAAAGAAAAGACACTAATTATTATCCTTTATTTTATCTCTCCCTTCAATAGGCAATCGCAATATTTCCGTGACTTTTCGAACTTCCCTCGTAGTTATATGAAATGCAACAGTGCTCCCATCAAGTACCACCTGTTAATAGACTACTGTCAAATTTTGAGCAAGTTAAGTCATTTACTTGGCGTTTAACAGCTGTTCAAAACATACAACTTGGTGCAGTTTTTTAAAAATGGAAAAAAGTGAATATCGAGTGCTCATTAAACATAATTTTTTCAATGAAATCAGGGAAAAGCTTGATAAATACTATGGGGACTCTACACCCTCGATTTCAATGGTAAAACGTTGTTTACTGACTTTCGTTGTGGTCGCACAAGTACAAATGACGCTGAACGTTCTGGACGGCCAATTGAGGTCAATATACCCGAAAATGACAAAAAAATCCACGATTGGCCGATCGAAGAGTAAAAGTGCGTGAGATTGTTGATGCTATAGGCATTTCTTATGGCAGTGTGGCTTCGATTTTAAATGATCAGTTGGGTTTAAGAAAGCTGTGACTGCAAGATAGGTGCCGCGTTTGCTCTCTATTGACCATAAACGTAATTGTGTGACAACTTCAAAGGATTGTTTGGAGTTGTTTAACCGCAATTCGAGGGAGTTTTTGCGGTGTTTTGTAATTGTGGATGAAACATGGGTCATGGATCAAAACAATGAGTTTTTCCGGGTAAACGGGCTTCAAAGGATAGTCTGGAGTTGTTTCATTGTGGATGAAACATGGGTCATGGATCAAAACAATGAGTTTCTCCGGGTAAACGGGCTCCGAAGAATTCCAAGGAAAGTTTGTCGGCCAATAAGGTGACGGCAACAGTTTTTTGGGATGCACGCGGGATAATCCACATCGATTACCTTCAAAAGGGAAAAACAATAATCGATTTTTTTTTCATTTATTGATATTCATTAATTAATTTAGGTTGCATCCCGCGAAGCCACTAGGGCTTGTCTGCAGGAAAATGGTTTCATGTTTTGTTCTATGTGTATTACATTTCGTAGTATTTTATACTAATATTTACTATAATATGATATGGCATTTTTTCGCTTCATTGCGATTCAATTATTACTTTTTTTTAAATTAATTTTAAATATTTTAACATTTCTAAAGTTTAGGAGATCATGTGGCAATTTATTTACCATTGAAGGCAGTTGTACTGCTATTGAGTTCTTCCCATAAGTGTTTTTGTAAGTTGGTATTTTAAATCTTCCTTCGTATACGTGGTCCATTCTTTGTAGGAATATGTTTTCGGAGTGAATTTCAGCTATGATGGTTATTTTGTAGAGACTATTGATGTTGAGAAGATGTTGTTTTTTAGAGAAATCTTTTACGATCTCTGTGGAGATGTTGCTGTATAGGTTTCTATACAAATTGTTGTTGTTGGCACGACTAGGGTTATATGCGCTTATTTGTAGGCATGCCATCTGCTCGGTTTTGGCCGGGACAGTCCCGGATTTTTTGTCCCGGATTTTTCAATCAGTGTAAAATTTCAAGCTATTAGCATAAATTTCCATATTTTTCAAAGTTTGGGTATCAGTATCTAAACGTAGCAATTCCTGAAATCCGAAATCTCACTGTTCAACAACATTTCTTTCACTTGCGCCGCCGATGTTTGAGCCGTTGAAAGAATACTTTGATAGTCTAAAGACCAAATGTCCACCAAAGATTAAAAAAATTTTCGCACTCGACAGCAACAAATTTTGGCTGCAATTTTTGAATTATCAGATTCAAATGATAAACGAAGCGATATTGAATGTTCCGATATTCCTGTATTTGAAATTTCATTTGAGTTACGACTTTTCAACGACAATTTGCATATCTCTCCCGTGAAGCTCGTCAGGAATTGCTACGTTTAGATACTGATTCCCAAACTGCTGTTGAAAAAAGTGTCAACGAATTCTACGAAGAGATTATAGATTATCTTGATAGATGGGGAGAATCATTAGATGGTGTTGAAAACTTTGAGTGGATGAGCATGTACAAATCTCCAGACTGGTCGCAAATTGAAGCAACTTACGACTTTATCATCGAGCGACACGGAGCAAGTTCTGCAATTATAAAGGAAGACTCACTTTTCGATGAATTCAGCCGGATGCTTTTTTTCACTGACGAGAAAAAATCGACATGGATTGAGAAAAAAGTACCCGCAGAAAAAATTTGGATTGAAATTTTCGTTCACTTCAGAGAAAACTCTGCTCGTTTGACGAATATGGAAAAGTTAGTTGAGTTTGCTTTTTGCATTCCAGGCACTTCGATGAGAGTTGAGCGTATCTTTTCTCTAATTAAGCAAGCTTGGACCGACCAGAAGTCATGCCTCGACATCAGCACTCTTAACGCGATCATCACTCTCCAATATAACATCAAAATGAGTTTCAATGAGTTTTTCAAGAAAGTTAAATCAAATTTTGAATTGTTAGGAAAAGTTCACTCTCAAGAAAAGTATCAAAATTAGTCTATGTATATATAAATATGAGTATTTTTCAAAATAATTGTTAAAATTCTAAATGTCCCGGATTTTTTCGAGAATGTCCCGGATTTTTATGAAAAACCCATGGCAGGCCTACTTATTTGAGCTTCGGATAGTTGTGGGTTGTGTTGCTCAATGTTGATTTCAGAGTTATTATAGATTTGTGGATTATATATTTGTCTATTAGTGCTTTGTGAATTTGTAATGTGAGAGTTATCACGGAGTTGTTCGCTGTGGATTAGTGTGTTTATTGAGGTGGTATTATTGTTGTTGTGCCTTTGGTTCTGGTAGTTTTGTGAAAAGTTATTTGTTTCAATGGCGTTTTCGAAATTGTATGTGCGGTTAAGATAATTGGTGTGATAGGTTTGTATGTTGCTGTTTTGGGCATCTCAGGTTTGTATATTATTAAAAATTGGTGTACTGTTTAATTGACAACGAGGATTTAAAAAAAAACGACCCTATATGGCCCAGAAAAAAGTTATTTCTCATCAAGATAATGCACGGGTGCACACGTGTGTAGTCTCATTGGCAAAATTTCATGAATTGGACTAAGAATTGGTACCTCATCCCCCATATTCTCCGGATTTACCCCCAGTGACTAATTCCTATTTCCAAACCTAAAGAAATGGCTCGGTGGAAAGAGATATAGCTTCAACGATGAAATTATTGATCAAACTGTTGCCTATTTCATGGACCTCGAAAAAAAAACAATTTTTTGGTAGGGATACAAAAATTGGAGAAACGTTGGACTAA
Source organism: Phaonia tiefii (assembly GCA_963931995.1). Classification (NCBI taxonomy): domain Eukaryota; kingdom Metazoa; phylum Arthropoda; class Insecta; order Diptera; family Muscidae; genus Phaonia; species Phaonia tiefii. Next base: position 266,528,304 of record OZ008368.1, on the reverse strand, counting down.
GTGTCTTGAGCTAAAAGGAGATTATGCTGAAAAGTAATGTTTTTTTTGCAAAAAAAAACGGTGTTTTATTCAAAAAGTCACGGACTTATTGATCCGCCCTCGTATGACAAATAATTTTGTAGTGCATTTTAACCAGTTATTACCCTGTTTTATGGGTCTATTTTGTGCCTTTTGTGGAAAAGGGAAAATATTGAGACGACAGAATATTAGCATTCGTAGCATTTTACGTAAAATTGCTGAACACATCCTATACCAAATATGTAAGGATCACATGGTTTCCTATGCTCTATTGGGTTATCGTATGTTGTACACCAATAACTAGGGTTCAGCGAATGGCAAAGATGTGGATCACGGGTGCTCTGCGTAACACTCCCACTGATGCACTGAATGTAATGCTATACTTGTTGCAGGTAGACATTATAGTTAGGCAACTCTCACAATTCGGTCAGAGACGGTATTGGAACAGTACGGAACCACTATTCGATCGGATATACCACACTCTCATACCGGCATGTGATATCTGTAACAAAGGAGTTCCTGGTAGAGATATGTGATTGTTTACACGGATAGTTCGAAAATGAATAATCAGGTAAAATACGGCGACTACTCGATGGTGCGTGCAATCTCCGACCACTTTAAAATATCTTTCGGCGGCGGTCACCTCGCATAGTGACGGCTACACTATCGAGTATTTAGTCATGAAAAAGCTTTTCAAAAGACCGTTGTTAATCGGTGTAAAAATTTTAGGTCTTAATCAGTGAGTGTAAAACTAGAAAGCGCACAGCTCACTGGTCGTGAGTAGCTCTCCCCAACAATTCCTTCATGGGAAGTAATAGGAAACCATTTTTTATTTTTTAGTCTTTGGGGCCAATATCTTCGCTGACAGTCAGGCGGTTATAAATTATATCAATTAGTATTCCTGTACCCAACATCTGCTCAGGTCTGCCGTATTTATCTTAATGAGATGGCCCATTAGTACCATATTCACCTCATGTGGGTGCCAGGGCAAAGGAACATTGCGGGGAACAGCAGAGCGGATGAGCTGGCAAGACTAGGGACTAGTTTACACGTTACGCAGGAATTGGAGCGTGTTGGCATGCTCCTATCGACGTGTAGATATCCTGCAATAACGCTCCTATATACTCATACAGGAAAGTCGGACGAGATGCGCAGACTGTGTACACTCAAGACAAATTTGTCCCACAGGGGATAGCAGGAGATCAACGATGCTTCTGCCTTTAGGCAGGCTTAAGGTTTAAATGCTTGTTACAGTTTTGGCGGGGACATGAACATGTTCTTTGATAGTGTTCACCACTCGTGGGCAGGAGAATGTCTACTATGGGATAGAACCTATTTAGGGACCTGGGAGAATTAACTAAGATAGCCGTAGACAAGATCTGGAGCTTCTTGGAGTAAATAAAATAAATTGTTCTACGATTGGGTTATCGATTAATCTAGTTAGCCCGTGGCATCACAATCGACTAATAAGTCTAAGTGAGCCGCTCATCGACGGCCACTAACACCCAACCTAGCCTATGTTATTAAACATTACATCACCGACGGTCACACCGATTTTCAAGTCTATTCTTAAAAATGCCCTTGTCAAAATTTAACTCAAACCTTAGAAAACATTGGAAAAGAGAAACTATCACATCACCAGTATGAAAATCCATATAAAAAGCTGTTTGAAACAAAAGTATGTATTAGCGTTCACAGAATGGTATCACGTCTACGAATGAGTCATCATTAAAACCAGATTCTATATTTTATTTGCTTTGTTAGCTATTGTTGCGTCCCATATTTGAAACACTTCCAACACACCGTTGTGTAGATTTCAAATTAAAATGTTAAATTCTAACAATAATATATCGCACCCCCACAAGAAGAATACTGTTGTTGTAAGTTCCAAATCAATATTTTCAGAAAAAGCGTCTGGAAATTTTCACATACGACAGTAGGTATTTATGTATGTATTTATTTATTTAATATGTTATCAACTAACGCCATTAAGGGCAACATGTGGATAGAATAGTTGTTAATTAGGATAGTAAAAACTAAGTTCTCATGTTGTAATGTCTTTTTTAAAGGATTTTAAAGGATCATTGCAAACAATGAAAAATCATGGAATATATCCTAATAACGATATTTCAGGAAATTAAGGCACTATTCTTCTTGTTGTAAGATAGAATGTAAGATAGATGAATACAAAAAGTAATGTAACAAGTACTACTTACGGTTCTCTCAATACGGGCGCAATCTTATACAGACAATCCAAAAACTGTTGGTCCAAACACCACACGCTCGGCTTCAGCGGTTGACTGTTAACATTCAAAATGCGAAATAGAATGCATAGGATGACCGCAATAGCGGTCAGGAATGCCGTAGACATTGTTGTAAGGCTCTGTACTATATGCTGGCGATCGAAGCTGAAGTCGCTGATTGGAAACTCGGTAAAAAGTTGTGCGAAGTTCTGTTTTGATAGCAATAAACGGTCATAGAGGTAAGAACACTGTATCAGCGGATAAGAGAGGAACATGCAGAGCAGCAGGAGAAAGGATCAAAAATTAAAAAAGAGAGCAAAAAAACAGAAAAGACAAATGAATGACAGTATCAAGGAGTAGCCTTCAAGGACGTAAGGGATATGAAGAAATTTAAGGGTATGGAAGCCAACGTAAAAACAATAAACAGGGAGCAACTAAAACTTTGAGGAAACACCGGCTGTTTGCGCAAAGTTAACCGAGCGAACGACAATGATGGACCGTTGTATAATGCGATTTTGTTTGTGCTTTTTTTTCTTTACTTTTTTCTAGCTTTCAATGACGTTTTCGTATTTTTCATTCATTCATTCAATTGGATCTAATTTGCAAAATTATTATTGCTGCTGTTACTTGCTTTCCACTTATTTTTCTCACATTTGTTGCTTTTGCTTTCTTTTTGCCAAACAATTCAGTTGGTTTATTGTTGTTGCTGTGACTATTACATTTGTTTTGTTTTTCTCTTGTTTATCTTTACTACCAATTTGTTTCCCGTCACAATCTCTTTTTTTATTTGGGTTCCACTTACTTTTCTTGATTCGGGTTAATTTTGTTTCCCCCAAAAAAAATGTTTAGTATTACTTATTTTCCAGAAACTTCTTTCGTTTTTGTTTTTGATATATCGTAAACAACTTCTTGTCGAAGCTTCCCTAAACTTTTGCTCTCATCACCCAACAAATTTTGAATTAACTTTATATTAAACACTGAGATTTGTTTGGGGGGTGCTATTCACAAAATGTTCTGTTTTGTTTTGTTTTATATTTTTTTTTTGCGTTTTAATATTTTTCTACTGAACACAAATGTTTATTGGAGTTTAGAATATACGTACGTCTTCGCTATACCAACTCTTTTTGACATCTGATGTTGTTAGTGGTCTCTCATGATACAAATACAAGGTAATAGCATGATACAAATACAAGCAAGGTAGTAGCGTCAGCCCATGTGATTTCATTTGTTTACATTTCATCGTACCCAGTAAATGTCAAAGTCATTTTACCATGGGGCTGACGCTATTACCCATGATACAAATACAAGGTAGTAGCATTAGCATTGTTGTAATTTCCGTACCCAGTTATTGTCAAAATCAGCTGATAAAAATGTACACACACTTGTACAATTGTGAAATAGATGAAATCAAAAAAGACCGCACCCACACAAACAACTTTGGCATTTCCTAGGTACGATCATAGAATAACACATACGTAGAAGGTTTTATTCGCTCAATAAATTAAACGTCATAGGTACGATGGAAATTACACAGTGGAGGGTGGAAAATATGGGTTCAATAATACCAGATGGTGGCAATAGTATACAGCGATCCACAAAGGAACTACACCCGAATTTCGTGTTTTTGTGGCAAACTAGTTGTGTTAAATACAATACAAATGAATACCAACGTTAAAAGTCAACAAAAAAGTGCAAAATACATTTAAATTTTTCAGTTCTACACCAAAACGACAGGTAATAGTTAAGTGAACATATTTTGTAACTCCACCTGGTGTATGTAAACATTTCCACAGACCTACCGAGAGAGTGTGAAATGAAACGTCAGATGAGAGAATAAGTTCTTCTATAGTATGTGTTATTCTATGGGTACGATGAAATGTAAACAAAGGAAATCATATGGGCTGACGCTACTACCTTGTATTTGTATCATGAACAGGCCTTTTGTTTTTGTATAGGCTCTCCCATAGTCTAATAATATAAGTCGACGCGTGGCGTGTTGTTGTAATAATAAACGATTTTGACAGAATTTTGTTGTACTATTGTTATGACAATACACTCGATATGTCAAAATCATTTTATATACGAAGAGAGGCAAAGGAAAAACGCCAAAGTAAATAATTACATGCATAGAATTACATGTATTAAAAAAAAGTAATAGGCAGAAAGTTGGAACGCATTTAAGATCCAAATTGGTAAGTATCCATCAGTAAGTCCATACATATGTATGTAGGTAATTTTAGTTACTTCTTCTATATATTTTTAGCCATCAAAAAAACTACAGGCGGTGAAACGACCAGCGTAAGCAAAGAGGGCAAGGAAGATTCAAAACAAATGATGCGACAAGTTTGACACTTCGAGTGTATTACGTAAACAAAGAATGATAAAAAGAAACAACCCGATAACAAAATGCCTGATCAGCTGGGCTTATGCTTCCACTTATATTATTACACTATGGGCTCTCCTCATGTCAAAGTCAACACATACGTATACCAGTGTTGCCAATAGATTTTTCATGTTGTACCTACATGAGCTTGAAAATACCCTAACTTCCCCTACACTCCCAAAAATATTTCCCCACAGTTGTCCTTAGAATTCATTTCAGTTAAATTTGAATAAAACACAAGATTTAAAGAAAATAACATTTTATGTAAAGGTTATAAATCATATTTCACGTAGTATGAACAAAAAATGTTTTGTACTTTGAATTCAATTCAGGTAAAAAAAAATGGTTTGATATGTATTAAAATTAATTTGTTAAACTGTAGAGATCTTTATACGATAAAAGTTTTTTTAATATGACTAGGTTCACATTTGAAACTTACACAGTCAATTTTATTACATTGCATATAATAGAATTTAAAAGTGTGTGGGATAATTTGTTCCTTTTTTGGTGTGTACATCATGAGGTAATCCAAGTATTATTTTTACCAATCTTGATAAATTTGGAAATATTAATTTATCATTAAAATCTTTTATTTTGATTATCTTGGCCCAGAACTCAACCACATCCATACTTTCAAAAGATTTAATTTAATTTTTTGTAAAATTATATTCTAATGCTTTAGGCAGGCTTAAGGTTTAAAATACTTGTGTTAGATCATTAAGTGTTATCTTATATTTTTTACATATTAAATCAAATTTAAACTCATTTCTTTAAAGATTGAATTTGTCTATTTTGAATTTCTTCCAATGCAGTCAAGTACAATTTTAGGCAATCATTTTAATTTGGGTAACAGCTTCCTGTGGCAAGCGTTTCAAAAATTCTCCGCATTCATTTCCAAGAAAAACGTCTTTGATTGGAACAGAAAGAAATATGTCGTGACCTAAAAGCACAATTAGTTTTTAATTCTAATTTTTTTATATAGTTTTGCCCAGTTTCAAAAATATCGAAGATGACTCTGAATGTGGAAGGTGAATCAAGGGTTGAAATAGAGCGTTTAAAACATTAAAATAATTTAAAACGTATTTTAGAAATAATGTCTTGTTGCATCAATTCAAGTGATCATTGTAAATAAGTTCTGCAGATTTCAATTTGTCCCTTGTATATGAAAATTAAAAAAATTCAAGAAAAACTGACCAATTACACAAGATCAGTTCAACACATTTCTGACGAGATAACCATTTAGTTTCTGAAACTCTCAACATTTTCCTTTTCGCATTTTTCCTCGTCGAGCAGGACTTGAAATTCTTCTAGCACCGAAATTATGGTCACTAATTATACAAAAAAGTTTTCGAGAGAAAAAATTCTCCGTAAAATATATGGTCCTGTTAGGGAAAACGGTGAGTACCAACGTTGCTGGAACGCAGAGCTATATAATCTTTATTCTGACGTGGACATAGCTAGACGAATCAAAGTGTGCCAATTGCGTTGGCTAGGCCATGTTATCAGAATGGATGAAGATGAGCCAGCGCGAAAGATTTTTGATAACGTACCCGATGGAAGCAGGAAAAGAGGACGACCAAGACTCCGCTGGAAAGACCAGGCAGAAGAATCCCTCCGTATCCTTGGTGTTACCAACTGGCGAGAAAAGGCGAAGGATAGAGCCAGTTGGAAGAATATGTTGAAATTTGTTTAATTTGTTTGTTCAATTAATATGTGTAAGACGTCTGACCTCATGAGGTTGTAATATAGTCAATAAAAGTAAAAAGTAATTATACAAAAATCATAAAAGTTAGAATTTTGAAAGAGTTTTGGCACACAATCTAAAAAAGTACCTACATTTTCAGACAAAAATGTTTACACAATCAAGTCTGTCCCTACGTCCCTACAAAGTCAAATTTTAGCAAAAAAAAAACCTACATATAGGGAATTTCCCCTACTATTGGCAACTCTGACGTATACCAACAAATAAATGACAACAAAAAAGTACAAAACCAAAACTTTTGAATCTGACAGAAGCGTCCAACTAAACAACGAGAAAAAATTTAAATCAGCTGTCTACCGAGTTTACCTTCTCATTCTACCATGCGTCAGCCCATTTAATTTCCTTTGTTTACAGTTCATCGTACACAGTAAATGTCAAAGTTGTTTGTGTGAGTGCGTTCTCGTTTGATTTCATCCATGGTAGAAATATAATGGTAGATGCAGTACGACTACAAATACAACAAGACAAAAACAACAGGCATTTTGTTTTTGCTCAGTGTCTGTGTTGTGTCAAGTCAGCTGATAGAAAAATTATGAAAATGTAAACAAATTTGCAAAAAGTGCCATTTAGAAAATGATTGAGTGTTATTTGATATATTGAAAGTGTTTAAGTGTGAAAATTAAAACGTTTCTATGTAATTTTTGCAGAGAAATATTTCAAAAACAACAGTTGTTGGCGAACGGGGGTTGCAGACAAACAAATGTAAACAAACTTTGACATAAGAGAAAAACTTACTCACACTCAGTCCAGAAAAAAGTTCAAATCAGCTGGGCTAGTGCTTCTACCATTTCTTTGTACCATGATTTCATCTGTCTAAATTCACAATTGCACATGTTTTGTACATTTTTATCAGCTGATTTTGACAATAACTGGGTATGGAAATTACAACAATGCTAATGCTACTACCTTGTATTTGTATCATGGTGGTCTCTGATTAGTAATCCAAATGCCAAATAAAGATGTATCTATTACAGGTGGAAGCGTTAGAACGCTGCATCGTAGTAAAAACAAAGACGATTTACAATTAGACGACCACAAGATGTGCGCATCTTGGCAACCCTGGTAAAGGAGAACCAAAAAGTCATAGAATAACACATACGTAGAAGGTTTTATTCGCTCAATAAATTAAACGTCATAGGTACGATGGAAATTACACAGTGGAGGGTGGAAAATATGGGTTCAATAATACCAGATGGTGGCAATAGTATACAGCGATCCACAAAGGAACTACACCCGAATTTCGTGTTTTTGTGGCAAACTAGTTGTGTTAAATACAATACAAATGAATACCAACGTTAAAAGTCAACAAAAAAGTGCAAAATACATTTAAATTTTTCAGTTCTACACCAAAACGACAGGAAATAGTTAAGTGAACATATTTTGTAACTCCACCTGGTGTATGTAAACATTTCCACAGACCTACCGAGAGAGTGTGAAATGAAACGTCAGATGAGAGAATAAGTTCTTCTATAGTATGTGTTATTCTATGCAAAAAGTACTAGGAGTTCACTCAAACGCATTTCTCTCTCGCGTCATATCTTGCTTATTTTGGAATTTGGTTGGAATTTATATACAATAACACAATCAAAAAGCTGCTCGTGTATTGAAATATTTACTGAAGAGTGTAAGAGAGAGAGAGTAGTGAAGTACTAAAGTCTCAGTCGTTATATACAATAACACAATCAAAAAGCTGCTCGTGTATTGAAATATTTACTGAAGAGTGTAAGAGAGAGAGAGTAGTGAAGTACTAGAGTTTCAGTCGTTTTGTTTGTTGGCATTTGAGTGAAGAGAAATTTTGACTGTCTACTTGTACATCGTTTTTGGTAAAAATACCAAGTACATAGTAAAATAACCAAGTAGTAGCAGTAGACGTTGTTTTTGTTGTAGGCAGCAACAACAGGCATTTTGTTTTGGTATCAATCGCTTAAGTTGTCAAGCTATACACGTAAGTATACCAACAAAAGAGGAATACAAAAAAGTACAAAAACCAAGTACATTCAGTTTGACAGCTGAAACGATCAACCACAACGAAAAAATTGAAAACATCTGTTCTAACGAGTTTACCTTCCTTATTTTACCATGACCAAGTAGTCGCAGCAGACACAACAATAATTGTGGGCAAGAACAACAGACATTTTGATTTTGTTTAGGCTCTTCTCATATAAAAGTCAAGATGGATTCATAGATCGTGAACGCATAACCACAGCTGATTTGCTTTGTTTACATTGCAAATCACTTTCGATCTGTCAAGTTCACATGGGTTTTGTTTTTGTATGCGATTGTTTACATTTATTGTTGGTATACGTATATGTTGGAATTGGCACAACGTAAGCGAGAAGCAAAAACAAAATGTATGTTGTTGTTGCCACCAATTTGCTATCAACTACAACAACACCTCCTGCGTCTACCATGAGTATTTTTATCATGATCAAAGTCAACACAAATAAAATAATGTAAACAGATAAATGTAAACAAATAAATGTAAACAGAAAAGTACAAAAACAAAACATTTGAAGTTGAGAGAAGCGGCCAACTAAACAAGCAGAAAAAATTGAAATCAGCTATCTACCGAGTTTATCTTCTCATTCTACCATGAGCTTCATGGTAAACTAATATATACATGGTAATAGTGGTAATAGCAGCGCGCGTTGTTGTAGTTGTAGGCACCAACACGGATTTGTTTTGTTCAATTCGCTTCAGTTGTCAAACTATGAAACAGATACATACCAACAACACAAGAATGCAAAAGAGTACAAAAACAAAATACATATAAGTTTGAAAAGTGAAGCGAAAAATCACATGAAAAAATTAAAAGATCTGTTCAAACGACTTTACCATGTAGATATTAATGTACCATGAACAGCTGATTTTAGAGTTGGGAATTTTAGTTCATTCATGTGAGCGCTCTTTTTAGTTCAGCTCAATAGAATGAACTAGTTCATTCATTTAATTCACTAGTTCATTGTATCATTGCAGTTTTACAGTTCATATGAGCTGGGAGCTCATTTCATTTCAACTTGTAGTTTTAGTTCAATCGCAGCGAATAATCGCCAAATGATCTGATTTTTCCAGATTTCTAAAGTGTTTTGGATACTGTAATATTGAAGATAGACTTAACGATTGGGTTATTCTGTTTCTGAAATATTGTTGTTCACGTAATCTTTTCACATTTTGGAATAAAAGTGGTGATTAGCGCTCTAGTTATTGTGTAGAAGCCGGTTACGTATCCATTCCACAAAGATTGCAACAATAGGCACCTTTGTGCAAATTGAGTGAGACAAAGAGAGCATGAATTAGAAAATGGCGGAGAGAACTGCATAACTGAAATACAAAAAAACAGCTGAAACAAGTGAATTACTGCAACAAAAGAGCGGAACAGTGTGAACTAGTTCATCTAGTTCACAAGAGTGAATCGTTCAAATGAACTAGTTCGTTCGTGAACTACACAACTCTAGCTGATTTCAATTTTTCCTTGTCGTTGTGGTGCGACGTTGTTAAAAGGGGCCCTTAGACCTGTGGTTAAGTTGCAGCGAATTCAAGTTGATATCAACTTATCCATGGTGTAAGGTGAAGTTGGTGGTTTGCACAAACTAGTTGATGCAAAATCAAAGCAATTTTGATTTGTTAAAGTTGATATCAACTTATCCACCAATTGTGAGAGGAAGTTGCATCAACTTTCATACGCAATTCGGTGAGAAACGTTCATCAGGCAACATTATCGGCTAAATGTAAATAAATGAACCAAAAAATGTATAGAAGTTAAACAGGATCGGAAAATATATACCAAATAAATGTGATTTATAGTGTTATTTATAAATATTGAAAGAAAATAAAAAAAAACGTTTTTTCTTAAAATTGGTAATATTTTCACAGTGCGCTCACCACCGTTCATTTCGACATCTGACGAGAAAATGAAGTTGCCTCAACTAGTTTGAGAGTGTAAGGGCAAAATCGAAGATGATATGAAATAATCGAAATTGATGTCAACTTGAAGTCGAACAACTTATCCACAGGTCTAAGGGCCCCTAAATGTTGTTAATACCAATTTCAAGATTAAATTTTTTCTTGTACTTGTGGTTGTTGCCGAAAATTAAAACAATTCCTCCTGATATAACCTGAAATAACTACATCCAGATAATTACGATCGGCTGAATTTGACAAGGTCGGCTCCTGAAATTAAAACAAAATGCCTTCAATTCCTACTGATTCTACCTACCATAACATGGTAAGAACAGATGTTTTCAATTTTTCCATTGTGGTTGATCGTTTCAGCTGTCAAACTCAAATGTATGTACTTTGTTTTTGTTCCATTTTGTTTCCTGTGTTGTTGGTATACTTACGTGTATAGATTGACAACTTAAGCGATTTAAACAAAAACAAAATGTCTGTTGTTGCTGCCTACAACAACAACAACGTCTACTGCTACTACTTGGTTATTTTACTCTGTACCATAGTAAAAATTCCAAGTAGTCGCAGAAGAAACAACAACAATTGTGGGCAACAAAAACAGCCATTTTGTTGTTGTTTAGGCTCTCCTGATGTCAAATCCATCAACAAATAAATGTAAAGAGAAAAGTACAAAAACAAAACCTTTACATCTGACAGACGCGGCCAACTAAGCAACAGAAAAAAAAATAAATCAGCTACCTACTGAGCTTACCTTCCCAATCAACCATGGCTTCTACCTTATACAGCATTCGCACTGGTGTTGATTTTCTTGATTTTGCTTTTGTTGATTTTAAGCAGACATCAAGGAAACTTGTTTGATTTCCCATATGTTTTGACAGACGACAAATCGGGTATTTTTTCTTATTTGTCTGAGAATCAGGGAAATATGCTTGATTTGCTTTATGAAAAGCTGTTTAATCTCACCAAAAAAGATGTACAAGTAGAGAAGAGAAAACCTGCGCAAATTGGCAACCCTAGTAGAAGAGAACCCAAAAAGGATGTACAAGTAGTGAAGAAAGAACCACCGTAATTTGGCAACCCTAGTAGAAGAGAACCAAAAAAGTCGACGCTATTCACTCAAACGCATTTCTTCCCGCGTCATAACTTGATTATTTCATACTTTTTGCATACTTTATGTAATTTTTTTTAAATATGGTTGGAATTTCTATAGTTAAATACAACAGCGGTATTCATGCAAAAGTGAAAGCCGAGAACTTTTGCTCAGCGCAAGTTTCCCTCGCACCGTTGCATGAGGCACCAGGTAAAGTTGCTCAGCGTAGTTGTGCTCAAAACCATATCAGCTGACCAAGATGGATACATAAGGTGGTAGCAGTAGCAATTGCATGTATTATGTATGTGTACTTTTTCTATTGTTCTAGTGCTATCACCTTATTTATCCATCCTAGTCAGACGACAACGAAATGTCAAAAGTTTACACGTTTCTCCATCCCACGTTTGCGCAGCAAATTTGCCTCGAAAACGTTCCACTTTTGAGCAAGTCGCTTTGTATGGGAAATTTGTTTGTTTTGACGTTTGGTGTGCAAGTTTACGATGTTTTCGAATTTACAAGGTTCTTTCGAGCTTTCATGAAGACCACTAATAACATCATCAGAAAACTGCTCGTGTATTGAAATATTCAACGAAGAGAGTAGGAGAGAGAGAGAGAGAGCAGAGAAACAACGCGCTTCACTCGTTTTCGTTTCTGGCATTCCACTCCATGAGTAAATTTTCTTTTCTATACCATAGTTGCTTTATGGAGAACCTAAAAAGTCGAATCGATGAACTCAAACGCATTTCTTTCCCGCGTCATGAATTGATTATTTCATACTTTTTACATACTTTATGTAATTTTATTTAAATATGGTTAGAATTTCTAAATTTTTACTGTCTATTTGTACATCGTTTTTGCTCTACTTGTACATCGTTTATGTTCATTCATGTCAAAGCCGATCAAGAAGTAGACGACCAGAAGTTGTCCGCAATTTGGCAACCCTCGTAAAAGAGAACCAAAACGTGCTAGAAATTCACCCAAACGCATTTCTCTCTCGCTTTATATCTTGATTATTTCATACTTTTTGCATAGTTTATGTAATTTTAATTCAACATGGTTGGAATTTGCATAGTTATATACAATAACACTATCTACAACTGCTCGAGTATTAAAATATTCAATGAAGAGAGTAAGAGAGAGAGACCAGAGAATGGGTAGGGCAAAAACGGTGTACAAGTAGACTGTCAAAATTTCTCTTCACTCAAATGCCAACAAACAAAACGAGTGAAACCCTAGTACTTCTCTACTCTCTCTCTTACTCTCTTCATTGAATATTGCAATACACGAACAGCTTTTTGATAGTGTTATTGTACATAACTATACAAATTCCAACCATGTTGAAGTAAAATTACATAAACTATGCAAAAAGTATGAAATATTGAAGATATGACGCGAGAGAGAAATGAGTTTGAGTGAACTCCTGGCACTTTTTGGTTCTCTTTTACCAGGGTTGCCAAGGTGCGCACATCTTCTGGTCGTCTAATTCTAAATCGTCTTTGGGTAGGGTTTCAATCGTTTTGTTTGATGGAATTCGAGTGAAGAGAAATTTTGACTGTCTACTTGTACATCGTGTTTGAATAACTGAACCATGGTAGAAATACATGGTAGTAGCGTTAGCACAGCTGATTTCCTTTGTTTAAATTTCATCGTACCCAGTAGATGTCAAAGTTGTTTTTGTGAGTTATTCTTCCTTCGATTTCATCTATCTGTGTTCACAATTGTATATGTTTGTGAGGCATTTTTATCAGCTGATTTTGACAATAACTCGGTACGAATATTACAACATTGCTTATGCTACTACCTTGTATTTGTATCATGGACTGAACCTTTGAAAGTGGATCAGTCGGTCAAATCGGCTCACAGTTTAAACCAACAAAAGCCAATTATATCAGCAGCGGCGTGTACTTTAAAATTTTTTGGAGGCTTGGAGGCTTCGATAATTTTTTGAACGGTTTCTGTCTCAAAGACGATTTAGAATTAGACGACCAGAAAATGTGCGCAACTTGGCAACCCTGGTAAAAGAGAACCAAAAAGTGCTAGGAGTTCACTCAAACGGAGTTCTCTCTCGCGTCATATCTTGTTTATTTCATACTTTTTGCATAGTTTATGTAATTTTACTTCAACATGGTTCGAATTTGTATAGTTATATACAATAACACTATCAAAAAGCTGCTCGTGTATTGAAATATTCAATGAAGAGAGTAAGAGAGAAAGTAGAGAAGTACTAGGGTTTCACTCGTTTTGTTTGTTGGCATTTGAGTGAAGAGAAATTTTGACTGTCTACATGTACATCGTTTTTGTCTGTCTTTCAAGCAGTTGACTTTTTTATGTATGTTTATATTATAGTTGCATTTTTTATTAATTAACAGTGTTGCATCAAAATGTACACCAGTTTAAAATGAAGTTAAAAATGTTTACAGTTTAAAATTGTATGAGTAATCTTCTGGGTTAGCGTGGGTTAACGGAGTTAACTTTCGAAATGCATTAATATTGGTCAGTGTAAATGCCGTATAACAGTAAAATTCAACAGAAATAAATTTCAACAAAATAAAAAGGTACAAAGACAAAATAGACTGAATTTGACAGTTGGGGTCATAAGAAAGCAAAATCAACTCTTGTAATATGTCAACAACTACTGGTTCAGCCATGGTTCAAACAAATGTTTCAATTATATATGCACGGTAAAGTCGTGTGAACCATGGTAAAATAGGTAAGGTAAACGCAACAAAAAGGTTGTACATCCTTTGTGAACGCAATATGAATTGTTGTTAATTTAGGCAACAAATACAGGAATTTTGTTTTTGTTTGGTGTTATCTGTCAAATTTTTTACATGTGTGTATCTACCCACAATGGATTCATAGATTGTGAACGCGTAAGTACAGCTGATTTGCTTTGTTTACATTCCAAACCACTTCGAACTGTCAAGTTCACATGTATTCTGTTTTTGTATGGGTTTGTTTTCAGTAATTGAAACCGAAAACCCGGTGAAGCCGGTTAACCGGATTTTTTGCTATTAACCGTGTGCTGGTCTTTTCAAAAACACAATTTTTTAATAAACCGGAAACCGGTTATTTGACGTTCGTTAACCGGTTTTTTCTCAATTTGTGTTAATATCCTTAACAAAATTAATAATAAATGAAGTTATTTTCGAATTTTTATTAAATTTTGGAATTTCCAAATATGATTTTATGCTTCCATAAGATCTACACGACATTTCCTAACAATTTTTTATTCAAATTTCAAAATGATTTTATGACTTGAATAAAGATTACTTAATTCATATTTAAAAAATTTTTTAAAATTTCAAAATTAAATTATTTTATAAATAAATGTTTTAAACTTAATAAGATTTTCATACATGAAAATCTCTCTCAAATTTGAATATGATTTTCGAATTGAAATTAGTTTAATGCGAATTTGAATAAAACTTTTAAATTTTATATTAAACACGCATCCAAATTGGAATATTATATACATATTTTATTTCAAATTAAAATGTAATTGTCATATTTAAATAGAGTTGTGAAACTTTTCGGTCGCTAAACAAATGTATTGTAAGCGCCGGATTCTTGAAAAATTACTTTTTCGCACAAACCGAAACCCGATTTCGTTAAAAATTGATTTTTCGAACAACCCAAAAATCGGGTTTAAAAAAAGTGCCGGTTTTTTTGACACTTTAGGTCGGACCCATGTTACAAACAAATGGTAGAAGCACTAGCCCAGCTGATTTAAACTTTTTCCTGTGGTGAGTATGAGTGAGTTTTTCTCTTATGTCAAAGTTTTTTTACATTTGTTTGGCTGAAACCCCCGTTCGCCTACAACTGTTATTTTTGAAATGTTTTCTCTGTAAAAATCACAAAGAAACGTTTTAATTTTCTCACTTAAACATTTTCAAAACATCGAGTTGTTTTTGGCTTGTCATACTGCATCTACCATTATATTTCAAAGACGATCTAAAATTACACGACCAGAAGATGAATTTGGCAACCCTGGTAAAAGAGAACCAAAAAGTGTAAGAAATTCACCCAAAGGCATTTCTCTCACGCGTCTTGTCTTGATTATTTTATACTTTTTGGATAATTTATGTAAATTTACTTTAACATGGTTGGAATTTGTATAGTTATATACAATAACACTATCAAAAAGCTGCTCGTGTATTAAAATATTAAATGAAGAGAGTAAGAGAGAGAGTAGAGAAGTACTAGGGTTTCACTCGTTTTGTTTGTTCTCATTTGAGTGGAGAGAAATTTTGACTGTCTACTTGTACGTCGTTTTTGTTTGTTTGTACCACGGTCGGACCCAGGGCACACTAATCACGGTAGTAGCAGTAAATATGTGTGTAATCATGTGCAAAATCGCACTTGGCTTCTGTCAAACTCAGCTGATAAAAATGTAAACAAAATGTGCATTTTTGAATCAGTTGTGATATAATTGGAAAGAAATATTTGCCAAATTAATGAAGATTGAAATTAATAATTGAAATTGTTTGATGCTGCAGTTGAATTGGTTTTTCTCGGTGTGAAACTCTAACTCGCATTCGCGTCTGTTGTTTAATTCCGCGTCTGTAAACTACTTATAACCAACAAATGTAAACAAATTTGACATTTCCCAAGTGCGTCAAATGAAAAAAATCAAATCAGCTGTTCTAACGATACAACCTTGTCTTTCAACCATGGTCGGACCACAACAACCAGAAACAATTAAATCACCTGTTCTAACGCTTCCACCTGTAGTAGATACCATAGATAAAGGAAATAATGGATATAGCGCGACCATTGTCAACTTTGTTCATTAGGTGCTGTCCTGTATACTGTCACTTTCATTGAAGTTTCCCATAATTCTCATTGACTTTATTCAAAACTGTGGGAAATTTTTGTGAAAGTAATTTAAATAATGGAAAATGTGACAAAATTTATGTGATTTTACATAATAGCATTTGTTTCTTTTATAAAAACTATGTATTTCAAAGCAATGAGTCCGGTGTTGGGATATCAGTAGGAGAAAACCCGTAAGACCGCCCAAAGATGAACATCCCGGAACGCTTTTGTAATCTAAAAACTATAGCAACTTCCGTAGTCGTAGATGCCAAAACCCTTAGTGTCTGAGGACTCTCAACAAGGAATGGTAGCTGAACTGGAGGAAGAACCAATTTATTAGGACATAGACGATGGTGACATAACTTTGCAATTCGATGGCCATCAGATATTCTACTTTAAGTAACGTGTTGTATTCTTGATATTTTTATTGAAAATTATTTTTTTTTTTGGTATGAAATTTTAGAATTTTACTGTCATATTTTTTGACTTTTTTGGGAACAAAAAAATCCCATTTATTGCTTTCAACGACATCTAGAAAATTACCCATTACACTAAAATTTCCCTAACACTTGTGCTTCATCTATTAGTTTACTTTATCTATGGTTGCTGTTTTTTAAACACGCGAATGTTTTAAATATTACTTATTTTTGTTTCAAGCAGTTGCCGCAGTCATTTTTTTAAGAAATCTGCTTGCAAACCAGTGTTGTAAAAAACAACCACTTTTCCTCGTGAAAAGAACGTAGTACTGTCTGGTGGAAAAATTTAGCTTGAATTTCACGACACTTTTTGTTTCATATGGATTTTCATCGTGGAAAGTCAGTTGAGAAAGTTGCTGAGAGTTACCACCTATCTTTGATTTACCTTGCATATATTTCATTAATAATTCCTCTACGCTCTCCATTTTATTTTTGACGCAAGTGGTGTTACTTCTGATTGCTAAAATTATCGAAATGTTAAAATTCCGGTTCCAAACAATTGTTTTCATACGAAATAACTTTGGCGTAACAACCTGTACTTGATTTTGGCTACGAAATTTTCGCTGAGAGCTGAGTACCAAGCACATGAAGTGAGCGAAATTTTCGTTATTTTTTATATACATACATACGTACTTCATGGTAAAATTATCTATCGGGTAAAGCCCGGTATTCAGTTTTTATGAAATTTTCGTTGTCTTTTCCGTGGGTGAGCTGTCAAATTCGATTTTGTTTCTTTTTGTTAATAAAATTCAAATAATTTCAATCAAAATGCTATTTAATAGCATAGACTTTGTCTCTGGTATTTTTCACATTTGGCGTACATAGTGTTTTTTATTATTCAGCTATGTAATTGTACCGAAAGAATTGGTAATGCGACTACTTATGGCCAGTTTTTACGTGGGTAGTTAACTATAATATTACTTAATCGTAATTGAAAGTTAATTTGAGGTTAACTTTGGATTTTGTTTTTCAGTGGTGAGTTAATGTAAGTCGCCGTATCGTTAACGATTATGACAACCCTTGTATTCTTATTGGAAAAAACAACTGGTTTGGGATAAATACCAAAACTACAAAGAGAAACAATCAAAATGGAATTATGTAAAATAAGAAATAGATGCATGAAATCGAAGTTATTTTAATAAAAATGTGTAAAAAACTATACATGCGGAATCATTTATCGATCTAGACTCAACGTATGTGTACAAATACGCAAAACATAAGCATATATTTTATACAATCTAACATTACTCATTTTGAGTCAGTAATTTGACTGTCAAAATCATATGGTTCTGATTAAAAGTTAACCAACCAACATTGTGGGTTAAATCATAGTTAAACAATGACTGAAAAACACACTTCGATGTTTAACCAGAATTTAACTAACATACCCTTTACCATAGAGTAAATATGAAGTAGAGCCGCCATTTGTCTCATCTGACGTTTTCTTTCACACTCTTCGTGATGCGGTCGGTGTGATAGAGAGATGTTTGACGAAAAGTGATATACACCAGGTGGAATTACAATAACTTCTTGCTTTAATTTTTCATGTCGTTTTGGTGAAAAATTGTGAAATTTAAATGCGTCTTACACTTTTTTATTGACTGTTATTGTTAGCATACATTTGTGTTGTATTTAACACAATAATTTTAACACACAAAGCGAAATGCCGTTGTTGTTATTTTGTTCGTTGTTTTGAACCATTGCCTCTATCTGGTATTAGTAAAGAAATTCTTTTCAACATCAAACGTATACATCACACTAGGACAAATGTCAGAAATTTGGTGAGTGAAAGATTTTCTCTACCCCTATTTACTCTATGCCCTTTACACATGCCACTGCCACTAACTCAATACACTCACACTTTTTCACTAACACATTTACATTTTTCTCAATGGCAGCTAAAATTACTTGCGAGTAGAATTTGGCATTTGCCTGCCACTAAATGTCAAAACGATAAACAGTGTTACCCTGTTAAAACTTTAATGCAAATTTACTGGATTACTGTAAAATTGTAATTAAAGATTTACTTGTTAAATGTATTATTATGATATATTTCTTAAAAAGCGCATGAAAAAACGAAAATGTGTTAATAATAGAGCATTAATACTATGAAAATAATACTAATAACAATAAATGTTAATCGTTTCCCAAAACATAAACAAAACAAACAGGTGAAATGGAGGCAAAGTCCTCCCAAAGCAAATCCTTCAGCAAATGTGCTTCAATATCCAACTCGCACCTTTTTATCATTAGGGGTTTTACCCAGCATCTCCTTTTGGCAACTGATTTCTTAACCTTTTCATTTTCCTTAACTGCACAACTTTCTCTTAATTTCAGCAGTAAATAATTTTTTTGTAGTTTCTGCTTTGAGTACATTTTGCCAATGAAGTGGCAGTGGCATGTGTAAACGCAAATGGCAACAGATTCGACTATTTCTTCTTCTTTTTCGTTGATAATACGCAAAAACGATTTACAAGTAGACAGTCAAAATTTCTCTTCACTCAAATGCCAACAAACAAAACGAGTGAAACCCTAGTACTTCTCTACTCTCTTCATTGAATATTTCAATACACGAGCAGCTTTTTGATAGTGTTATTGTATATAACTATACAAATTCCAACCATGTTGAAGTAAAATTACATAAACTATGCAAAAAGTATGAAATAAGCAAGATATGACGCGAGACAGAAATGCGTTTGAGTGAACTCTAGCACTTTTTGGTTCTCTTTTACCAGGGTTGCCAAGTTGCGCACATCTTCTGGTCGTATAATTCTAAATCGTCTTTGTGCTCTCTCGTGTTATATCTTGATTATTTCGTACTTTATGAATAGTTTATGTAATTTTAGTTCAACATGGTTGGATTTAGTATATTTATATACAATAACACTATCAAAAAGCTGTTTGTGTATTCAAATATTCAATGAAGAGAGTAAGAGAGAGGGCAGAGAAGTGCTAGGGTTTCGCTCGTTTTGCTTGTTGGCATTTGAGTGAAGAGATATTTTGACTGTTTATTTGTACATCGGTTTTGCCCATACGTAAAAGACAAACTGAGAGGTCAACGTTTTTCGACACCTGAAGAAGCGGTTGCTGCATGGTACAAAGAAATTGTAGAAGCACTAGCCCAGCTGATATGAAGTTTTTTCTGGACTGAGCGTGAGTAAGTTTTTCTCTTATGTCAAAGTTTGTTTACATTTGTTTGTCTGCAACCCCCGTTCGCCAGCAACTGCTGTTTTTAAAATATTTATCTGCAAAAATTACATAGAAACGTTTTAATTTTCACACTTAAACACTTTGAATATATCAAATAACACTCAATCATTTTCTAAATGGCACTTTTTGCAAATTTGTTTACATTTTCATAATTTTTCTATCAGCTGACTTGACACAACACAGACACTAAGCAAAAACAAAATGCCTGTTGTTTTTGGCTTGTTGTATTTGTTGTCGTACTGCATCTACCATTATATTTCTACCATGGGTTGCTGCATTCAGAATGCAGTTTTTTGCAGATACCTCAATCAGAGTGGCAAAAGTGTTTCGACCAGTTTCGACAATTGGTTCAAACGCATGCAAAAGAGTATAAATCTTCATGGGGAATATTTTGAAAAACAATAAAGTGATTTTCGATGATTAATATTTGTTTTTGTTCTCTAATCCCGAAACATAAAATTCAACCCTCGTATTAATTACTCTACACGTTTTCATGTTTCTTTTTCTATTTAACCGTATTTTAGAGTCGGTTTTGGAAATTCGCGATTTAGTGGTTATTTTTGATATTATTAAGTTTACATTTACACGTCCTCTTGATTATATTCCCAAAGCTTACTCCTCGATGTACTTCATTCGCAGACACACACTGCTCAGTTTACAGATCCCAATAGCTTCTATCCACATAAGTCGTATTGAAAAGGTTAAGTCTTTTACTAAATATGCATTAATCCCTTTAAACTTTCCTGGTTCACTTTCATCTTATAAGAAGAGTATATGTTTGCTCACATCCTTAAAATCAAGAAGAAATATTAACTCTTTAATGTTTCTTTATCGTATTTTGAATAATTCTGTGGATTGTGCTGAATTGCTATCTTTTATACAGTTTAATGCTCCTTCTCGTTCACTTCGTTATTACTGTCCGTTTTTTTTTTATTGGTATTCATACTTCTAATTATGCTTTAAATGAACCATTGCTTAGGGTGATGATATTCACCCCTATTCTGCGTTACAATCACAATCGAACTTTCTCCGTTTTGATGAAATCGGTATTCTGCGTTACGTTACGCTCCACTTACGTTTTTCTTTCGATTGTACGTATTCTGCGTTGCAATTTTAGTTACGTTTTTCACGTTTTTATTACGCTGCAAAAGGTCTGACTGAACAACATAATGGTTCTTTGTTGTTTACAATAAAGTGTGTAAAAAAGTTAAATTTTTAATACAATTCAGAGAAATGTAAGTATAGTAGTAATTTAAATATATATTTAATAAAGTTTTTAATTTGTTTTACTAAATAGTGAGTTTTATTTTATTTATTACAGGTCGAAACAAACAAACCAAGATCAGTACGAGAAGCTGGCGGAATTAATGGCCAAAAAACCAGACCTTGCGGGTGGGTACCATCAGAGACCAAAAGAAGAAGTGCAGGCATTTTGGGAAGAGGTGACAGTAACACTTAATTCAATGGGGCCACCAACAAAAACCGGAGTAGCATGGAAGAAAGTATGTGACATTGAAATAATTACATTGAATTAATAATTACATTGAATTAATTAGTAGCCAGCACATACTTAAAAGCGTCTTTATTCAGGCGAAAGTTTTTTCTGAAGCTGTAAAGTAAACGAATTATTTCAGATAACATGTCATATCTTTTAAAACAAATGTCTTACCTTTGATCGGTCATCTCGAACGGATTGCAACTGTCCCTCAAATCTCTTTTGGCAATCCTTGCCTCCGCATTCTGGAGCACGTTGTTCTCCTCTCCCAACAAAAATGCTGCTGCTATTACTTCCATTTCTATTGAAATAAACAAAATGTATTTTTGTGCTGTAATGATGTTAACAAAAAAGGAAAACTCACCTCCGGCACAACTGGTTTTTGAACTCTTTGGTCACAAATACCTCTTTTTGTATTTTATTTTAACTTTTCACACGCGCTAGTGTATTTAATAAATAAATTTATACGAATTTTTAATTCTTTTGTGTTTTAACAGTTGAAAATATGTTTTATTTGCACAAAATTACACTTTCAACTTCAATGTTTACACAACTGATTATTTGTTTTGTTTTGTTTTTTTTACGTTCCACAGCCAATCTGCTTACTGTGACAACACACTTTTCCTCTTCTTATTCTTTCGATTACGTTTTTTTTTGGAATACCAAAGTTCGATCGATGCGTAACGTAGAGCGGGAACGTAATTGTAACGCAGAATAGGGGTGATTGTATAATTCATTATAGAAGTAATTAGATTTTACTATTCTTATGAATAAGTTTAAACTACTTCTTAATAATTTATTTAACCATTTATACTTTAAGCTGCTAGTCTGTAAGGAAGTATTGTCCATAAATGAGAAGAAAAATATAGAATCGATTATATTCCATTTTGTCTGTAAAGAAAATATGCTCGAGTTTAAAAGTTAGCATCAAAATGAAGAATCGAATTTTTGTTTAAATATTTGTACGGTTCTAAAATACTTTAATATTCAAATACTTTATTGTTTTAAATGTTTTGAAGCTAGGAGTTGGAACAATAATAATAATTCAAGGTATCAAAGGAGTACTTTCATTCACAATCTTTCTATATGCCTTTACCTGCTGAAAGTTAAGAAGACAGCTTCGACACTACGCGCGTTGTTTATAAACTAAACAATTTCATATTAGGTTTTGTTATGTTGTGACACATTCACAGTGACTGTGTAATTGTTCTTTATTTTTTTACGGTTTTTATTATGTTTTCGTTATTTTCAATTAACTATTAACATTTTATGAAATAGTTTCTTTTACTAAGATGTTTAGATTTCTAAGCGGAACAATACACGTTTTTTGATAATTGCATAAATTAAAATTAATTTAAGGGGACCGAGCCTCTAAGAAGACTTTAACCAACAACCAAAGTTGTCTCGCTAGAGAAAATATGTGCGGGAACTTCCAAATTCAATGGAGCGGGACCTTTACGAATGCGTCCAGAAGCATCGTAGTGAGAGCCGTGACATGGGCAATAGTAGCCTCCATAGTCGCCAGCATTGGCAATGGGTACACAACCTAAATGGGTGCAGACACCAATGACGACCAACCATTCGGGCTTGGTGACACGTTGCTAAAAGAAAGTAAAACAAAAGTATTAACATAAACTGATTAAATGATGTGTAAACATATAAAAGGTATCTTCAGTTAGTTTTATATTGGACTGTGCGCATTACTATTTATTTCGTTTTTTATACAATTTTCTATACGAAAGTGGTATTTTCGGAAAGTTTTCTAAAATAACTTACAGTATTTTTATTTTTTTTTGTCAGAAAATTAAAATTTTCAATTTTCTTTACAGAATTCTTGACAGAAATTGTAAAGTGCTCGTCTTTTTTGAAATAATTGGGCAATTTTGACATGAAAATTTTCAATTTCAACTATGTATATATTTTTTGCAAGGGAGGGCTGAACAATAGGACATAAATGCCTCTTTATAGACACTACTAGTTGGATTAGTGTTTGGTCTGCACAAATATTTTTTTTGGAAGATCTTTCCTCTCTCTTCTTTTTAGTGTCCTGTCAGCCACTTTCTCGAAATCGACTTTTTAAACTTATCTTACAGCAACTACATTTTTGTTTACTAATTCTAAAAGAACGTATTCCGGAACACATCCTTTTAGAAGGACTTACGTTTCTCCAATAACTTCTAGAACCCTTTTTAATACTCTTCATTTTGTTGTATATTTTATAAAGGCGTCACTATCGAGCAGTTAAACATGAAATCAGATCGGAATCAGTGCAAAAGCGTTGGTAGGTCTCAATTAATGGGTCTAAAATTAAAGTGCATTGAATATTTAAGAAAATGGTTTCAAATAAAAGTTATAGACATTTAAATACTTCCAAAGCCAATACCGGAAGTAATGTGGTTATTGTGTATCCAGTAACAATGTAGAAACGAAACATTTACTTAAGCCTATCCTTGAAAATATGTTTAAAATCCCGATTATGCAATATAATACTGCATGTCTTTAGTTTTACCTCTATATTCCGGAACAATAACTTTTAAATGGTGCTAAAAACTTAAAAATGTTCCAATATTTCCAATGAAATAATATGTTCTATAGCAAAAAAATCCCTTGGAAATAATTCCAACGGAGCAAGTCACGTAGATACACTTTATTACGGCCAGAAACATGTGAATCCGTACATATTCTGCTTTGCTGTATATCTGGTGATATAAAATGTATGTAGTTTTTACAGTAGCTTATCTGTATCTATGCTGATGTTTCTTTACAAATAATTTATTGCATAAAACATGTCGGCTCAGACCATCAGTGGCCCTTACAGACTCAATTTTATAAGAAGTCCACCTTTTTGGTTACTACTACTAAATACTTTATCCATTCCATTCAATCAACTTACATCATCAGATTCAGGATCACGTAAAACAGATGTGGGTACATCACGTTCTGCGGAAATTTCCTTGGCTGTACGGTGACGTACGAACAATGGCTTCCCACGCCATTTGAAGGTTACTGACTTGCCCTCCGGGATAGCACTTAAGTTCACTTCAATCTTAGCCAGAGCCAAGACGTCGGCAGATGCGGCCATGGATCCAATGAAAGTATTGACCAAGGCCTTAGCGCAATAAGCACTACCAATGGCGCCAGCACCCACTAACATATAGGAGAAGGCTTTACGATCTTCATGGGTGGTATTTTTGCGAGCGGGATCCTTGACATTGTCACGACGATAGGGTGTAAAGTCGGGGACTTCCAAATCGGTGTGGGCCATACGAACTTGTTGGACAGCTGAAATAGAAAGGAAAGAAACACGTAAGTCTTATGCTGCAACATTAAGCCTTTCATTAAACCAATAAAGTCAAATAAAATCAGCTGTCCAATGTTTTCACATTTCAAATGCCATTAAATTCATCAGCACAGCCGTTGTTGTCTTTCGTTCTCTATGGGTTCTACCACTTATTTCATAACCTCAAAATAATTACATAATTTGAGAGGAAAAAATGCAATGTTTAACTGTGGAATTCTTCCTTAACTCCTGGTAAAACATTTTGCATTTTTTGCCACCCATCTCTTAAGAATCTCTATAATCACTTTGTAATGCTGTCACGGCTCTGGTATTGCCACAAGGAGCATTCTTTTCCGTTTTGTTGTTCACCACAAACCTCTTACCCTGGACCACAGCGGTGGCAGGTTTCTTCAAACCATTGGGTACAGATTGTGTGCTGGCACGCAAATAGGCTCGCGACGCGGCGTTAATCATCTTGGTTTGTGCTGGCGAAAATGTCTATAATAAAATTTACAAAAGAAATTTATTGATTTTTGCACTTCCGTTAAGAAAATTTAGTTTTCGTTTTACAAACGTTTGTCAAGTCCAACCGTGTAAAAAACTTTTCACTGTCACTTCACGAGCACAAAGCTATACAAACACACAAACGAGAGCTACGTGAGAGAGAAATCTTTGTCAAGTATGACAGACGTCAGTGGTAGAGTTGGCAACTCATAAAGGGAAGTTCACAGTATAAGTTTTATCTGAAAGAGTTATCGATAAAATATCGATTTTTCGTTCACACACAACTTTTTATCTGGCAGACTTCATTTGAAGCAAGACGCTGCAGAGTAAATAGTAGGAATTTTGTTTATATTGACACAAAGATGAAATGGCTGAAGTTAAGGACCAGGGGCAGACAAAAAAAATTTAAGAAAAAACCAAAATTAAAGAAAAATTAAAGAATGTTAGAAAAGGGAAAACTAGCCGTCGGAGGGACCTATTGGGCCCACAGGGTCCATAAAACCGGTTCACCCAGGACCATTTAGGTATGGATTAGTGTGGGTACTTCAACGAAAGGTATTCATGTCACGAATTCGGCGGTGTAATTTTTTTCGGGAGAGATAACCATCCCGAAAACTAAAATTTTTTTTAAAAATATTGCGCGATATAAGTCCACTTTTGTTCGTTCAGTGACCATGCGCGATTGGTTATGATAACCATCCATAAAAATACAATTTTTGTTTAAAAAATCGTTATTTTATGTTATACGTTATTTTATATTAAATTTTTTATTTTATTTTTGATGTGTTAACATCTATACGCGCGCCTCTAGGGCAGTAAACTATAAATTTAATACATACGCAAGTGTTAGGTTTGTAAGAGTAAATCATCGTTTGTTTGTTCGTTGCTTGGCAGTCGGTATTGAAAGTGATTATTGGGCGATTTTCATATAATTTTCCCACGCGATTTTCTCCGGAAGTTCATAGCCGATTTTATTAATTTTTGGATTAAAAAGCTATTGCGGGTTTCGACAAAGAGTTTAGGCCAAAAATTAAGGCGATCTGATATCGGCGAGCCGAGATTTAAGTGTTTTAATTTGGAGTATTAATTTGGAGTAATATTAAAAAAGTGTTTTGTGTTGATCTTCGGTTTTGTCTTATCATCGTTTGTTTGTTCGTTTCTTGGCAGTCGGTATTGAAGGTGATTATTGGGCGATTTTCATATAATTTTCCCACTCGATTTTCTCCGGAAATTCATAGCCGATTTTATTAATTTTTGGAATAAAAAGCTAGTGCGGGTTTCGACGAAGAGTTTAGGTCAAAAATTAAGGCGATCCGATATCGGCGAGCCGAGATTGAAGTGTTTTAATTTGGAGTATTAATTTGGAGTAATATTAAAAAAGTATTTTATGTTTATGGTTTGTAAGAGTAAATCATCGTTTGTTTGTTCGTTGCTTGGCAGTCGGTATTGACAGTGATTATTGGGCGATTTTCATATAATTTTCCCACGCGATTTTCTCCGGAAATTCGTAGCCGATTTTATTAATTTTTGGAATAAAAAGCTAGTGCGGGTTTCGACGAAGAGTTTAGGCCAAAAATTAAGGCGATCCGATATCGGCGAGCCGAGATTGAAGTGTTTTAATTTGGAGTATTAATTTGGAGTAATATTAAAAAAGTATTTTATGTTGATCTTCGGTTATATCGTATGTACAAGTGTCTGTTGCTTTGCATTCTTTGACTTTTGTGGGAATAAAACAAAAAGTATTGAGCAAGAAAATAATGACACATGTGCTTGCACTGGGTCTTTAAATAATTTTAAGTATTAATATTATTTAACTGTAACGACACCATATGATTGAACGCTGTTTTTTATTTTCCAATGCAACATTTACGAATGTGTTCATAGAAATCGAACAGGTACCGTGTAGCAAAAAGGTGTTAACACATCGCCCGTGAGTTCGAACACTCATTGGATTTTTTTTTTCATTTTACATACTTTGCAGGGAAACATTAAAAACCTAATTAAAATGAAATTTTTGGTCGATAAAAACTACTTCAACTACTTCGTGTTACTTGGACATTTATTATAAAGGTAGTTATCGAAAAAACTTATTTAATTTCTATGTCTTATTTTGACATCTACTGTACAACGCATTCAAAAAAATTTTTTATTCACCTATTTTGAGGCCCGTTTTTGGACTCTGTGGGCTCCATAGGCCCGCCCGACAATTTTTTTATTTTTTCGTTTCTTCTGATTTTACTCTATTTTTGTTTTTTTTTGCCTGCCCCTGGTCCTGAATTTTTGCCCATGAAATTATTTCTAACAAAAACAAATTTTAGAGTTTGGCTCAGAAAATGATAAAAATATATTGAAATTGGAGAAGAAATGAAGAATGCAATAAATTTAAAATTGAAAAAAGTGTCCACTTAGGGATAGTTAGCTATGTGTAAGAGTGGGTACTTAAGACATTATTAAAAAAATAACCAATGTATAGTGTCCAAAATACTGGTTTATCGTTTTTTTTTTTTGAAAATATATTTTGCGTAAAAAACACATTCCACGTTATTTCAAATATAAATTTTTTTGCAACAAGAAAAGTGTATTTTCGGTAAAACCTGATAAACCGGTATTTTGGACATTCTAGGCACAACAGAGAAAATGGAGTTGGCGGCTATTGGTTTTGCCAGTGTTGTACAAATTTGGGATGATTTTGAAATAACTGAATCTTTAAAATTGGATCGGTGAGTCAAATCGGGCCAGTCGATGAAATCTGCTCACAGTTTAAACCAATAAGAGCCATTTATATTGGCGGCGGCGTGAGCTTTAAAAAAAAGTTTTGGCGGCGACGACGCGTCGGAAATTTTTCGATTGTCAAATAGTTGATATTTTGTGTCTGTTTCAAAGACGATTTACAATTAGACGACCAGAAGATGTGCGCAACTTGGCAACCCTGGTAAAAGAGAACCAAAAAGTACTAAGAGTTCACTCAAACGCATTTCTCTCTCGCGGCATATCTTGCTTATTTCATACTTTTTGCATAGTTTATGTAATTTTACTTCAACATGGTTGGAATTTGTATAGTTATATACAATAACACTATCAAAAAGCTGCCCGTGTATTGAAATATTCAATGAAGAGAGTAAGAGAGAGAGTAGAGAAGTACTAGGGTTTCACTCGTTTTGTTTGTTGGCATTTGAGTGAAGAGAAATTTTGACTGTCTACTTGTACATCGTTTTTGTCTGTTTTTATTATGGATGCATTTTTTAGTAGCTAACAGTGTTGCATCAAAATGTACACCATTTTAAAATGAGGTTAAAAATTAAACATCAGTTTGTACAGATTAAAACTGTATGAGTAACGGAGTTAACCATAGCAGTATAAGAGAAATATCATAATTTGTTTATTAAAGGTTTTATGTATATTTGACACTCTTTTATTCAAAGTTATTTTTTCGAAATAATTTTTACATTTTTTTAAACTTCAATATCTCTGGACGACCACGACCCCGCTGGAAAGACCAGGCAGAAGAATCCCTCCGTATCCTTGGTGTTACCAACTGACGAGAAAAGGCGAAGGATAGAGCCAGTTGCAAGAATATGTTGAAATTTGTTTAATTAATATGTGTAGACGTCTGACCTCATGAGGTTGTAAAATAGTCAATAAAGGTAAGTATCTCTGGTCTTTGAAAGGTTATTCCCGCGTATTATATTTGGTATTAAATGTTAAAGTCTTGTTTATTAGACTACATACATACATTTTAAAAATAAATAAATGGTTTCCAATTACATCACATGAAGGCATTTGGGAGAGCTTCTCACAACCAATGAGGTGTGCGCTTTATAGTTTTATACTCACTGATTGGGACCTACAGTTTTACACCGGTTCCGAACGGTATTTTGAGAATCTTTTTCATGGCGAAGTACTCGATAGTGTCGCCGTCACTAAGCGAGGTGACCGTCGTCGAAAGAAATTTTATGGTGGTCGGAGCAGGGATCGAATCCATGATCTCCTGTACTAGAGGCGCGCACACTCACCATTGCACCACCGACGGCCATACATACCCTTTGCATACCTTACTAGAGGTACTCAATGATATTTTTGATTAAAAAAGGCGTGGTAAAAAATCAAAAGTTTGAAATTGGTCCCCAGTGCATTAATAAAGTTAAATTAGGAGGGCATTTCCGACAGCTTTCCATCGATACATATCGGATTACTAATGCGAGAGATATGCTCGGCTTTACGTTCGACCATTGGAAGTCCATATCAGCGTAAAAAGTTTGAGCGATTCATTAGGTTTTTGTACCGATCACAGAGTTGTAGGTAAAATAGACCAGTGCCTAAAAAACGTACCTTTGTTGAAATTGATCTATTGAAATATTCTCTCACTTGATCATGGTACAATAATATCTTCATGGTAATAGCAGCGCGCGTTGTTGTTGTTGTAGGCAGCAACAAAAGGCATTTTGTTTTTGTTCTATTCGCTTCAGCTGTCAAACTCTACACAAATAAATACCAACAACACAAGAATGCAAAAGAGTACAAAAACAAAATACATGTGAGTGTGACAGCCGAAGCGAAGAACCTCATGAAAAAAAATTAAAACAGCTGTTCTTACGACTTTACCATGAACATATTATTGTACCATGCACTTGATATATAAACAACATAGACTACACACACAAAACGTACTACCGCTATTTTTCTTCTTCTTTTCATTCCTTTATATTTAACACAAGACATTTATGATAAACTGCTTTTGGTGAAAAAAATTTAGAAACTTTAAAAGGCTTTTTCTTAATGAAATAATTAACTCTTCTTAGATATTTTCACATACACTTGTGGCGAAATAGCTGCCCTGTAGATTAATAAACTTTGTATTGGGTTTTGCACAGAAATTGACACTTTTTGCGACATTTATAATTTTAGCGATCTTCACTTATTCCGCTTGTATTTTGTATCGAATGGAAATACAATACTTATTGGATAACAAAAACTTACTTTTATTGCACTTGACCAGTTTTGATAAACTCTGCTTTTGGTGAAGATCATTTAGAAACTTTAAAATGCGTTTTCTTAATGAAATAATTAACTTTTCTTTGAATTTTTAGTTTACTTATTATTTGGCACGGAGGATATGGAAATACGATAGAGGTGATTAGTGGGGTTGCCAGATTCAGTTGAATTCTTATTGGATAACCGGATATGGGGATTCTTGTTGAATTATAAATAATTATAAAAGTTCAAAAGATTTCTGAAATGTTTTTTCAATAATTGTACAAAATTAGTAAAGTTAATTAATTTAATAGTGATATTGATTAATATTATAGACTAGTGATTGGAACGCGCCTATGGCGCCCGTCGAAACATGTTTTAATTTTAATCGATTTTTAATAAAAGGTAATTCTGTAAAGAGTGGCACAACAATCTATGAAATTTTTTGTTTTTTTTTTGTTTCTTATTTCGTTTTTTTTTCGTTTTCTTTTCGTTTTTTTTTTGTTTCTTTTGGTTATGGTTATTGGCAACATTATGATTAATTTTTTTTTGTGAAAGGTATGATTTTTTATAATCAGTGAAAAAATTGAATAATTTGGATGCGCAAAATGCAATGTAACTTAATGAATCAATAGTAAGTTGTGGCCGTCGGTGGTGCAATGGTAGTGGTCCCTGCTAAGACCACCTTAAATTTCTTTCGACGGCGGTCACCTCGCTTAGTGATGGCGGCAAAAATTCATTAAAAAAATTAAAAAAAAAACCAAAATTAAAGAAATAACTATTAAAGAATGTGAGAAAATGAAAATCTAGCCCTCGCAGGGACCTATGTTGCTCGTACCGTGTGGTATACCTTTTTGAAAATCGTTAAATTTATATTCCACCTCAGGCAAAGGAGTTAAAATTCCCTAAGTACTTTAAGTCGATGTGTGGCAAAATCAGAAAAATCGCTCTTTAATTTAATTTGTTTTTTGACGTAGAATACGTCTTACCTTACGGTATGAGGAGTCATGTCAGGTTTTTATTGTTGTAATCTTTATTTCATTGAATTTGAGGAAACGGCTAGATGAATTTTTTTAAAATTTTTTTTGTAGGTAAATGAAGATGTTATCTTTCGTTTGATATACATTTCATATTGGTTGATATATTTCTAGTATTTTAATTTCTCAAATGAAAATTGTTTAAACACATACACTCAAACATATGTGTGGTGTTTGGTTGAGTGTTTTTGGTTGCTCAACATTGCTTAGGAACATGTATCTAGTAAAAAGTGAAACGAACAGCAAGCTAATGTTGCTTGGCAACATGTATCTAGTAAAAAGTGAAACAAACAGTAAGCTAACGTAATAAAGCTTTTTAGCGAAAGCTTCAATAAAGCTGTTGTAACATTAATTTTGAATTGTAAAGGGTAAAGCTTTCACACAACGCTCGAATGCTAATGCGAAGACTCGATAAGGTAAACCTTTTTTAATATTAGGGCGGCCCTCTCAACATTCGCAGAACTTATTTCAATTAAAATATTAATTAAAATACATAAATTAAATTAAGTTTAAAAAAATTGAACATAATATTTTTTTTTTTAAACGGACTTGAATCAAATGCCGTTGGTAAATATAAAAATTACAGCAGACAGTTGTCCGAGGCCTTCGGCCACGGACTGTCCCTGCAGGCTGTGTCAGAGACACGGCCATTAAGTTTAACGTAGAATACGCCATCCGATAAGACAGAAAACATATATAACAATAAATGATAAATAATATAAGCAAATGAATTTATTGTTATATATGTTTTCTGTCTTATCGGATGGCGTATTCTACGTTAAACTTAATGGCCGTGTCTCTGACACAGCCTGCAGGGACAGTCCGTGGCCGAAGGCCTCGGACAACTGTCTGTCTTATCGGATGGCGTAATTTTTTTTTCTTTTCTTTTCTTTTCTTTTCTTTTCTTTTCTTTTCTTTTCTTTTCTTTTCTTTTCTTTTCTTTTCTTTTCTTTTCTTTTCTTTTCTTTTCTTTTCTTTTCTTTTCTTTTCTTTTCTTTTCTTTTCTTTTCTTTTCTTTTCTTTTCTTTTCTTTAATTTGGTAGTTTTTTGCCTGCCCCTGGTCCTTAACTACAGCGGTGATGGCGACACTATCGAGTATTTAGCCATGAAAAAGCTTCTCAAAATACCGTTCGGAACCGGTGTAAAACTGTAGGTCCCAATCACTAAGTGGTCTAAGCAAAAACGATGTACAAGTAGACAGTCAAAATTTCTCTTCACTGAAATGCCAACAAACAAAACGAGTGAAACCCTAGTACTTCTCTACTCTCTCTCTTACTCTCTTCATTGAATATTTCAATACACGAGCAGCTTTTTGATAGTGTTATTGTATATAACTATACAAATTCCAACCATGTTGAAGTAAAATTACATAAACTATGCAAAAAGTATGAAATAAGCCAGATATGACGCGAGAGAGAAATGCGTTTGAGTGAACTCCTAGCACTTTCTGGTTCTCTTTTACCAGGGTTGCCAAGTTGCGCACATCTTCTGGTCGTCTAATTCTAAATCGTCTTTGGTCTAAGCACGGAGTTGCCGCTTGTGTAAGCACGGAGTTGCCACCTGAAATGACAATTTAATCTCAAATAGGGTGGTGTAAATGGCCAAGGTTAGAGAACAAGATTAGATAACGATAGATAGCGGTGTAAATGCGTTATTATAGTAAGCTTGCTTTTTTATTCCCTGCTAAACTAAGTTTTCGACGAATTTGTATGGAGTGCCGCTTAAAAGCGCTTAATATCGCTTAGTTCTCCATACAAAGTCGTCGAAAGATTAGTTTAGCAGAGAATAAAAAAACAGGCTTAGTATATTCCAACACGATAATGACCTCAGCAGACAAGTCGCTTAACTCGCAACTTTTTAAGCAACAATGATGTGCAATCTATGTCTATGGGACCTTGTAGATTGGGAAGTAAAGAAGAAAAATCCCCAAAATTTAAAAGATTTAGAAAGAATATTGAAAACAGAATGGGGAAAAAATATCTCTGGATGCCATTATATCGTTAGTTGATTCTACGCCTTCAAAATTAAGTGCATTAATAGCTAATAAGGCTAATACCAATTAAATATGAACAAAAAAAAATTATAACACGAGGTTGCATTTTTTGCTCGCACAGAATAAACACATTTTCCTAAAATAACAAAAAAAAAAAACATTAAATTGGCTTATTTATATACAGTGACTATAATTTAAGATATAAAACCTAAGTAATAAGCACAGACATGCACTCGAAGA
This sequence comes from Phaonia tiefii, assembly GCA_963931995.1. Classification (NCBI taxonomy): domain Eukaryota; kingdom Metazoa; phylum Arthropoda; class Insecta; order Diptera; family Muscidae; genus Phaonia; species Phaonia tiefii. Next base: position 266,494,875 of record OZ008368.1, on the reverse strand, counting down.
CCATAGAACTCAGCGTTGAATTTTTTAGCTCGCAACTGTATGGTTATCTACGAAAATGACATAAATATACTGTAATGTAGCTCTAAAGCATTCATCAGTTATTGAAAGCTTTAAGATTTGGCGAAGGTTTTATTAGAACCGAATTCCTAATGATTATTTTAACTAGGGAACAGATAATTGGCTGACAACCCTGTTTTATGTATTCTCACAGTGCTTGTGATGTAAAAACAAGATGAACAATAACCGATAGACTGAATTAATTTTTTTATATTCAAATGCGTCAATGCATTTTTGCAAAATTTTAAATATTAATGGAAAAAACTATTCAATAAAAATATCCATTTATATTTGCTATATTCATAAATTTAGAAGAAGTGCCAAAAAATCATATTGAGTTGGATTTCAGTTTTGGGTAGTCGAATATAAAACCGGATAATAGGTTGTAGTTTCAATGTTTTGATTTTTTTGTACATCACTATGTAAACAAAATTTCATTTTGGTTAAAAATTATAAAAATTGGAACGAAACTATTTGGTTGCTTAGCAGGATAATGTGACACTATAAACGCTGCAAATATACGCAAACTAATTCCAATTGTATATATCACATAAATATTTAAGTACGGCACGCCTGAAATGTACAAAAATATTTTTTTGTGTATTAATGCGGATAAAATAGCCTTAAAGAAGGGCTAACCGTTCAACAAAAATGGTGACGTTAGAGAACTCTTAACAAAGGAATTTTTCGATTTTGAATACAATTTTTCGGCTTTACCTTCTTAAACCTTTAACAAACCCATGACAACTTTTTATGAATAAGGCCGATAGTGTTTAGCATATTGCTAGGGAGTTTGAAAAGTGAGTTACCTAGAAAAGTTAATTTATTATATTTAAATCGTTCGCCCCTTTATATTCAACATTAGGTGAGTTCACATGTAAGGCAAAAATCTATTGTTCGATCTCTTTAACATCTTTTGAACCATATTACGGTGAAAGACTGCAGTAAACAAGTGCCCGAATATAGTGAAAGGTTAAGTGGTCAATATGAGCTTCACATGAAGTGCCGTGACGAGCATAAAAATAAATGGTTTCCCGTTACATCCCATGAATGGATTATGGAGAGCTTCTCACAAACCAGTGAGCTGTGCGCTTTCTAGTTTTACACTCACTGATTGGGAACAGAAAACATTGTCTAAATTCTGCCATAGTATATTATATAGAGTAAAACATGCTAGAGAAATTTATTCTCTCAATAATATTCACTTCATAGGTATAGTTGCATATAAATGTTGGATGGTGGAAGGCTTGGTTCAATAATACCAGATAGAGACATTAATACAAACCATCCAAAACGACAACTACAACGCCATTTCGTGTTTGTGTGGTAAAAAAGGTTTGTAAAATACAACAAAAATGTATACCCATAAATTTCACAGTTTTATACCAAAACGACCTGAAAGACAATCGTTCTTGTAACTCCACCTGTTGTAATCCAATGTTCGTCGGATATCTCTCATTTGCACAAACACACGACGAAGAGTGTGAACTGGAACGTCAGATGAGATAAATTGTTTCTCTATTCTAATTGATTCCAAGGTATATTATTTCAGAAATCCTGCACAAGCATATATTTACATGTTCGTTCTTTTTACATAAACTTTCTTTAAAATTTAAAACAAATATTATTTATGATAAATGCGAAATTTAAAACAATTTGTGCGAAATTAACAAAAGTTGAGATAGAATTTTAAAATGTAGACGTAAAACAAATATTGACCTAAAATAAATATTTTTATTGTCAAAATGAGAAGAGAAGACTTACAGTCTTCAAAACGGTAGTCCGCCAATGTGAGTTCAAAACCCAGTTCGGGCTGTTTAATTGTTTCATTAATTTCAGAAAAACCTTATCTGTTAGCTTGTAGGAAAACTAAAGTCTTCTAATTGTCAAAATATATTCGAAGTGGGAACTTCGCAACGAAAACAAAATTATTTCAGCCACAAAAATGTTTAACATATACATTGATAAATAAAAAACATAGATGATTCATTTGCTTAATCACCATTTTCACCAGAGGGCACATGCTGCTTTCATACTCAAACATAATTTTTATTTCGATTCTGTTGTTTAAATTTTAAAATAGAATATAAATAATAGAAATACATATCGCTTCTGATATTTGTTAACAATACGAAAGGCAAAAAAGCTTGGTTATATAGTTTTTCCAATAGATTTTGTTTCCAGGGAAATTTTACCATATCCACCACTCCGGCGCCATCTAGAAAATTTCCTTTTACCTTCACATCCACAACTTATCTTTCACCATCTATGGTTTTTTATTTAACTATGACATAAAAGAATATATTTTAGGGTTAATATTTTATTGGCTTCATCTTGACTTCTGAATATAGTGGATTTTTTAAAGTAAAACTATAAAGATTTTGCACAATGTAGCAACTTCACTTTACAATTTCACGAATTATTTGTAAAGAAATTTAATGTAAAATAGAACAAACATGTAAAGGAATATATTCTTGATCCGGATTTCTAAATACAAAATATTTTCTGTTTTATATGCCGTCGGTGGTGCAATGGTAGTGTGCGCGGCTCTTGTGCATGAGGACGTGGGTTCAATCCCTACTCTGACCACCTTAAATTTCTTTCGACGGCGGTCACCTCGCTTAGGGAGGCATTTAGCCATGAGAAAGCTTCTCAAAAATACCGTTCGAAACCGGTGTAAAACTGTAGGTCCCACTCAGTGAGTGTCAAACTAGAACGCGCACAGCTCACTGGTTGTGAGAAGCTCTCCCTAATCCTTTCATGGGATGTAACGGGAACCATTTATTTATTTTATTCTCGTGATGACACTTCGTGTGAGGCTCATATTGACATTTAAGCTTTTATTTTATTCGGAGACTTGTTTGTATCTTTTGCCTTAAGCCCAGTGTTTACTTTTTATGAAATGCTCGTTGCCATAAGAAGTAAGTGTATACAAAATAACGAAAATTTCATGAACCGAAAATTTCGCTCACTTTTCATTTGCTTGGTACGCAGCTCTTTGCGAAAATTTCGTAAGCAAAATCAAGTACAGGGTTGTTACGCCGAAGTTATTTCGTACGAAAACTATTGTTTTGGATCGGAGTTTTGACATTTCGATTATTTTAATAAACAAAATTAATACCACATACGTTTAAAAATAGAATGGAGTGCAAAGATGAATTAATAATGAAAGATTTGCAATATAAATCAGAGATATGTGGTAGCTCTCCGTAACAAAATTAACTTAAGTTAACATTTCAAATCCGTAACAATCTGCCAAACATTACTATTCTGTGGTTTTCTGCGATATCAACATAAGATTTTCCAAAAATTAAAAAATTTGTGATTTGAAAGAACTATTTATTTGTAACGGCAAAAAAGACTGCAATTACCATTCAGCTCAATTTAAAGTAAAACCGTCTTTTAACTCTTGTGGAAAAGTTATTATTATCACTACAAAATCAATTAAATTGATTACATTCGCATAATGTTTTGAAAATCTTCTTAGAAATCTATTGAACATTGGATAATTTTTTAATACCACAACAATCTCCATACCCGGTTTTCCAATAAGAATTCAACAGAATCTGGCAACCCCAAATACTTAATCACCTGTATCGTATTTCCATATCCTCAGTGCGAAATACGTGCAGAATAAGTGAAGATCGCGAAATTAATAAAGTGCCATAAATGTCGCAAAAAGTTCGTAAATTTCCGCGTAAAATGCAACGCAAAGTGTATAAATCTAAAGTGCAGTCATTTCACCATAAGTGAATGTAAAAATGCAACGAAAAGTTAATTATTTTATTAAGGAAAAGCTGTTTCTAAATGTTCTACACCAAAAGCAGAGTTTATCAAAAATGTAAAAGACAGAAAAGAAGAAGAAAAATAGCAGCAGTGTGTTTTGTATGTATGTGTGTGTTGTTTCTATATCAACTGAGAGAATTTCAATAAGTCAAGTGCAACAAAAGTAAGTTTTTTGTCATCCAATAGAGCATATCCAATAAGTATTGTATTTCCATTTCCTCAGTGCAAAATACGAGCAGAGTAAGTGAAGATCGCGAAAATTATAAACTAATATAAATGTCGCAAAAAGCGTGTTAATTTCTGTGTTAGTTTATTAGTGTAAATTGCTGCTATTTAGCCAAATTATCTAAGAAGAGTTAATTATTTTATTAAGAAAAGCCGATTAAAGTTTCTAAATTTTCTTCACACAACCAAGAAAGAAAAAGTAAGAAAAGAAGAAGAAAAATAGCGGTAGTTTGTTTTGTATGCGTGTGTAGTGTTTGTTGTTTATGGATCAAGTGAGAGAGAAATACAATAAATCAATTGCAACAAAGGTAAGTTAGCAAGTAAAGACAGTAGCAAGTAAAGACTTGGAATTAAGAGTACATACTCGTAGTTTCAAGAGTTTATCTTTGTTTACGTTTACACGATTTGGATGAGGGTTTTGGCATCTTAATCGAAGTAGTATAAGTTTCTGTATGAACATTAGATTGTCCAAAAAACCAGAACCGGTTTTCGGTTTGTTTGAAATATCAGTTTTTCAAGAAATCGGTTTTCGGGTTTCAATTTTGGCAAAAACCCGTGGAACAGGTTTTTTGTTTTAAATTAAATTGCGCATGTAGCACTTACAATATATTTGTTTAGTGACCATTTCCTATACTTAGTCGTGTCTGTTTAAAACTTTAAATTTTACAACTCTATTTAATTTTGACAATCACGTTTTAATTTTAACTAAATTTTAAATCATAGTCAATTTGGAATGCGTGTTTAATATAAAATTTAAAAGTTTTATTTAAGTTCATATTCTACTGATTTAAATTCCAAAATTGAAAGAGGTTTTCATGTATGAAATAATAAAAAAAGGCAAAATATTTATTATAAAATATTTACATTATAAAATTTGAAAAAATTAAATAAAATATTTATCCAAATCATAAAATAATTTTGAAATTTGGGGAAAAAAATTGTTTGGGAATGTCATTTCCAACTTATTGAAGCATAAAAACGTATTTGAAAACAGAAATAATGTTTATTAGCCCAAAATGTAATTAAAATTCGAAAACCATATAATATTATTAAGGATATTAACACAAATTGTGTAAAAACCGGTTAACCGACGTGAAATAATCGGTCTTCGGCTTGTTCAAAATTTGGTTTTTTAAAAAACCGGCACACGGTTAATAACAAACTTATTCGATTATTGGACACCCTAATGAGCATACACATCACCCAAATGCGAGAAGACCGTCATAAGTAGAGTGCCGAAAACCGAAACCGAAAAACCGGTGAAATTGGTTAACCGGTTTTTTTGCTCTTAACCGAGTGCTGGTTTTTTAGAAAACGTAATTTTCGAACAAGAAATTAAACAAATTAATAATAAATTATATGATTTCCGAATTTTAATGAAATTTTGAAATTAAGAAACATGACTTCTATTTTCAAATATGATTTTATGTCCCAAAAAGTTCTAAATGACATTTCCAAACAAGTTTTTTATTCAAATTTCAAAATGATTTTATGACTTAAATAAGAAATAACTAACTATGATTTAAATAAGAAATATCTAACTGGTCGTATTTTTAATTAATTTTATTCTTCGATAATTCACTGCCCTTTGGGTAGCATCGTCAGGAAGATAAACACAATTATTAATTAAAAACGAAAAGGATTGATAAAAAAATTTTTTCCTAGACATTTTGAAATAACAACAATAACAAAAAATTAAAAAATTAAACAATTGAAGAAATTTTCTTGTCATATGAAAAATGTTTTAAGTTACAGCCAGAAAATTTTTTGTGTACAAATAGTTTCTCTAATTTACAGCCAGAAAAATAATTTGGTTGAAAAAATTATACACATAATGGTAAATTCAACAAGTTACATCCTGATATATTAAAAATGTTACCTAATGACAAATTCAATGTTACATCAAACATATTTCGGTGAAATGTTCTAAATTTTACTAATTAAGTGTCTATAATTTTTGAACACAACAATTTAAGAACACAACAATTATTTGGATTTATTTTGGATTATTAAATGTTAGTTGTTAAATATTTCACAATCTTTCTATGTATGTACTAGTTAGTTTCTACATGGCTAAGGTGTCCGTTGAAAAATACGATAATTTAAATGGATCTTTAAGAAGAGATACTTTTTGTAAAATGGTGAACTTTTTTAAGAAATTTTTTATTTATTGAATGTATTTAAAAAAAAAAGTATATTTTTAGGTCTCTTTTATATTATATTTTCCCGAAAAGGTCCTTTCATTAATGAGAGGTACTACTTTTATTAAAAGCTAATGTTTTTTTAAGAAAAGCTACCATTTTTATTAAGAAGTGTTTTCTGTAAGAAAAAGCCTAAGAGTATGATTTTAAAAGAAGTGGTACTCTTTTTAGGAAAAGGTTATTTTTTAAGAAAATTTACTTATTTTCAGAAAGGCTACTTATCTCAAAAAAAAAAAGAAAAGTTACTATTTTATTTTTAAGAAAAGGCATTTTTGTAAACAAGGTATTTTTTTAAGAGAAGGTATTTTTTTGAAGAAAAGGATTTTTTTAAGAAATGGGATTTTTTTAGAATTGGAACTTTTTTCAAGAATAGGTATATTTTTAAGAGTAGGTAATTGTCACAAGAAAGGTTAGTTTGTTTTACACAAAAGGTATTCTTTAAAGAAAAGGTAATTCTTTAAGAAAAGGATATTTGTTGTAAGAAAATGTACTTTTTTAAGAAAATGGACTTATTTAAAAAAAAATGTTTTTTTTAAAAAAAGGTACTTTTTGTAAGAAAATTTACTTTTGTACTTCTCTGAATACATTAAAACCATAACGTGGACTAATCCTTGCGAGAGCTTGGTGTTATCAACTGGAGAATATCGAGGCGGTTGGAGACATAAAGGATTTTTCAATAAGAGCACTACAAATGAATGAAATTCTTTATTCCTGTGAAAGTAGGTTCGATGCCATTATATATGGAACTCGAATTCTTTTGCATGGCAACCACGGGCACGCTTGCAGAATCCAGAAGCTGAACCCAATTTCCGACGGTTTTTAAGCATAAATCGGCCGATACTGCTGCAATTTCACGTTTGATATTCGTTCGAAGTTCATCAATCGTCGCTGGCTTGTTGGCATAGACCATAGACTTGACGTAGCCCCACAGGAAATAATCTAACGGCGTCAAATCGCACGACCGAGGCGGCCAATCGACTGGGCCATTTCGTGAGATAACACGTTCACCAAACTTGGTTTCCAATAAATTGATTGTGGCATTCGCAGTGTGGCTTGTGGCGCCGTCCTGTTGGAACTACATGTCCTCCAAGTCCATATTATCCAATTGGGGCCAAAAATATTCGGTTATCATTGAACGGTAGCGATTCGCATTCACAGTAATGTGCCGGTCTTGATCATCACGGAAGAAGTACGGCCGCCGGCCCATAAACCGCACCAAACCGTAATTTTTTCGGGATGCAATGTTGACTCATGGATTACGTGTGGATTGCTGTCTGACCAATAACGCATACTTTGCTTATTGACGAAGCCATTCAGCCAGAAATGAGCCTCATCGCTGACGACCATAAATTGGACGTAGCGCTCTTAAAGTTAAGGCCACTGACTCCAAATTTCGGTAGTAAATTTTAATAATTTCGACTCGTTGTTGGCTCGTATATCTTTCCATGATGAAATGGCAAACCTTATTGAAGAGAAATGTCAAAAGAGCGGGAAAAAGTATGGCGTCGTTTGCTGTCCCTATCGATTTACTTTTGTAGCGTCTCTGCTGAAAAACCCTTTATATTATCCTCGTTTTGTAAGGCCCCTAACGAACTGGGGTTTTGTGGCCAATTCAGTAAAAGGGTTAAATAAAACTCATGTTCAACTTACCTTATCTTTAATTATATCACGTATTTTTATTAATTTTGAAGCAAAATAATAATGTGACTTGTTTTTAGAGTTTAAGAAAAAAGATAAATTTTTATGAAGTCCTTTGTTTGTAATGCAATTTTGAATAAATCTTAAATCTACTATAGGCTTTGACTCTCCCTCATTAAATCCTTTCAAATTGATTAATATAAACGTTTATTAATATCCGTTGAATATCTAAAATTCAAAGGAGTAATTCGCATTATGCGTTAAATGCAAAGACAGTTCATTGTTTTATACACACCCAATGAATTCCCGCCGCCACATCTATACAATTTATCCTTTAAATTTTAAGGGGGTTTTTGCTTTCCTTTTCAAATGCCAAACGCATTTTATAGGCATTACGAAGCACTCAAATCCACTACAAAGGGATTTTTGTTTGATTTGTGGGCGGAGATCGAGTACAGGCACGCACGTACGCACACATTCAACAGCTAGATGGGAAGAGTTTAGAGCTCCTCACATCCTTCGACGAATATTTATCATTTCAATTATTTTTGGATTTTACTCGTTTTTGGTCCTTTGGATATCACTCGTATCATAAGTGTTTTCATAAAAGCTTAGAGAAATTTGATTGGATTTTATTTGGGTATTATCTCTATTGTTTAACCAATACACGCAATCATGATGTGCATTATAGGTAGGTAGGAAAATAAGTTTCAACCTTATGATCTACAGATATCTTCATGGTAACGAAGTTGAAGATACATATGTGAAAAAGAAAATTTTTAAATATAACAGTGTTGTCCTTACTCAGCAATGGTGGCAACAAATTAGAATTGTTATAATTACAAACTTTGAAGGACAAACTCCATGCACTTACACCAGTTAAATGTGGCGAACCCTCAAGGACTTGATCAATTGTATGCTGAGGAATATCGTAATTGCCAGCCAATACAGAGACTTCAGCATATACGCTGTGTAGACTTAAGCGGCGGTATAACGTTAACACTGACTCAAACAATTGAGACTATTTTGTCATTCCAAATAGAACACGAAGCTACAACTACAATTAAACCATGAAATACAGCATACAGCAAGGGTATACCTACTAATGCGCATTTCCAGCAAACGAAATGTTCCAACCATCCCAATGTGCACAAAAACGGATGTGGATCCGTTTCGAACCCGTTACGGGTCCGTAAAGTCAGTAAAAAGCGAAATGTGAGTTTTCGAACCCGTTACGAGTCAACAATAAATTAATCTTATGCCACTTTTGCCAATATTCAATAGAACTCGGTCGCAATGGATGACTTTGGGTGAGGGTATGTTTAAGTCGGTTCACCCGACTGCAATTTCTGTACTATTTTTTAGTTAAGTCCACCAAACCCTTGTACACATAGTCTCTACATGCTGATGCTCAGTAGGGGTATAGTAAGTGGTCCGTGGCCCAACTTCGAACTTCATAATTCATTAAAAGACTGTGTAGGAAAGTAACAGCAGAATAAAAAAAAAATAATGACAATTTCTCACCTTGACTTAAATGATTTCACTTGTAAGCCAACGATATCAGAGTTTAATAAATTTTTGTACGAAAATCGCAAAAGGAATACCTGAAAAGGCCATAATAATAACTGCGGCATAGCGTGGGTAGTTTCCAAAACAGTTACCGGGATCGATAAAATGTGTTCTATTGACACCATCTGTTGATCAGGGAATCATTAACTAGAAACGTCAAGCCACCACCGCAATGGATATCAGCATCAATAGTAAACAAAAAAATCACCTGTTCAAACGACTTTACCTGATAGATAATATTACCATGATCCAATATGTGAATCATTTATGGCCAGTTTTTCAGTCTGTGGTGATCTTTGTTCCTTAGTTAAATTGTGGTTAAATATCGGATTGTGTTTTTTAGTCATTGTTTAACTATGATTTAACCACCCAGTGTTGGTTGGATAACTAATAGTCAGAACCATATTATTTTGACAATCAAATTACTGACTGTCAAAGTGAGAAATGAAGATTGTATAAAATACATGTTTCAGATTTGCGTATTTGTACACATACATTGAGTCTAGATCGTTAAATTGTTGCGCCATTACAATTTTTTAAACATTTTTGTTAAAATGACTTCGATTTTATGCATCTATGTCTTATTTTACATAATTCCGTTTTGTTTGTTCCCCTTTGTTGTTTTGGTATTTATCCCAAAACACACGTTTTTTTTTAATAAGAATACAAGGGTTGCCATAATAGTTGACAATATGGCAACTTACATTAACTCACCACTGAAAAACAAAATGCAAAGTTTAAAATTAAGTAATCCAATAGTTAACTACTACCCACTAAAAAACTGGCCATTAGAGATATAAAAAATATACGTAGGTTTCCATATAATAAAACAATTTAAATGAATTTACCATTTGTAAGCCATTTGGCATATTTATGTTTTTGAGTTTCTCCTTCTCGATAACATTGTCATTCACAAGAAATGATAACAAAATTTATCTAAGATAACTTTTTGTAGCTTAAATAGGAATTAAAGTGGGAAATTGAAATGACCCTTAATACCGCATAGCTCCCCCGTACAAATTAAGTTATAATTAACTTAAGTGGGGTAAAGAAAAACACACTTAATAACGTGCATGTTTCCGATTCTCAGATGCGGCAATTTTGTTTGTTGACATAAGTATCCGCTGAGATGAAAATGCGCTTAGTCAGAAAAGAGGATTTTTCTGCAAACTTCGATGTCCGGTTGGAAAAATCTATCAGTGTCAAAATAACATATGATTTCAAAAGATACCTGTATTTGGACCACCCTTTGCAAGTTCTAAGTAAGGTCATGGAAATATCAGCAACATGTTCACAGTAATATTTTAATGAGTTTAACATAAATGAATCAAATGGTTGGAACAAATGACCAATGTTGTCAACTCTCATTTAATTCCTCAAACAAAACGAGATTTTTAGTATAAAAAGAACTTAAAATCAGAGAAAAATATTGTCGTCCACACTAGAGTTTGGCATTTTAGTTCATTCAAAAGAGCGCTCTTTTTCGTTCAGCTCATCAGAATGAACTAGTTCGTTCATTTAGTTCATTGTATCATTTCAGTTCAACAGTTCATATGAGCTGTGAACTAAAGAACCAATTTCAGTTCAAGTTGTCGTTTTATTTCAATACATGTGCGCAGGAGGAACTCCATATTTCTGGATATTTAAGACATTAAGGCTGTTTTTTTTATTCCATTAATCTATCGCCACTTACGACTTTCCAAATAAAACGATCCACATTTAATACTACGAAATGTGGCAACATTTGCTGTAATGGGTGAAAAAAAAACGATATGGCAACACGTTTGTAGCCAGTGCCAAAAATACATGGTAGCAGCAGATGTTGTTGTAGTTGTAAGAAACAACAACAAACATTTTATATTCGTTCATTCGATTCAGATCTCAAACTCTACACAAATATATATCCTTCGTTACATTCGTCTCTTGGAGCAACAATTTGTACCCATTATCAACGGTGACCCGCAATTAAGGGATGCGATCAACGTTTCTGCGGAGAGTACAATACAAGAACAAAAAAAGTATAAAAACAAAATACATATGATTTTGACAAGTGAAACGAAAAATGACACGGAAAAAGTGTCATCACCTGTTTAAACGACTATACCTAATAGATAATTTGTTCATGTTTAATATGTATAACATTTACCGCGCGATATTGCGAACAATTTATTTCCAATTTTGTTTTCAATCGCAAATAAAAATCTATCCTTCAAATTTAGAGATGTAAAAGTATACGAGGTCTTCCATTAAACAAAATAATTTTAATGATCGTAAAATGTGTAAGCTATTTTGCAAATTTCTGCTTAGGAGTCTCTCCTTGATAACATTTTCATTCGCAAGAAATGATAACAAAATTTATCGAAGATAAGTTTTTGTTGCCATTTCTTGAAATGGAACATGTGGCAACATTGTCATTGCTCAAGTCGGAATTTAAGTGGGAAAGTAAAATGCCACTTAATATCGCTTAGATGTCCCGTACAAATTAAGCTATAATTAACTTTAGCGGGGTAAAAAAAACACACTTATTATTTGATGAAAAATTATGCGGAGGTCAAAATTGTTTTCTTTTATATTTTGAAACACTTTTCGATTCCATAAAGATGGTAACATTAGGCACCAGCTGTGCAAATTGGGAATAAAAATCAGCTGAAACAAGTGAACTACTGAAACAAAAGTGCCGAACATTGTGGAACTAGTTCATATAATTCACCAGAGTGATTCGTTCAAGTGAACTAGTTCGTACGTGAACTACACAACTATAGTCCACACTGATATTTTACTCGAAATTTTCTCAGTGAGACAAATTGATGTTGCTCAATATTTTTTACGTAACCGATGTTAGTACTTGGCTACAAGAAATACATGCAAAAAGTCTGTTCGCTATTCCAACCGGAGTGAAGAACACCTGATATTTCTATGTGATAGTAGATGTTTGACTGAAAAACATCTTTGAAAAAGATTTCGATTGCTGTCCAATCAAGCTCTAAATTAATAAATTGGATCATAAATCGAGCTGTAATGTGCATTCCTTGCCTGGAGAGGTGAAAAATTTGACGATGTTGATCGGATAGAGTGAATAATCATTAGAATAAAGCTTGTCCGAATGCTAAAGACTTGAAGTACTGTGACGTGTCTTATCAGGGGGTACCCATGACACAGCTGCTTGACTATGAAATAGGAAATTGATAGGAAACAGAGTATATAGTAGAGATCTGCACAAGAAGTCTTGAATGGTATTCAAGACATTTGCTTTCTCTCAAGACACCTACTGTAGCGAAGTTGAGACAGCCAAGTATTTCGGGACACTATCGACAAAGCATTCGTGTATGTGTGAGTACCAAAAACACAATACGATGTGAAGCGAAGTAGTAGGATAGTCTTTTGTGCTCTACAGAATCACACACACACGAATAGTTTCTTCAGAACACTGAAATATTTGGTTGCCGCAACTTCGTTACAGTACATGTCTTTTAAAAAAAGCAAATGCCTTGAAGGACCATTCAAGACGTCTTGTGCAGTTGTCTAGTAGATAGGCGAGAGAGCGATAAGCAACCAGAAGCAAACCAAGAAGCAAACTAAGTTTAAATAGTGTTTGATTCATACTAATGACAGCTAAATTTTGTTCTGTGTTGGTTGCATCGAAAGAAAATACGCATTCCCTTTTATTTCTGTCCATTTTGTGTCCAATCAAAGAGTAACCTGCTACCTCGTCGTCATCGAGAGAATGTAAAGATAGGTATGGCGACTCTTATCTGTTGCTGTATGGTCTTATACAGAATGAAGGCTAGCGTAGTATCCATATCCATAGCGTATTCGTGGTGCGGTCGGTGCGATAGAAAGTTATTTGACGTAAATTGGCTTACACCATGTGGAAGTACAAAAAAAGTTGACTTAAAATTTTCACGTTGTTTTGATGAAAAACTGTGAAATTTAAACGTTTTTGTTTTTACTTTTTTGATAAATTTTATTGTTAGTATATGTTTGTGATGTATTTACACAAAAATGTTAACGCACAAATCGAAATGACGTTGCTGATTTATTGTTGGATGGTTTGAGTAATTGCCTCTATCTGGTATTATTAAAGTAATACTTACCAACATCCAACCTCCCATCTGCAAGACACCAAATGCCATCAATTTACTGAGAGAGTTGGCATCTCTATACGACATTACTCTATGATAGTATCTGTTCGTAGCATCAAATTGTTTCTATTGCACTCATTTTTCAATTCGGAGTTTCAATATTTTCAAATATTTCAACATTTTATCAACATTTGTTTACGTTCTAAGGTTTATTGCAAACATTTCAAACTTCTATAAATTTTCTACAATAGCATTTTCAATTTACCCTTGTATTTTAACTATTTAAAGACTTGATCAGCCTAAAGAAAAAGACTTCTAATATTATAACCACGAATGAATTGGGATTCCTGTGCATAAATATCATAATTATACAGTCATCGACTGGGTTGCAATAGACTGGAAATAAATGTCATCCCTTAAGGATAATAATTTTTACGAAAATTCTAACACGAAAGAGAACTACACAGTATTGGGCCCAAAACAACGCGCAAACATATTATCACATTTAGTTATTTAACCCTTTTTGGAAAAGTGCATGTTTGTCAAAGCCGATGGCATAGAAAACATAAACATATACATACATTCACAGATAGAGCATATCTATTTATACAACAACAACAACATCAATATATAAAAACAACAACAACAGATTTAACAACATGTGAAAATATGGCCTAAAGCTATTACTGCCACTGCATCGGGGAATATTCGAAGTAATACAAGATACTCGTAAAAAATTTTACATATCCGTAATAATTTAGTTGTTTGAACGATATGAGGGAGGTGTAATCAGTCGGGAGATGTGTAGGTAAATATTGAATAAATTTACTGGAAACGCCTCTATTCTCTGCTGGCATATAGAAACTCAGGTAAAAAGATGTGAATTTTAAGTCTCGATATTAAATCGTTCTATGGTGCCTTGTGTTCACGCAAGAGAACCCGGAGCCAAAATAACCGCAAGACTCTACTGTAACTGCATTGTTCTCGGGATATATGGCATGTGACACCGCCTTGTTGAAACCACATATCGTCATTGCCCGACCAGCCGCATTTTCGAAGATAAATGGTTCTATGATGGTGCCAGTCGAAAATCTACATCAAACGCTGGCACGTTGTTGATGCATTGTGACCGTCGTCGAAAGAAATGTATCATGGTCAGATCAGGTATCGAACCCACGTCCTCTTGTATACGAGCCGCGCACACTAACCATTGCACCACAGACAGCCACAATGAAAACGAGTTGTTTTTTAATACGGAGTACCATTTTTTATAACCCTGAACTGTCAGCTGTCAATCTGTCTTTTCTCTTCAACAACAACACTTTACTGCACCCATAATACGAAATTCAAATCTTTCGTGAACTTTTTGACACACTTTATGTCGACAATTTTTTCTAGAGCAGAAACAACTATTTTTCCTGGTCCTATCATTGCAGGTATTCACTTATAGTAAAAATTTTCAAGTCTAAATGTCCTGTTTAAATTTACAGCTAGTGCAGAAAGCACTGGGTTCTTTCTCAATGTGTCCAAAACACTTTGTGACAATTCCATTGAAGAATTCCCAAGCTGCTCACTACTTCCGTTAGGACACGCTTCTCCTGGTAATATGCATAACCTAAACGGCATGCTAATAGTTGCGCTTCTCAGGTCATCAGGGGAAAACAATGGGACATTCGCCTTGACCGTAGAAGGCGGAGAAACGCCAAATAAAAAGTTAAGACTAAAAAATATCCAGGTCCCACAGACGTGTCTGTACTCTAGACAGCGTCTGATTTATAATATGTGGATGCAAGACAAATCCTGACAGTAGGAAAAATGGGGTTCTCTTTGTAACCCATTACCCATGGCCGTGGGTAATGTGTAAAGTCTGCCTACCCAATTCCCTACGTGTAATGGGTAATCGGAATTGGCAATTCCCCATCGTCGTGGGTAACCATCCATTATTTTTCCAATACCCTGTGGGTAATGGGTTATCGTGTGTATAATGAGTAAACGTTCATTACCCATTCCCTATACCGATGTGTATGAGATCACATATGTCCTTCTGATGGTAACAGGTCCGTTTATCTCCGTGATAAGTGAAGTCATGGCGAATAACTTGGGAGAGATTAGCACTTGGGACACAGGCTATGGTCTAGGCGGTAGCCCGGGTAAAACTGATCTGCTACTATTTACAAATAGACGAACTATACCACAATATCGGTTACCCTCACTCAATGGTAAACAAATAGAGTTGCCGAATAGGGCGAAGTATTTGTGTGTAATTTTGGATCCGAAACTCAGCTGAAAACTTAATATTGAACACAGAGTTAAGAATGCGCAAGGTGCCAATGAGAATATGGGACCTAAACCCGAAAATGATATTATTATGCGGTGGTTAGACCCGTTCTGATCTATGCAGTATCGGTATAGTGGCATCCTCTGGAGAAAGATAGGAAATTGTCAATAGTGCAGAGGACAGCATATGCGTTGGCGTGACAGAGTCATTACGGACGTGCCTCTCTGCTGATCTCAATACGATGATGAATTTTCTTCCGATTGAACAGTTTTCTAAGAGTATAGCGGCGGTGAAGAGGCTTAGAGAGCCGAAATGCTGTGCCATTTGTCTAGTGAAGTCACACCTGAAGTAACGGACTATGTTAGTCCAGAATTGAACTTCAGAACAATCATATCGCATACAGAAGAGTGGAAGAACCACTCACATTACAGGATGTTGACATAGACATAGATCCACAGACGGATGGATCTAAGACGGATAGTGGAGTGGGAGCTGGGGCTTAACCAACGTCACTGGGTAAACCACAATCAAGAGGTCTTACTCTGTTAAGTAGTATCTTCCAAGCGGTAGTAGTAACAATATCGGAGGCATGTCGTCAGTTGCGAAATCACGTTATCGTACGGAAGAGTGTGAAAATCTTCCCGGATAACCAACATGCGATAAGGGCTCTATCTTCGGAGGAGAATAGATAGATACTGGTTCGTGAAAGCACGAATTTGCGCCATGACTTTCCCTAGTGCGAGTTCCCGATCATACGAATATAGCCGGAAACGAAGCCTCGGATGAAGTACCCAGGAGAGGTCCAAGTGAAAATGCGGAAGGGCGAAACTGGAGTGCTGGTTAACATGATTGATCGTCACTTACATCAAGAGGTAGACAGAGACTGCAGATAGCTCACCATCTGTCGCATATCACGTTGTATATGGCCTATATATGACGGTAAGATAACCTAGTTCATGATGACTCTGAACAGGAATACAATAGCCAGAATGACAGCTGTCATAACCGGTCACTGGACGATTGATCTACATGCTGCTAACATGAGAATAATGCACGGGCATTACTATCGTAGTTGCGATGACGAATTTATGGCGGAAACCCCTAAACACTGTCTCCTACAGTCCCCAGCCTTGGAAAATATAAGGAGGAGAACTTTGGGAAATCCTTTTTTTGACGGAATACATGAACTGGGTAGTATTGAACTCAATCTGCTTCTAAAATACATTAACATTAACATGACATTAACAAGTCTTTCCCAAAAATCGACCTATATGCCATGTAGTGACACTCCGAATGCTGCTGATAGTTCCGTTCACATGAGAACATCGGGTAGAATTTCTTGTGCCGAAATCTAGTGGCACCAGGTGGATGATAACACCCAGCCACAGACTCGCGCTTATAACTTCCGTGAAATTAGTCCATTGCCATTAGTCGTGAACTAAGTTTCCTGTTGAAATTTCAACCTACATGATGAAAAATCTGTTTTTATTATTATTTGGATGCAAATATAATGTGTTTGTAGCTTGTCGCAAACGTGGTATACTTGTGTGGAAACACATTGTGTTTGCTATTCAATATAACATGTTGGTGACACAATGATTAATGTGTTATAATATACGTTTTTTTTGTTGAAAACTGCTGAAAACAAAAACGAGACAGACAACTAAGAAACAAAAAAGCAGCAGATCTTAAATTCACGAAAAAAATTCTTGCACGTAAGTATATCCATGTTCCAAACATATACAAGGTGTTTCAAAAGAAGTCCTCCGATGTTGTTTGGCTCTCATTTTTTTTCTGAATGATAAACTTCGATTCGGTTTTTTGATTATGTTTATTTGAACCTCTAGAATTTTACTGGTTAAGTTGAGAAGATGATATCGGTAAAATGGGCGCCGTCACAGTTGATTACCATACGGGCTCGTTTTATGGCATTTTTCATCACTTCGGCGAGAACTTCGGGCGACAGATTCTCGCACTCGTGTCGAATCGGGCGATCTTACGGGCCAGTGCAAATCGCCAAAACGAGAGATGAGGCGAACCGGGAACGCCGCCTTCAGAATATCGGTTGTGGTTCGCGCAGTGTGTGCCGTTGCTCTGTCCTGTTGGAACCACATGTCCTCCAGTCCTAATTCGTCGAATTGCGGCAGAAAAAATTCGGTTAACATGGCCCTATAGAGCGCACCGTCCACTGTTGTCGTTTGACCAGCGACGTTCTCGAAAAAAAATGGTCCGATGACTCCTCCAGCGTGAACAGCGCACCATGCAGTCACTTTGAGCGGGTGTAATGGCTCCTCGTGCATCACTCGTGGATTTTCGGTGCCCCAGAAGCGATTGTTCACGTACCCGCTGAGGTGGAAATGAGCCTCATCGCTCATTATGATTTTGGTGGAAAAATCGTTCACTTCGTCCACGAGATTGAGGATGGCTTGGGCGTAGGTTACACGCATTTGGCGGTCGACAGGCAGCAGTTGATGCACGAACTGGACTTTGTATGGGAACATGCGCAGGTCTTTGACCAAAATTCTCCATAGGGACGACCGGCTGATGCCTAATTGCGAGGGACGGCGTCTGGTAGATGTTTCCGGCGATAGATCGACATCCTCGGCAACAGCGGCGATATTCTCGGCAGAACGGGCGCTCCGGGGCCGGTCACTCCTGGCAACGTCTCGTGTGGTCCCACACTCTTCAAGGTTAGTGGCCAAACGGCGCAGTGTTTGCGCAGTCGGTGTCGAACGGCCGGGGAATCGGCGATGGTATTCGCGCTGCGCCAACACCACAGACGAATTGTTACACAAAAAAATAGACACGATTATTCTGCGTTCTTGGGGAGTGTTTCGCTCCATGGTTTGTTTACTTGTATTAAACATCTGTCTAGTCCACAAATGTCAAACCAGATTTGACATTGGCGTCCATTTGCAAAAATAAGAGCATATTCCAATAGGGTGGTCACTTTTGAAACACCCTGTACATGGTTCCTGCATAGAGACAGGGGAGTATCAAATTATTTTTCTTCAGATTAACTTGCAGCTCATTCCTCTTGGCCAACTTAGGGATTATACTAATTATAATCTGGAGCACATCACTACATGCTCTCGTCAGCATGTGCTACGACTCTGTAAACTATTACCCGCAGCTCGAACAAAAAACTATACAGTGCTACATTCCAAAGAAGTAGTGGATAAAAAGCTATCTCTTCTTCCCTGTCAGTGAGTTCAGAGGTAGAAACCTCTCAGCTCACTGCTTGTGAAATGACCCATCTCTTCATGGGATGTAATCTATTCTTAACACAAATTTTTACCGATGTTGTTGTGGACACATCCCGCGAGTTTTAGAAGTGTAAACCCCTTATGGTTTAGAAAAGTGCATTGATCTAAACCATTAGCTGCATTAGACGACCTTTTTATGGCATAAATATCCAGTAATTGACTTGAGATTCCCATATTGAGGATGCAGAATGAGGCAATCATGATTTAGTTGGAAGTACTAGGTAGATGGAACAATGTCAAATGCTAGTGCATCTGGCACAGATTGCAACAGAGACTCAATGGTATTCCATTGATTGGCACTTTCGTAAATTTTAATGTAACTACAAGAGTAGTAAAATTTTCCCAAATCATTCATATCACCCTAGTCATTAAAAGCACTTGCTCTTTTATTCGTTCCTCATGAAGACACAAAGTAAATTCAGTTTTACGCCTAAATGAATCTCTAACTGCGTTAAGCGCATAGATGCATAAATTTACTTCGTATCCATTTTGGGAAAAAACAAGTTACACGAGAGAAAGTTCGGTGTGTTTACGAATACAAAAGAAGAACCACTAACGCGGGCAGCGTCAATATGAAAGCGTATTTTAGAAACAACCCCTTTCAAAGTAATACCTCAAAGAAGTAATGGATCGCATGCAACCAACTCCTGCTGCTTCTGCTGTTGCATCAACAACATCAACATCCTCATTCACATCGTCATTCTGCCCGTTGATCTGAAGTCAAGTGGAACTAATTTGTTGTATTTTCGTTTGAGAGGGAAACCAGCTTATTTCTGGCTGCTGTTGAAGGCTTACATTTTCTACGTTTATCCTACATTTTTGATTTAAACTGGCCATACAAATCACTTTCTTTTTGGTGTTGCCCCTCGGTAAGGGGGTTTAAAATTGTCACTGAATGTTGAAATATTCGATTACTTTCATATTTATTTAGAAAGCATTTAGATGTGTCAAACACACCGTCCAGCAGTTACAACTGGTACTGGATTTTCATGATGTATCCGCATATTGTGGAATGACAGACAGCTAGCATCCCTTGTTGAAACTATGTAAAAACCTTTTTCCATATCGAAGGTAGAAATTCAAATTGTTCAAATCAGGTTGTAAATCCAAATCCGTCAGATTATGTCAATTGTCATATAAAAAGTTTTATTAAATAAATACAAATAAATATATAAATACATACAAGTATATAAACGAGTGGTGCTGATTCACTTCTGAATCTGCAGTATAACAGTCTTTGCCATACACTGTAATGCCAGTATAGTGTCGGGAACCGTTCGGAACCGGTGTAAAACTGCAGGTCCCAATCAGTGAGTATAAAACTAGAAAACATGAAACCGGTTTCTTGAAAACTTGATTTTTCGAGCAAACCGAAAACTGGTGTCTTGAAAACTTGATTTTTCGAACAAACCGAAAACTCTAATTGCCACCAAGTAACCGGTTATGGCGGCTATCTCGGCGACGCAGCCGAGATCAGTGAGCCTACAAATTAAAAAATTTTATTTTTTTTATGTGATTTATCGGCCCGCCTGAATAATCGGCAACCTGATTAATCGTGTAATTGATTAATCATGCAATTTGATGAATCATATTTACAATTAATCGATTAATCTTCATTTTGATTAATCAATATTCATGATCAATAGATTAATCTTAAAATTGATTAATCAAAAATTTCAATAATTGAGGAATTCATGCTTTTAGTTGATTTCAGTTTGAAAGTTTTCAATAACGTTCTGTACTCCAAAACTTCAAATGTCTCTTTTTGTTTGTAAAGGGTTTTTCAACAGAGACGCTACAAAAGTAAATCGATAGGGACAGCAAACGACGCCATATTTTTTCCCGCTCTTTTGACATTTCTCTTCAGTAAGGTTTGCCATTTCATCATGGAAAGATATACGAGCCAACAACGAGTCGGAATTATTAAAATTTACTATCAAAATTTGGAGTCAGTGGCCTCAACTTTAAGAGCGCTACGTCCAATTTATGGTCGTCATAATCGTCCTACCAGATCAACAATTGAGCGTCTAGTGGAAAAATTTGAATCCACAGGCACAGTACAAAATGTTCCCGTGCCAGTGAGACAAAGAAGTGCCCGTAGTGTCGAGAATATTGCTGCCGCTGAGGCTTCAGTTCAAGAAAGCCCAAATTTGTCTCTCACACGTCGTTCTCAAGCGTTGGGCATCTCTGTGACGTCGTTGTGGCGAATTTTGCAAAAAGATCTTGGCCGACATCCTTACAAGATCAAATTGACGCAAGAACTGAAGCCGCTTGACCACCATAAGCGTCGTATGTTCGTGAATTGGGCTGAGCAACAACTTGAAAATGATTCGGATTTTCATCGGAAAATCATCTTCAGCGATGAGGCTCATTTCTGGCTGAATGGCTTCGTTAATAAGCAAAATATGCATTATTGGTCAGACAGCAATCCACACGTAATCCATGAGTCATCATTGCATCCCGAAACAATTACGGTTTGGTGCGGTTTATGGGCCGGCGGCGTCATTGGGCCGTACTTCTTCCGTGATGATCAAGACAGGCACATTACTGTGAATGCGAATCGCTACCGTTCAATGATAACCGAATATTTTTGGCCCCAATTGGATAATATGGACTTGGAGGACATGTGGTTCCAACAGGACGGCGTCACAAGCCACACTGCGAATGCCACAATCAATTTATTGGAAACCAAGTTTGGAGAACGTGTTATCTCACGAAATGGCCCAGTCGATTGGCCGCCTCGGTCGTGCGATTTGACAACGTTAGATTATTTCCTGTGGGGCTACGTCAAGTCTATGGTCTTTGCCAACAAGCCAGCGACGATTGATGAACTGCGTACGAATATCGAACATGAAATTGCAGCAGTATCGGCCGATTTATGCTTAAAAACCGTCGAAAATTGGGTTCAGCGTCTGGCCTTCTGCAAGCGTGCCCGTGGTGGCCATGCAAAAGTTCCGTAGCGCTCTTATTGAAAAACCCTTATAGTATTTATTTGTATGTTTTTCAAAACTAATTTCAATGATGAATACAATTATTCAAAATATTATTAGTCAATGTTCAAATTAACTAATTAAGTAATCGATTAATCGAACATCCCTTATTGTAATGGTTAACGGGGTTAAGTCGTCCTACACACGTCAGGCAATGAATAATAATTTAACAAAGTTCCATATGATGATAATACGTAATTTTGAGATATACGAGTATACATACCTAGAATGTCAAATTTGTGTTTGTAATCACGCTTATTATCGACGACACTGTCGAGTAGTACATTGTTAAAAAGCTTCTCAAGAACCCGTTCGGAACCGGTGTATAAGTGTAGGTTCCAACAAGTGGAATGCAAATCCACCAAAACTTTAAAAGTTTCCGCAAATATCCCAGAATTCCCAAAATAATTGCATAAATTCTCAAATTTGTATTTTTTACAAAATTCCCGGTATTTTCCACATAACGTCGCTTGAGTGCTTATTTGCGCCAAACGCCATTTAGTCAATTTCGAGTAAATCGCCTTTTAAGTTAGAAGTGCTGTCTTTGGTTATGAAGCAAATAAAACTTAACAAAAAAACAAAATTTTGTATGGAAATTTTGCTCCAAATGCCAGAAAGTGGCGATTGAGGCAAATAAATACTAACGAAGTCTTTAAAAAGTGGATATGTAGCAAAAATCAACATTAATATCTCAAGAACGGCTTGAGCTACGTAAAATCTGACAACAGACTCAGAAAGAGGATAGCCGAAAACCTATAAAACCACTCCTAACTCAAAACAGTCCAAAATGGCGTTTGGAGCAAATAAGCACTCAAGCGACGATATGCCGCTTGGAACATGCTGATTGGGAACACATGCAGATATCAATATTATATTAAACAAATGACGAGGCAGCCTTGCCGTTCGAGACATTAAGCGTGTTTTGGTTACACCGCTTGCTTATATAATCGCTTGTTTTGTATGAAGCACTTAGCGGAGACTTAGCGATGAGACTTGGTTTCGCTAAGTTTAAACAAATTTTTTTTGACATCTTTTAACGTTTTCATCCCATATTCATATTTTTGAATAAAATGACTAATCGCTAAATTGCTGATTTCTTTGCAACTTAGCAAGCGATAATCGCTTGCTTGTAACCAAAACACGACTATTATTCGATAAATGTGAATTTTTTGTAAAACTTTACCAAATTTCGGAAGCTCTGAATAAATCTGTGTGGAAGAGAGGAAATTACTATGTAAATAGGCATAATGTATATTTAGTAACCTTTACAAAAAGTGTAAAGAAATGGGACGTTTTCAAATAAATTATTTTACGGTTGGTACAAATGTTATAACACATTTTTCCTAAAAAATTTAACATACAAAATTTCGTGTTTTTTTCAACCTTTCGACTTTAAATGCATTCTGTTTCCAAAGAATTTTATATATTTCAACGATTTTTATACTGAAGTACAAAATAAATCAGTTCATAATTAAAATATCAAACGACAACCAATGGCATTTTAAAAGACATATGTACAATTAAATCAAAAGTACATTGATTGAAGTTCGCAAAAATTTAAAAGGCATGAAATAAAATTCAAAAAACATTCAATACAAAACAGGTGGGTTGCAAATGTTAAAACTACAATCGAAATTTAAAAGTTCCAATGGGAATTTAAAATGCATCAACTGAAATTCAAAATAAATCCATTAATTGAAATTCAGAATAAATTAATTTACTATTAAAATACATGTAATAAAATTCAAAAGACTCCAATTGAATTGCAAAAGATGTCAAATGAAATTCAAAGCACATTAATTGAAATTCAAATTATGTCAAAAGACGTTAACAAATATTAATTGAAATACCAAATAAAACAATTTACTATTAAAATACATTTACACTGAACCGAAACGCTTCGTAACAGGAATGAAAATGTTCGTCGCCCCAGCAACTTTTGTCATCGAAAGTGAGCTATCGTTTCGTTCCCGCTATGAAAATGTATTCATCAATGCTGTGGTTCTTGCGGAAATGAATCTGTTTTAATGCAGCAATGAAAGTTGCACCACCGACGCCCATTTGTTTCATTGCTGCTATGAATATATTTCATTGTTGCAACAAGTTTTCTTCATTGTTGCAATGAATTTGTTTCATTGCCGCAATGATCTTGATTCATTAATCCAATGAATTTGTTTGTTTCATTGGTGCAATAATTTTGTTTCAACTGCATACGGCTGTGCACATTATATTAATTTTTACGGGGTTGTTTTGCGCTATCAATGCGTCTCTTTCTTTGCTGTTGTGTTGCTCCTTGCATTCTGTTTATTTTATTTTTGTTTCTTCATTTACAAATATACAAATGACCACAACACACATTTATTCAAAACTTTAAACTTTAATTCACACAATTTGTTTTTCCCAATGACACTGCTTTTTAAAATGGCAACAAATTATTTTGGAAGTTAATTATTAAGTTCGCTAATTATTAAGTTAACACATTAGAAATGTAATAAAATCTTTCAAATCATAAAATCATCAAGAAATACATCTACCATTGTCGGTTGTTGGAAAGGAACTGATTTAAAATGTGCACGTGACCCACAACTCATGCTGACCATTTTTCCTTGCTGAGCTCTGTTTTAAATTTACTCATTTTCTCTCTTGATCGTCATAAAAATTTTGTACGTTCCGTTAACAACTTATTCGTTGCAGCAACGAAATTGTCTCGTCAACCAAATAACAATAGTCCAAATTCATACACTTACTTTTATTTTGATTTTTTGACCGTTCTTCTCCAAAATTCAAATTAAATATAATTATTGCAGCAACGAAAAATTAATTGTTGCAGCAACGAAACAAGAAATTGTCAAAGAAATCATATGTGAAATTTGTTGATCCAGCAACAACGAAATTGTCGGATGTACGAAAGTTGTCATTACAGAAACGTAAAATATTAACGAATATGTTTCATGAATGCGACGAAGCGTTTTACTTTGAGTGTAATACAATTTAAAAGGCACACATTGTACTCTAATAGATACGAATTGCAGTTCAAGATATATTTATTGACATTCCAATTACATCATTGCTATTGGAACGAAGTTCCTTATCGTACGTTGCGGGATGTGGGGCTAAATGAAAAAAATTAAACAACTTTTGTTTTAACACTATTATGCTACAAACCATAGTACGGAAAATCTCGCTTCGCGAGAGGTATTTCCTATTTTATCTCTCGTTCTCTTACTCACACTCAGAGACCAAAAAAATAATTCTCGTGAAAGTTATTTTTATTTACGAAAGTTATATTTTTCATCTTTCATGAGTGATCACTACCAGTGTTGTCAGAAGCTGTCGAAAAAAACATGCCAAAAAAAAGTGCAATTTGCAAAAAAAAGTGCTAAAACTGAAACAATCAAAAATTTTAGTTCTGCGGCACTTTACGGCCTATGTTCGATAAAAAAAACATAGGGATGGGAGTATATATCATTAGATGCGGAAAAAGTTGTAACGCATAGGAGAAGTCAGAAGTTGAGCCATGCCCGTCTGTCTGTATAGCTGACTGGTCAACATGGAAAATGCCGTAAACCTTTAAGGACCTTAAGGACCTCAGGGCTTAAAATTGCTGGCTGATTTTCATTGCTAAACTGATATACTGACTGTGACTGCGAAAATGATCCGAACAAACTGACATAAAACCGCATACCGCATCTGCATCTGCGCTTGGTTAGCAGGGGGAAATTGACTTCGTTGTCTAAACTGTGATCGATTTGATCGATTTTCTCATCGTCATTGGATATCTCAGGTACCAGTAGCGCGGAGTGACAATGATATCTGCACATTCCCAACATGCTGTGCACATCTGCAATGGGATTTCCCTCCTTGACTTTACAGAAAGGGCTTTTGACTTTTTGGTAGAATTTTCGGGCTTCGTTCTTCCTTCTGTATGTCTCAAATTTCTCACTCTCGCGCTTTCCCACTACTGTTTCTTGCGCCTAAAGATACGGTTTACCTCCTTTCAATTGTCTGAAGCTTTGCCATTGTCTGAAGCTTTGCCATACGTGCACAGTTCTTTTCATCATTTCTTCGTACCAAGGTTTTTTGCGAAGCGGTTTTTCAAATCCAAGTACGGTTGTTACGGCAGTTTTTGTAGAGTCGGAAATGGGTTTCCGCTGCGCTTCACGACGTCATCGGGAGGGCTGGGCTCTGTGGCAAAAGTTGCGAGAGTTTCCTTGAGTAGGCTCTGGCTACATCTGGTAATTGCAGCTTTCCGATGTCTAGTTTTCTCTGCGTCCGGTGCAAACCTTTGCTGGTACCAGGTAGTTATCAGAATCGATGTTAGCTCCTCTGATCACTCGTACATCCATTACACTGGATGAGTGGTACCAAGGGATCAATTTGGTTCTTCGTTCTTTAATTACGGGATACCCAAGTGGCCTTGTGAATGTCTTTATGCTGGAATCTTGTGCCACTAGCAACCATGTTTTTTGCCGCTGCAAATTCAATCAGCCTAATACCGTTTTCGGAACTGTCAGCATGTAGACTGAAATTGATTAATCAGTATATTTTTACTTAACTAGAGAAAATTGCCGACGTCACTACGCCCTCCCATACAAAAGCTGAGCGATTAACCAAGTTAACCTCTTTAATGAAAGCTGTTTCCGTTTCTTAAACTTATTAAAATAATTAGACTGTTGAACCGTCTATTCGATTTTGACCTGTAATTTACGTAGAGGAAAATTCAAATTAATTTTTCTCCGTACATCAAACTTAAAGAAATTGCTAATAAAAGTCTAGACTAAAGGCCTGCAGCGTTCCATTCATTTTACTTGTGCGAACAGATAAAACAAGTAAGAACCTGATATTATCGGTACAAATACAACAAAGAGTAGAACACAACATGTGCTCATGCGTTTTGGATTGAGTAGAGACCGTATCATCTCTTTCTCTGGCTCTCATTGTAGTGGAAGTTTTTTTCTCTTTATCTGTTCCACTTAGTGAAGTAACTGTTGTACCTCCTTTTTAAATGGATATATCCATTTAATATGGATATTCCAGATCGTACGCTTTGCGTTGATGCTGTTCTCTTACTTTTCCCATTGTTTTTCCAAAAAGTGATGGTGTAAGTTTTATCTGTGGCAAATTTTAAGAAAAAATAAAACAAAATTGTCTAACGTAAGTAAACAAACGCTCTCCTCATATTTCAAGAACAGATAACAAGAATACCGATATATCTGTTTATTGTGTATGTTATCATACAAGTATTTTTGATACTTGGTACTTTCACTCTCTCATACCTATTCCATCGATATCTAAAAGAGAAATATTCCATACGCACTCAATCCAAAGCGAGCGAAACAGATACAAGCAGATATAATAAAAATGAACAATAACCAACAAGTGTGTTTGGATGGTTCTTTGCAGGCCTTTAGTCTAGACCAACATACTTTTGCAGTAAAGAATTTTTTAAATGCCAACTTACGTCCATACTTAACATCCACACCCGTGATTATTCAATATATGTATGTTATAATTCGTGGTTGAACATAAGCATTATTTGAGAGTTCAATTCCGAAAAACAGCCATACATTATAAAAAAAATGAATTTTATCGACAAAAAATGCTAAAAATGATCTAGAAAAGTTCAAAGTTAGCAAAAATTTCCCAAAAAAGTGCTAAAAAGCATTTAGCATGTTTTTCCAGAAAAAAAGTGCAGAAGCCAAAAAAAAGAAGCTAGAATTGCACTTAAAGTGCTAAACTGGCAACACTGATCACTACATGCTTTAAAAGTATTGCTCTCTCCCACAAAAGAAAAGAAAAGATAACACTCGCTCATAAAAATAACTTTTACGAGAGTTTTGTGTTGCATTCTGAGTGCGAAAGTTAAAGATAAAAATGAGAGGGAGCGCGAGGGAGACAAAAAAGATACAAATACTTGTCTTTGGTAATTGACACAGGTCAGTTTCTTTTAATGTTTTGTTTGAAACAGTTAATAATAAAAAATGGGTCGTCAGATATGTTTTGAATATGACAAATATGTTTGCTACGATGAAAATAGAAAAATTTCGAACTGTTTATTGTGTGAAAAAGAGCTTAAACCAAGTAACATTAAACGTCATTATGAACTTATTCATAGTTAAAAATTAGCTGACAATCACGAAAATGTCCTTCCACATCGTCAATTGGAAATGTAAAAAAAAGAAAATGTGATGATATAAGTATCTCACAGGAAAAAATTTTCCATTTAGAATATTCGACGACGAATGTTTTTTTAAAAAACTTATACGTCCTTATGAAGATATTTATAAGACCACTATTAACTCGTTTGAGTTGGAGGAAGAAAACAAATTGTTCTCTTCATATTTAAAATTACTTTCACGAGAAAAAAATAATTATCTTGAGAAAAAATAATACTTATCTTTGAAGAGAACAATTTTTCTCTCATTGTGTATTTTTATCTCTTCAAGAGAATAAAAAACTAGTACTCTCCGTACTATGCTACAAACCACTATTATCATCTATATAGTTTACTTTTGCTTTAGTTTGTGTCTAGACTAACTAGATGTCTCACATACGTAGGGAAATTTCTTGTTGAATGGGAAGTTTTCTAGGTGGAGCCTGTAACCAATATTTAGTATATATTGTAGTTTTGAACCCAATAAAAAAATTTAGAGAAGCCAACGTGAAAGAAGTTTAACAAAAACCAGTACATAAGTTTCAGTCGGGTGAACCGTCTTAATCATACCCTGACCCTAAGGCGTGGGAGTTCTGTAAAAAACGCCCATACTCAAAAGTGACCATATTCAATAGATTGACGAGATTGCGCTAAATATTATTGAATACCCAAATTAGTTAGTTTCCCTCCCAATATTTATGTATATGCGAAGTACAAAAATGGGCATGGCAAGTTGTTGCCAAAATTTTGATCAGTACCAAACTTTATTAACATCGGTTATGATTTATTGGAGATATCGAGTCGGCAAACCCCGAATACGCCCAACTTTTGCATGGGAGGTACGAAACTGGGCGTGGCACAATAGTCAGTTATTAATAACACAGTAGCTTTTAGCAAAATATTGCCTAGTACCGAATTTTATTAAGATCGGTTGTAGTTTATGAGAATTATCGGGTCGATCAACCGGTCATCCGCCCAACTTTTATATGGAAGGTACCAGAATGGGTGTGGCAAAACAGCTCATTTTCTATACGAGAGCTTTATTTGACTAAATATTGACTAGTACAAACTTTCATAAAGATTGGTTTGGTTTTGCGGGACTTCTCGTGCCGAAACCCAGACTGCCAAACAACTTTTGTATGGGAGGTACCACAATGGGCGTGGCAAAATCACCCTTGTTTTAATCGGTGGTTGGCGTTTGATAACATGAAGCCTTATACCTAATTTCATTAAGGTGGGAAGTGTTTCACGCGATTTATCGGATGGACAACCCTAATGAACACCCTATTTTGTATGGGAGGTACTAGAATGGGAGTGACAATCTCGCCCATTTACTTCAGTTAAATAGGCATTTACAGATTATTAACCGGTGTGAGAGTTGAAGCTAATCACATCTACCAGAATAAAGGTTTGAAAGAAATATGATTTTGTGCTAAATGTGTCGATTTGTATGGGAGGTACCAGAAGGGGCGTGGTAAAAACGCCCATTTTCAATCCCAAACTCAGTATTGGCAAATAATAGTCACTGACAAAATTTCATTGTGATCTGTAAAGATTTACGGCAGTTATCGTGTTGACCAGCCAGCCAGCCAGACAGACAGGCAGACAGACAGACAGACGGACATGGCTCTTTCTATGTGTTAAATTTTGTCCGTATTAAATGATATATACCTCCATCCCTATAGGTGAGGGTATAAATATGTTCTTAAATAAGTGCCTTTTCTTAAAAAAAGTTACTTTTCTTAAAAAAATAAATAAATGGTTTCCCATTACATCCCATGAAGGGACAGGGGAGAATTTCTCACAATCACTGAGCTGCGCGCTTTCCAGTTTTCACTCACTGATTGGGACCTACAGTTTTACACCGATTCCGAACGGTATTTTGAGAAGCTTTTTCATGGCTTTATACTCGATAATGTCGCCGTCACTATGCGAGGTGAGCGCCGCCGAAAGAACAGGGTTCGAACCCAGGATCTCATGTACAAGACCCGCGCAAACACTAAGCATTGCACCACCGACGGCTTATCTTAATGAAGTACCTTTGCTTCTTACAAAAAGTATATTTTCTTAAAAAGTTATTTTTTTAAATAAGTCCATTTTCTTAAACAAGTCAATTTTCGTACAACAAATTGCCTTATCCTAAAAAATTATATTTTCTTTACAGAGTACATTTTTGTGAAACAAAATAACTTTTCTTGAGATAAGTACCTACTCTTAAAAATTTACTATTCTTGAAAAAAGGACCAATTCTAAAAAAATTTCTATTTCTTAAAATAAACCATTTCTTCAAAAAAAATACCTTTTCTTAAAAAAATACATTTTCTTGCAAAAATTCCTTTTCTTAAAAATAAAATAATACCTTTTCTTTTCTGAAAATATGTAAATTTTCTTAAAAAATAACCTTTTCCTAAAAAATAGTACCACTTCTTTAAAAAGTCCTGTTCTTAAAAAATGCATTTCGTTGTAAAAAAAAATTCATACTTATATGGCTTTTTCTTCGGCCAAATAACTTTTTGTTTTTGAAAATGCTATAATAAAAAAACTACTGAA
Organism: Phaonia tiefii; assembly: GCA_963931995.1. Lineage (NCBI taxonomy): Eukaryota > Metazoa > Arthropoda > Insecta > Diptera > Muscidae > Phaonia > Phaonia tiefii. The sequence continues at coordinate 266,464,079 of OZ008368.1, read as the reverse complement.
TATTTTCTCAAATTTCTTTTTTTATTTGGAAGTACAATCCTTCCGGATAATAATGGAAAATAATTTCATTCAAATGGCTGCCTTGGCTGGCCATGCAGTAGTCTACACGATCGGTCCAATTTTTAAGCACATTATCGATTGTGTGCAGCTGTGTTTTACCAATGGCTTCACGAATATTGTCCTTTAAAGCGTCAATTGTCTCTGGCTTGTCGGCGTAACACTTATCTTTGAGGGCACCCCACAAATAATAGTCCAACGGTGTCCAATCGCAGCTCCGAGGTGGCCAAACGACATCAGCTCAGACGGTGCTTCTCGTCTTCCAAAATCCGTACGCAATTTTCGCACACATTCTGCAACATTACCATGATTTTCAAAGTAATGTCGTAATATTTCTTAGCGTTGTTCAGGCGTATACACAACCATATTCGTTCAGCGGAAGGATAAAACTAATTATCTGTCAAATCAGACATGAGCTAAGTGTTACCATTCACGAAATAAGCACTAGTTGAAAAAAAAAACGTTAGATGGCGGACCCTTTTCTTCTTCTTAAGAAAAAACATTAGCTCTTAATAAAAGAAGTACCTCTCTCTAAAAAGGACCTTTTCGGGAATATATAATGCATATTCTAACAAAAAGGACCTATATATTAGGGTAATAACTTTTTGCATTTTTTGCAAATATCAAATCTCCCCAGACAAAATCGTGTAGAGCACGGACAAATATTAAGAACTGCGTTTTTAGTTTTTCGCTATCGTTAAAAAAGGTTACGCACCAAACGCGTTAAAGTTTTGAATCAAACGTGGAATAAAAATAGTACAAGATATATATCCGCTTTGTAAAACATCGCGTACTTTGAACCTAAGGTTTATATATTACAATACCTACTTTTAATCATTTATTGTAATTATTTGTTTACATAATTACATATGTATAAACCATATTTTAAAAAAATTGTTATTAAAAAAAAATATATTAAATGCATTTTAGAAATAGAATTAAATGCATTTTAGAAAGGTTTTTTTTACCAAATTGAACTGAAATAGTTTTTTTTAACATTAATACAATATTTGCCATTAGAAAAGCCCTGGGGAGAATGTTGCCTAAAAAAAGTTATCACCCTACTATACATGTACTTGTTTTTTAAAAAAAATACTGTTACGAATATCCTTATTCGTCCTTTTTGCGTTGTTTTATTCCCAATAATAAAACAAGGTTCGTTTTAAATTACGATAATTACAACGGTTTAACTTCCTTTTATTTTACTTACCTATATAGTACAACAGTTTACTTTATTTATAACACTTTAACAAGTCTTATATTTTACTATCAATTCGCGTTGCTTACTTTACGGGGTTTAATCACAAACTGAACTCTCCATTCCAAAGACCTCCGCTATTTATACCAACTCACCATACTCAAATGAAGTTATATCTAGCGAATTCAAGAACCTTCTAGCCGTTACTTATCTTTGTAGAATCATCTCGAATGGTAGAGAATTATCTCTGAGGCGAATTCGTGTTACTGGTTCAGCGAGCTGGTACGTTGTTACAATGCATACTTTCAGGTGCAGTACTAACCGCCTGTTATTTACATAATGTTAGTAGAGCCATTAAGAGCAAGCAAAAGCTTTTACTTATTCCTAACAATACATTCTAGAAAAAAAAAATTTTCTTAAAAAAAGTTTATCATTTGACAAAAAGTATCTTTTCTTAAAGATCCATTTGAATTATCGTATTTTTCAACGGGCGCCTTAGGCGTGTTGGAACTAACTAGTACATAATACTCGTATGTATTTATATAGCGAAAGCAACTTCGTTCCAACCGGGAGTCCCCTGACACCTCATGTGATTTTTTAAAAGACGTCAATTGAAATACAGAAGACTTACATCATAAATTCAAAAGACATAAATTCAAATTCAAAAGACATCAATTAAATTTGCAGTACATATCATGACGTATTTGGTATTAAAGCCATGGCAAGTGATAAGTTGATAGTAGCTTTGTGAAGCTCATTGTTTGTGTCTAAGTTCTCGTCAAATTGGTTCCTGGAATGTTGCAGACAATGTATTCCACTACAGGCACTAATGAAAATTTTATTAAATGGAACGTGATGGTTCTCTCGACATGTAAACAAGTTGTGAGAATGTGTACTGTGTTTGGATGTTTCTGACAATTTTCAATCTTTTTCATACTAATAAATTCCATTGTATTCGAGAATTCATTGCATTTCGATTGTAACATCTGTAGCTAATTCCGAGGTATTTGTAGGCAGTCTGCCAGGAATCGTTAGAATGATTAGAATGAATTTAGCCAAAATTGTTTTTAAATCTAAATTGTTTACAATTAAATTGTTAACAATTGACTATAAGTAACACATACTAAATCCTTTACTATAATTATACGATTGTAAGTCTTGTTGTGCAGGATGTTACAAATAAATAAATAAAAACTAAATAAAAATATTTCTATTATCAATAATAATAAAAAAAAAAAAAAAAAAAAAAAAAAAATGGTTTCCCGTTACATCCCATGAAGGGATTAGGGAGAACTTCTCACAACCAGCGGGCTGTGCGCGTTCTAGTTTTACACTCACTGATTGGGACCTACAGTTTTACACCGCTTCCGAACGGTATTTTGAGAAGGTTTTTCATGGCTAAATACTCGATAGTGTCGCCGTCACTAAGCGAGGTGACCGCCGTCGAAAGAAATTTGCAGGTGGTCGGAGTAGGAATCGAACCCACGTCCTCATGCACAAGAGCCGCGCACACTACCATTGCACCACCGACGGTCAACAGTTGCAGTTGCAACAGTCAATCATAATAACTGTTGTCTAAAGGACTTCCAGGCTGTCTTCTTAACAAAGAGTTAATAGTTGAACAGGACTGTTCGAGGAATGTGGGTCGAGTATAAGCAGCGTCCCGCTGATCGACAAGGGCAAACAAATAAATATAAATTAAATCAAAATTTACAGTTTAGTCGATTGGCAGGCCATCATTTTGAATGTACGATATTATCGAGTACACAATTTCGTAAATTTAGGTTATGTTAATATTTCTGTTCTTTCCTATACTTTAAGTAGTCAACAATAGTTTTATTACAACACATATGTATCACATACATAACTCCCAATCTAAGTTAAAGTAATAAAACTAGATTTTGTATGCAAATTTGAATGTTTTCTAATCTGAAATATCAAACATCCTGCCCCATCCCCAGCCACAGTCCCAGCTCATGTACCGGCAGAATAACGTGCGTATGAAACATTATTTTTTATTATTTACTTCCGGTTTACTTTCTTAATTGTCAGAAAAAGAAAAATAGAAGAAGAAAAACAAAATAAAACAGAAATAACATAATTTCAACAAAAAAAAAAAAAATAGAAAACAAAAACTAAAACAAAAAATGGAAATTCTAGAATTGGCCCATAAATATAGGCAACACACACCCACACGCACAGAATAAAAGTGCTCTGCATTAGACGCTTTTTGGCGCCACACTAAATATTATCGGGAATAGATGTTATGATGATGCTGACAATGGAGAATAAGGACTCCACAATGCTGTCCTTCACTCACACCCACCCTCTTTGAAGTAGAAAATACAAAAGAACAGAATCACAAGGCATTGGAAACTGCCAGGCATTAGACATTACAGAGAAAATTTGCGAGATTGGCACAAAACTCGTAACGCTTGCAGGAATAATAACAACAATAACCAGCATCATTATAAACAGCAATCTCTGCAAGGACAGCATCGAGGAAATAGCATTGGCAGTTACTCTAGAGAATATAGAGAAACGTTTAATTTATATGGATTGTCTGTGGCAGAATCGGTGCACAGTGGTTTCAAACGCAAATTGTGGGAAGGAAGACAAACACAGGTTTTTGTTATGGATTAAATGCTATCGTTTCATTGCAGTCTAGAGCCACATTTTCTACACCGTCAAACGAGCTTCTTTCGTGCTACATGTTCAGTAGGAACCGAAAAATAAAGTTAGAGGTCGCCGTCTATATTATTGTGACAAATGGATATAATTCATAAAAAATTGTTATGGATCGCGGAAAAGGCAACAAATAAGTGGGATGCTAAAGAACTACACCATTTTTCAATGCTAAAGAACTACACCATTTTTCAAAATTTAAAAAATATCAATTGAAATTTTTAAATTCTATTTGAAATACATCAATTGAAATTTAAAAATTCTATTTGAAATTTCAAATACATCAATTGAAATGTAAAACACACCAATTGAAATTTGAAAACATTAATTGAAATTAAAAAACATATTAATTGAAATTTAAAAAATATCAATTGAAATTTAAAATTTCTGCTTGAATTTTGAAATTCACCAATTGAAATTTAAAAATTCTATTTGAAATTTGAAATACATCATTTGAAATTTATGAAACATCAATTGCAATTTGAAAGACATCAATTGATATTTAAAAAATATCAACTGAAATTTAAAATTTCTGCTTGAATTTTGAAATTCATCAATTGAAATTTAAAAATTCTATTTGAAATTTGAAATACATCAATTGAAATTTTTAAAACATCAATTGCAATTTAAAAGACATTAATTGAAATTTATAAATATCAATTGAAATTAAATGACATGAATTGAAATTTACTTATAAAACACATCAATTGAAATTTAAAACACACTAATTGAAATTTAAAAGAAATAAATTGAAATTTAAAAATCTTATACATAAAAGAGGTTAATACTTTTTAAATTTTAATTGATGAATTTTAAATTTCAATTGATGTGCTTCAAATTTTAATTTATGTGTTTCAAATTTCAATTGATGTCTTCTAAATTTCAATTGATGGTTTTTAAATTTCAGAATTTCGAATGGAATTTTTAAATTTCAACTGATGTATGTATATTAAATTTCAAATTTCAATTCATATTTTTCAAAATTAAATTGATATTTTTTAAATTTCAATTGGAAATGGAGTATTACAAGACGTTGTTTAAGTCAACGATGTAAATATCTATGCAGGATATGCCAACCAACACATAGCAGCCCATGAACAACTAGATTAAGCATTAGCTCTACCGGAAAGCCATTTAATTTGCTTCAAGAAGTTGAAGATCTTGTCTCCGCCAATTTGAGATAATTCTCCGAGGTTTCCAAAGAGGTAGGATCCCATTCCCATCCCACATCCTCCAGTCACCTACTCCACGTGCACCTTTACACTTACAGCCCTATTCTGGCAGGGTTACAAAAGTCACTACGGTTACTATTTGACAGCAATGTGACATTTGTCACAAATCGGTATTCTGACACATTTTTTTGGTGACAAAAGTAACAAAAACTGTTACCTGCCAAAGAGGAGTTAACTGCGCATGACAGCTGTTTTATTTGCCGGAAAGTTGATACAAAAACATTTTACAAATTCTACAAGTAAACAATAGAACTGTATACGGGAATAATTAATAATATATTTTGTACCAAAATGACAAGAGGGCATAATTAAAAGGAGGAAGGACTTTTGTTACTTTGTGCTATGGAAGTGGAGCAGAAAGAAGAAAGAACTTGCTTTTGTTTCAGAAAGATTGAAAATGCGCGAAAAGTATTACAAAACTTTTAACGTAAATATCTCCGGTCTTTCAACGGATATTGTTGACTAATATACCTTTAAAAAAGGTATTGCCAAAAATAGGTATAATAGGGCATTTTTTAAAAAAAAATAAATAAATTGTTAGCAGAAAAGTGAGGTTAAAAAAGGTTTTTTTAATTAGCTCCCCTATGGGCTAATAAAAATAAATATGTTTATACACTGATTTATAGAGCTTAGAAAGACCTTTGGAATGATACCCATTTCTACCAGATCGGATTATAAATCCCGGAGATACGAACGATTATATACTTAAGCTTTTAAATGCCTATATATCTAGAATTTGGACCGACCGCGGGCGGGGGGGGGGACAACTTTTTGAACTCAGTGCAGAAGCTTTTGTCGGTGATGAAATTTTGATATAGATCAGAAAGTTGGCGCTAAACTAAATTTCTTCTTCTATATGCCGCCGATGTGCAGGAGTATTCTTTCCGCTTAGCATCTCTGGATGTTCCTTGAGGAAGGCAATATAGAATTCCAGCTGTGCCTTTGCGGTGCGCTCAAATTTCCTAAATAATAATGTATTAATTTTAATTCAATAAAACATAAATATATTAAATACTTACTTTTCCTTTTTTTACCGCGTTTATTTTGTGCAGAAAAACCATATGTTTTTATATTGTTATCCCTGCTTTTGACAACCTGTTATTGTGAGGTGAATTATTTGTTACGAGGTGAATTTTAAGTTGTCACTGTTGCCAGAATACCAGATACAAACAATGGTGACAACTTTGTAACAATTTTGTGGTTACAATTTGATTGTTACCACATACACAAAATTGGGGTGTTAATCTATTTTCACTTGTCCGTTCTGCCCAAAGTCCGTACGCTACTTTGGAGAATGTCCCTTAGGGTACTGGGATATTTGCCACTTATATGTAGCTTTTTCCAACCACACTTTCGAGAGTGAGCAGTATTCCATTCAGCGCAAGGTTCCATACAAATATACCTGGTAGAGGTGTCCAATTCGGGTGTGACAATTCTCTTGGTGAGCATTTCGGGTACAAACCACATAATATAACATAAATTAACACCAAGGTGTTTGACACACTGTGCACGCTTAATTGCAGAACCTTTCAAAGTGTCCGGCTTTACACGTAGCCCATTTGCACCCGCCCATCCGCCAAAAGTCCCTAAGCTATGGTGGATAATGTCCGTGGATATTTGCCCGTTGTAGCTATTGCCACATCTTCCGCATAAGCAACAATTTTCGCACCCGAATTTTCGAGAGTGACCAGTTTTCCATTCAGCGCAAGGTTCCATAGAAACGGAGACATCCATGAGGTGTGCCTCTGTTAACAAACCTCATAGAGGTCGAGGTGTTTAATTCGCGTTTGACACGTATCCTGGTGAGCATTTGGTATACAAGCCCCATGAGGTCTGACCTTGCAGTACGCATGCTGCGCTTATAGGCATAAAGTCGATAGGAGCTGTATGAGAGACCTCTGAGTCCAAATATTTTAATTTTATTGACAAAATTCGAATTTCATATCGAACTATTTTTCTGCTTATCCTGTAAAGCCTTAACCAAGATTTATTCATTCAGTGCCTAATATGTCAAGTCAGCTGATGAAAACACAAGGTGAACATTACAATATAATTTCAATTATGTTAAATTTAGACCTCACAATGAAGATTCAAGCGGATTTTTTAAACCCTTTAATATTTAACAAATTGTTTTCGCAAATAAATCCATCTACTTTATTATAAATTCTTTGAAACGTTGTGATAAAACTAATAATGTAAACAAATACCGAAATGTTAACAAACTTTGACATATTAGGCACGAACAAAATGAAAACAATGAAATCAGCTGTGCTACTGATATAACCTGAATGAATAAATCTTGGCCTTAACCAGAACACCCAAAGCCATATGTATGTATGTCAGTTGCTGAAATAACATGAGAGTATATTCATCTCTTTCTGTCTTCTGCAATATCAATTTAGAAAATTTACAACTTTTCCGCTGATTGAATGCATGAATTTTGATAGTTTGTTTCGACTTTTTGGATTTCATATGCACTTAAAAAATATTCTTCGTAATACTTATTTAACATCCTTCATTAATCCTCCGAAGTTTTTAATAACTTTCAAAGATGTTATGAAAAACGTTCATAAAATATTCTTCATTAATTACGTTGAACATTAAAGTAACAGCAATATTTTTCGAGCAATTGAATACTAACGAAGACATGGGAAGGTTTAGAGTGCTCCTTCTGAACACTCAACACTGCACCCCTCTTTTCAAACTAACTAACTAACGAATTCTCATTGCATTTAGAGATTTCGTTAAATATAGCGTGATGAATAACCAATCCCTAGTGGAGGATCTGTGGGTAAATCTGAAATAGTTATATGAATTGATAATAAAGATGTATTATAATTCAACGACAGTTTCGTAGATGTTAAGAAAAAAGGTCATAAATATCATTTCATAGAATCTACGAAAGGGTTTCATATACATATGTTGTGAAGAACTTTTTTCATCGCTGTTATGAAGAACTTTCAACTTCAACTACAATTTCAAAATCAATTTTGTTTTATTAATAATCAATAAGCTTAAAATTATTATTCAAGGTGTTTCAAAAGAAGTCATCCGATGTTGTTGCATCATGTTTTTGATGTGTTAACATCTATACGCGCCCCTCTAGGGCAGTAAACTATAAATTTAATACATACGCAAGTGTTAGGTTTGTAAGAGTAAATCATCGTTTGTTTGTTCGTTGCTTGGCAGTCGGCATTGAAAGTGATTATTGGGCGATTTTCATATAATTTTCCCACGCGATTTTCTCCGGAAATTCATAGCCGATTTTATTAATTTTTGGATTACAAAGCTAGTGCGGGTTTCGACGAAGAGTTTAGGCCAAAAATTAAGGCGATCCGATATCGGCGAGCCGAGATTTAAGTGTTTTAATTTGGAGTATTAATTTGGAGTAATATTAAAAAAGTGTTTTGTTGATCTTCGGTTTTGTCTTATCATCGTTTGTTTGTTCGTTGCTTGGCAGTCGGTATTGAAAGTGATTATTGGGCGATTTTCATATAATTTTCCCACGCGATTTTCTCCGGAAATTTATAGCCGATTTTATTAATTTTTGGATTAAAAAGCTAGTGCGGGTTTCGACGAAGAGTTTAGGCCAAAAATTAAGGCGATCCGAGATTGAAGTGTTTTAATTTGGAGTATTAATTTGGAGTAATATTAAAAAAGTATTTTATGTTGATCTTCGGTTATATCGTACGAATATAACAATGTATGTATGTATGTATGTACAAGTGTCTGTTGCTTTGCATTCTTTGACTTTTGTGGGAATAAAAAAAAAGTATTGAGCAAGAATATAATGACACATGTGCTTGCACTGGGTCTTTAAATAATTTTAAGTATTAATATTATTTAACTGTAACGTCATCATATGATTGAACGCTGTTTTTTATTTTCCAATGTAACATTTACGAATGTGTTCATAGAAATCGAACAGGTACCGTGTAGCAAAAAGGTGTTAACACATCGCCCGTGAGTTCCAACACTCATTGGATTTTTTTTTCTAAATGAAAAACTTCGATTCTGTTTTTTGATTATGTTTATCTGAACCTTTAGAATTTTATTGGTTAAGTTGAGAAGATGACATCGGTTAAATGGGCGCCGTCACAATTGATTACCATACGGGCTCGTTTTATGGCATTTTTCATCACTTCGGCGAGAACTTCGGGCGACAGATTCTCGCACTCGTGTTGGCCTTGAGGGCTTCCAGGGTATCGGGCTTGTTCACGTAAACACGGGACTTCAAAAAACCCCACAAAAAAGTCTGGAACGGTTAAATCGGGCGATCTTGCGGGCCAGTGCAAATCGCCATCAAACTCGGTTTACACGGCCCTATAGCGCGCACCGTCCACTGTTGTCGTTTGACCAGCGGCGTTCGCGAAAAAAATGGCCCGATGACGCCTCCAGCGTGAACAGCGCACCATGCAGTGACTTTGAGTGGATGTAATGGCTCCTCGTGCATCACTCGTGGATTTTCGGTGCCCCAGAAGCGATAGGTTTGCCTTTTCACGTACCCGTTGAGGTGGAAATGAGCCTCATCGATCATTATGAGTTTGGTGGAAAAATCGTCCACTTCGTCCACGCGTTTGGCGGTCGACAGGCAGCAGCTGATGCACGGACTGGACTTTGTATGGGAACATGCGCAGGTCGTTGACCAAAATTCGCCATTCCGACGACCGGCTGATGGCGAATTGCGAGGCACGGCGTCTAGTCGATGTCTCCGGCGACAGCTCGACATCCTCGCTAACAGCGGCGATATTCTTGCAGAACGGGCGCTCCGGTGCCGGCCACTCCTGGCAATGTCTCCTGTGGTCCCATACTCTTCAAGGTTAGTGGTCAAACGGCGCAGTGTTTGCGCAGTCAGTGTCGGGGAATCGGCGACGGTATTCGCGCCAACACCACAGACGAATTGTTACGCAAAAAAATAGACACGATTATTCCGCGTTCTTGGGAAGTGTATCGCTCCATGGCCTATTTACTTGTATTCTACATCTGTCTAGTCCACAAATGTTAAAACAGATTTGACATTGGTGGTCATTTGCAAAAATAAGAGCATCTTCCAATAGGGTGGTCACTTTTGAAACACCCTGTAGATGCCCAAATTTTGAATTTCCATAACACGCGTGATGGGCAGCAAAATGCTGAGCTTGGTTTGTTTACATTTTTTTAATGCAAACCGAGTCAGTTGCTGGTCAGCATTTGTTACAGAAGGGCCGCGCTGCGTAATTTCTTAAAAATACATCAAATTTAACTTCGGGGTTTATTCTGCTTCACACACAACCGCAATATGTTATAATATGTTTGTGGGCATCACTGTTATAGAGTGATAATAGTGTGGACTTTCATAGATGTTATGAACAAATTTCATAGATGTTTTGAACAAATTTCATAGATGTTACGAACAAATTTCACAGATAGAAACTATGAAAAAGTTTCAAAGATGTTATAAACAGATTTCGTTTATATTTTATTTAAAAAAAATAGTTTCCCACTGCATCCTATGAAGGGATTCAGGAGAACTTCTCGTAACCAATAAACTGTGCGCTTTCTAGTTTTATAACGCATTTACACCGCCGTTTATCGCGTCCAGATTAGCGATAACCTTGTTCTCTAATCTTTACCGTGCTAAGACAAACTCCGCGCCGAGACAAAATTATCGAAAACGGCGGCACAACAGAAAAATTAAGTTGGCGGCTATTGGTTTTGCCAGTTTTGTACGAATTTGGTATGTTTTTGTGAAATAACTGAACCTTTAAAATTGAATCAGTGGGTCAAATCGGGCCAGTCGATAATATCTGCTCACTGTTTAAACCAGTGATGCCCACATTTTGAATTCCTCGGCACATGTGCCGGATAGCAAAATGCTGTTCCAGCGCTGTCGACACAAATATAGTATAAGTTTGTTCGTGTGGTATCGATCGTGGGCGATCGGCTCTTGCTTTGTTTAAATTTTTTCAATGCAAATCAAATCAGTTGCTGGTCAGCATTTGTTAGCGAAGGGTCACGCTGCGTAATTGTTTAAAAATACATAAAATTATTTCTGGTCGTCTAATTCTAGATCGTCTTTGCGCGTCTGTCAAACAGTTGATTTTTTGTGTATGTTTTTAGTATGGTTGGTTTTTTTTTAGTAGCTAACAGTGTTGCATCAAAATGTACACCAGTTTAAAATGAGGTTAAAAATTAAACTTCAGTTTCTACAGATTAAAATTGTATGAGTAATCTTCTGGGTTATCACGGGTTAACAGAGTTAACCATCGAAATGAGATAATCTTGGTCGGCTCACTGTGCAGTAGCCGCACGCACTACTATTGCACCACCGATGGCCACATATCACGGGGAATTTAGATATTTAGAAGAATCACAAGCCAAGGGAGAAATTTTAGATAGTCATTACATTTAGAAAGGGATTAAGGGAGCTTATCTCTACCAGGGAGCGGGGGATGTTCTATTTGTAGCGGCACTGGACGGCACCTAGGGTGTTACATCGAAACGAGCAAATATGCCTTAATAATCGCTTAATAGCGTATTACTCGATAGACTCGTCTGTGCTTATCGAGGTGGCCGTCATCTGGTCAATCTGATGCTAAACTGTAAACGATATTTCAAAAGATGGCCACCTAGTCTCTGTTATGTTAAATCTCTTTTACTTTAGTAAGTATTATCGCAATACTTAAGTACAGGCCGAAAAATTTCTATATATTACAGGAACCATGTGCATGTTTGCAGTCATTGTTCTCGTGAATTGAAGATCTGCTGCTTTTTGTTTCTTTATTGTCTGTCACGTTTTTGTTTTCAACAGTTTTCAACGAACAAAGTCACATTTGGGTCACAAATAAATATATTACAGACTATTAATCATTGTGTCCTAAACTTATATATTGAATTCCAAAAACAATGTGTTTGGACTCAAGTATACTATATTTGCGACAAGCTGCAAACACATTATATTTGCATCCAGATAACAAAAAAGATCAATTTTTCAGCGTGTACAGCTAAAAACCACTGTCAGTGGTTGAAGTCACCGAGAGTTTCAGGTTCACCACAATAGAAAGCAAAAGTTATTCAGTGAAAGTTTATGTGGCACTAGATGATCTATATACTACCTAAGAATGCGTTGCGTTGCTCTATTATATAAACAGGGTATACACACACACACACAATCTTATTATACTTATATATACACAACCCCATAGACATAGGCGACATGATAGGCATTATAGGCCACCCACTGGAATAACACAAACAATAGATCGGCGATAGTGTCTTGAGTGCATACACATGCTCATATATACAAACATATAGTAGATATCTAGGAGTTTTCCTAAATGTATAATGGTATGCGTTTTTCTATGTACTATTATCTTTAATCTACTCCCTCTTCCCGTTGACAGCTGGTGTAGGTGTCTGTGTGTGAGTTTTTGTTAAGACTAATACATAAACATAAAATTGCGTGAATTTTCAAAACAACTCAAACTACGAATTGTAGGCGCCATAGGCACATTTGTATTTGTCTAAAATGCGAAAAACAAACGCACACTCACGCATATAACTATTGACTCGTTATTGTGTGTGTAAACACACACTCTTCAAAATATGCGTATGACTGGCTGCCTATCAGTGTATCAGTGAATATATATATACATACACACAAACAATAGCATATACTTCATGTGTATGCGTGAATGTACTATATGACTCGGTGAATTGCACGCTCGTATAAAGTATCCTAACACCCATGCCGGGCACGCATATTCTACCCATCACTTACACAAACACACATACATACGCATAGCTCCTATAAACAATTCAAAGTTAAGCATCCGCCTGGCGCCCTGATGCCATTTGTTTGTAAAAATTCGTCGTCCCATATCGCCGGTTGCGTAGAAATAAAAGTACGCTTCTTATTCTAAGTACAGGTGCGTGGATGTGAGTGGCGCCAAATTTTGGGGATGTATACATGTATGTACCATAGAGTAATGACGTATAGAGTAGCCAACTCTGTCAGTAAATTGATGACATTTGATGTGTTGCAGATGGGTGGTTGGATGTTGGAAAGTATTGCTTTAATAATACCAGATAGAGGCAATGGCTCAAACCAACGAACAATAATTCAGCAGCGGCATTTCGTTTTGTGCGTTAAAAGTTTTGTGTAAATACATCAGAAATATGTACTAACAATAAAATATAACAAAAAAGTCCAAAACACGTTTAAATTGCAGTTTTTCATCAAAATGACATGAAAAATTCAAGTCAACAATTTTTGTAACTCCACATGGTGTAAGTCCATGAAAGGAAATCTCAGATGAGATGAATGACAGCTCTATATGACATTCCTCTATGGTTTGTACCAGCATTACTACTCGGGGAAAAGAGTTATATTAATTTTCAAATATTTAAAAGATGTGAGACAAGTTGTTTGTTTCTTATTTGCTTGTTATATTGTACAAATATTTCTCGAATTGCATCCGAGATTTGTGGGCTATAGTAGCGCACAATCATCTACATATGTGCTACCAACAGTTGCTGCAAATTCGCGAAGATTTAAAGAAATAATTTGGGTGTCTGTGATGTGAAGGTGTTTCTACACTCTGTATAAACGACTAGATGCCCATTCTTCTATTTACAGCTGAGGAAACCTTTATCACTATTCTCAGGAGCAGTATATACTTTTTGGCGGGATTTTATACTATGTTTTAAATTCGTAACTTCATTCATATCGCAAATATGCCTTCTTTCATCAGTTTGCAAGTCATCAATTGCATATCTGCGTTGCAACTACCCTGCAGTTTCAAAAGTAGCTAGTGGCTCTATGTAGTCAGTTATTTCGTTAGCGAAAAGCCTAACTAGCTACTTGAGTGGCTACAGGTAATGCTAGAGTTCGCCTTTTGATTATTATAAGTATGAAAACAAGGAACAAACAATGCACTGAACCGTTATCCCGTTCTGATTTGGTTATTTTTTGTGTTGGCGTCAGTTGCTATTAAACGTTCGTAGAAGTATCATCGTGACAGCGTACGTGGATTAGAAGTATAAAAAAGTGCATTTCAATATTTGGAACGGTAAAATGATAAGCAAAAGACAAATGAAACGCATAATAAAGAAAGAAAAGGAATAAATTGTGCAAAAGTTTGTAAATGTGGAAAAAGAATGTGGTGAAAATAAAGAAAAAGATTTATTCATAACATTAATTCATTGTGGTCCGGCGAATTCATCAAGCAGATTATACTAGTCAAGTAGCTGGTACAATGTTGTTAGATATTTCGTCAATTCCATGTAACTAGCGATCTGCATGGTACATGGTAGTGCAGAGGGTAGCCACTGACTACCGTCAATGACATCCCCATGTTAAATTCGTCAGTGTAAAGCATTGCTGGTAGTCTGGCGGGTAGTTAATGGTAATTATTGGTAGTTAGGGAAGTAACTAAAAATTCGTTAGTTACGTCGACTGCAGCGTAAGAGCATCATTCCAGTGTATATGTACCGTTGTATCTTAAGTTGAGAGAATACATTGAATTGCTTGGAGAAGATTATTGATGCCTCATAGCGCGTTTACATGCACTATTTTATCATGATAATGTCGTGATGGCGCAATGACCTTCGGAGCGCAATGGCTCGTGTGCGTGGCTCTTGTGTATGATATCGTGGGCTCGATCCCTTCTCTGACCACCATACATTTCTTTCGACGACGGTCACGTCGCTTTGTGATGGCGACACTATCCAGTACTTAGTAATCTTCTGGGTTACCGCGGGGGAACCGGCTTGAACTGTAGGTCCCATTCAGTGAGTGTAAAACTAGAAAGCGCTCAGCTCACTGGTTGTGAGAAGCTCCCCATAATCCCTTCATGGGATGTAATGGAAAATAATTTTTTTTTGTTGTCGTGAAAATGTGTTTGTTAACATGCATTTTTTCTCGATTTAGTTTTAACATTTTTGTATTCCATGATGCCATTATGGAATTACACCAGGTGATGGTATGATGATTAGTATTTATAGGGTGTCTCAGTAAAATTTCACTATTTAAATTTAGTGCCATTATTTTTGTGCAAGTGGCAACTCTGAAATTTGGCAGCTGTCACATATGTTTATTGCGATTATTAAAAATGGAGCGCTTTTCGAAAGAACAACGCGATATAATTGTGAAAACTTATTGCAAAAATGTGGAAAGTTATGCTGAGACCGCTCGTAAACTTCTAATAATTTACAGTCGAAAAAATTCATCTAATGTGTCAACCATTCGAAGAGTGGTCAACAAATGTGAAGAAACTGGGTCGGTTATTGACACTAAGACACCTGTGCGTCAACGTACCGGTCGGTATCTTGGAAACATTGCTGCTGTAAACGAGAGTGTCGCCGAAACCCCGAAAACATCAATTCGGCATCGTTCTCAACGACTACAAATTTCATGAAGCACTACGCAGCGGCTTTTAACAAAAGACATCCACCATCGTGCTTACAAAATTCAACTTACTCAGGAGCTCAAACCAGGAAACGCCAGCAAAGCGCTGGAAAATTCGTTCAATGGGTAATGGAGCAAAGTGAAGTCAATCCCAATTTTTCAACCAAAGACATGTTCTCCGATGAAGCGCATTTCCATCTGTATGGCTTCGTGAATACACAAAATTGGCGAATTTGGGGGCAATCCATTAGAAACAAATGCACCCACAACGAGCAACTGTTTGGTGCGGATTTTGGTCAGTCGGCTTGGTTGGGCCTTACTTTTTTGAAGATGAGGTCGAAATTGCAGTGACTGTGAACGTTGTTCGTTACAGGAACATGATAACGGAGTTCTTGTGGCCTCAACTGGACGAAATCGATCTGGATGACATGTGGTTTCAGCAAGATGGCGCCACCTGCCACACCGGGTATGAAACAATCGATTTATTGCAACAGCGATTTCCTGAACAAAGTATCTAAATAAATCCTGATGTCTACTGGCCACCAAGATCATGCGATTTAACGCCGTGAGATTTATTTCTTTGGGGTTTTGTGAAATCTCGATTATCTGCGAATAAACCAGAAACATTTCCTGAGCTCAAATCCGAGATCCAACGCGTCATCGGTGAGATACAGCCACATCTCTGTGAACAATTCTTAGAAAATTTCCTGAAAAAATTAATGGTCTGTCATGAGAGCTGTGGGGGCCATTTGACTGACGGATATTTTATTCCATACCTAAACGGAACATGCCTTCTTTACAATCCAATAATAAAATTACAATTTCAAAAAATACTTTTTTATTTTAAAATGAAAAAGTCAGTTCTTACTGACACACCCTTTATTAGTATCATACAATTCTGTCAGTCAGTCATTTAATCTATTTCTTTATTTGTAGAAATAATTTTCAATGTAATTCGATTCGATTTTTTTTAGTATTTAGGAAATGCCCCATGTTGCCTAAATTTTTACCAGATACAAAGTAACTTCTGTGTTGCAAACCCACCAAGTTTCGCAAAAATCTGCCGAAAAATAAGTATATTGCAACAATCTGTCACTTAGAAAAACATAATTTCAAAATGTTTTAACTTTGACCTTCGGGCGCGACGTGTTAACATTGTCCAATTTTCCCCAAATTTATAGCATAACATTTTTTCATCAAGTGGCATAATATGCGGCCCGGCAATCCTTGAATTTCAAAAGTAAGGGAAAAAGTGCCACTCTACTATATATAGCGTATAGCGCTCCATTTCTAAAAATCGGAATAATCGCAAATGACAGCTGTCAAATTTCAGAACTGCTTCTTGAGAAAAAAATTACACACAATTTAAATCGTGCAGTTTTATTGGGACATTTATGTCTGATTCCGAAGACCAGGAAAAACAATAATTGCATTCTTCATTATACTCTTCCATTGAGGCATATATGGAGTGGACATTTTAAACCTTCCTAATGCCACGAAATTCCCATAATCCAAGCGACGTGGATTGTCGTTCGGTAAAACTCGATGCGTTAATTAAATTTTTCACGGGAATAGCTTTAAATCAGCACGAATTATGAGACACCGAGACGTGCGAGAGATGCCCAACTGCAAATAACGACGGCGACTAGATGCTGAAGGTGACCTCTCAACGCTAGGCCTCTGGAGTTCTGAATGTCCTCATCAGACCGCGTCGGAAGACGTCGACCTTGATGACTGGCATTAATAAGATTGCCGGTGGCGACAAATTTCTCGTGCAAATCCTTAATGGTGTGGTTTTAAGGTGCTTTCCTCACTCGATACTTTGCACGATACAGATGTTCCGTTCTTACAATTGAGAATATGTAAGCTGCACGATAACAGGACGTTGTGGTGGCGTGTACTGTTTCAAGGTGCAATTTCACTGAGACTGACAATTCCAACGCGGGATGTCAAAACAAAAAGTTATAAGGTTGCCAGATCCGGAAGGTGTAAATGGTAAACCCTGTACTCCGTAGTGAATTTTTAAAATTTATTATGAATCAAAAATATTATGGTAATCCATACGCTTTTTGGAAAGTGCAGAAGTGCATGGTTGCTTCCACAGGCAAAATTTGAATTCAATTTTAATTAAGGAATTTCCATGCACAATTAAAAATTTTGTTCGATTTTCTAAATCTAAAGAAATTGAAAGAACCAATTAACAAATTTGTACCTCATTAATTGAGTGAAAATCCCAAACTCACTCAAAAATAAGCGAGTTTTTTTATTTCCCGCTAAACTAACTTTTCGTTGATTTTGTATGGGAGCCGCTTAATACAAAGTGGTCGAAAAATTGGTTTAGCAATGAATAAAAGACAGGCCTAACATTTTATTAACTAATAATTTAATTAATTTCAAACAAATATATTTGTTAATCCAATTAAACTTTTATTGTGATTTTTTTAGTTAAACTTTGTATTGTTATATTTTATCTAGAAAATGGGAGCTGGTGGGCTCCCAGGTTGTAAGTCAATCTCTCTTGAAACTTAATATTTTTTTTCTTTTTATTTGGTTTTTTACAATTTGTGTTTTATATTTCCAAAACTGTTTGGCATTATTGTGAACATATATTTGCAAATTTGGCAAAGTTCTAAATGATTTCTAGAGTGCCAGCGAGATTTATTTATGCATTTGTATGAACAATCATATCCTTCCCAATTTAGACGCCTTTGGTGGAACCTTGACTAAAAACTTTCTAAACAAGTTTAATTTTCTAATTTTTAGTCCTCCAGTTGTCGGGGAGAGTAGATTGGTACGTAGTAAATGATTATGCACGCAACTCTACTTCATTGGCATAGTCATTGCCAATGCCACTGCCATTGCCATTGCCACAGCCACTACCACAGCCACTACCACAACCACTTTTTCCCCAATCCAACCTTCCCTCGACAGCTGAAATACAAATTCACATCGTAGTTAACTATAGTTGAAAAACTCTTATCGATGCCCCCACTTTCAGGGAATGGCCCACAAAAAAAGGAACATCAGCAACGACAGAGATATGTTCGAGTGGCAAAAAAGAAACTGCCACTAACTGCTTCATATAAATTTAAACTTGTAGTTAATGTCAGTTGGTTGTTGTAGCAACAACAACAACAATAACAACATAAAGTTCTCTAGTGGAGGTGGTAGAGAAGTAACACCACAATCCCCCTAGCGCAGCCGATACCATCAGTGCCACCGAGTCCACCATTACTGCCACCATCAGCTTCATTGTTGGCAACCCCATCCGTAATAGCAACAAAACACTATTTACCACTTTCTAGCACAGGGAAAAGTTGTGCAGCTCCCCCTCTCTAGAGCTCCATGCAAACATATCGTACGCACATCTGCCACTACCGCTGCCATTGCTGCTGCTATTTTTGCACTTTACTCTATTGCTATTGTTGTTGGTTTGGATGATGCGGCTCCCGCTCTTACTTCAGGATTCGTTTCTGTTGTTGTTGATATTGACTGTTTGCGTAAGAAATTCGTGTTGCCGAAAAAAAACTGAAAATTAAATGAAAAAGGGATTTGTGCCTCGTTTGAGCTTATTTTTCAATGTTTCCAAACAATGTGAATATTGCACAGTGGTTGGGAAAGGCATTGTATTCAGAACTTTTTAACAAGACTAAAACCCACTCACTCAATTTTCTAAAGTATTTAAAATCATAAAAATCTTTCTAGTTTTACACTCACTGATTTGGACGTGGAGGTGGAAAGATTGTGCTAGCTACTCAGTGTGGAGTGGCCAGAAATGATTCCCTCAAAGGGCAGTCCAAGCAGCTCACTACTTCAGGAAAGTATGACGCGGGCATTGGCTTTATCGGAATGAGCAGCTTGAATGGTTAAATAAAAATAAATAAATAGTTTCCCATTACATCCCATAAAGGGACTGGGGAGAACTTCTCAAGCTTGAATGGTTATGCGATATAAATAGGTGACCATGCCACTGCATTTTTCGAACTAGTAGACATATTCTTTTGCCCTTTGTAGGCGAATGAGCCAACACTACTGGCCAATGGCGGATCAAAAGTAAAAAAAAAATATCCATTTTCGACGCACTGCATTCCGGTCAGCGTCTGATCCATAATGGGCAGTAGGTAAAATGCAAAACCACAGTGAACCGGGCTTGCCTTCCACCACCGCTATATGGGCAATGAAAATACAGAACGAAACTTATAAACATAAAACCCCCCTATTAGATCACGACTCCGGCAAACGTTACATGAACTACGATTTACGGATATGCTCTTGGAACGTTAGAACACTATACAGATCCCGTGTCACTATCCAACTGGCAGATGTCATCGAGAATTACAAGGCTGACATTGCAACTATCCACAGAGGCGATGAACAGGACATGGTTGTACAAGGAAGAAGAACAGTGACATAACAACTGCCATGAGGAAAAGCATGCATTTGCTTGCGAACTTTTCGTGGGCAAAAGTCTGCGATATCTGGTCTCAAGGTTCAACCTCGTGAGTGAACGTATATCCCCTATCCGCATAAAAGCGAAACAGTTTAATATATCGCTAACTTGTGTACACGCCCCGATGGAAGAAAAAGACGATGACACCAAGAACGTGCTCAATGAGCGCCTAGAAGAATCAGAGGACCGCTGTCATGGCCATGACATTAAGATTGTTCTAGTTGATTTTAATGCTAAAGTCGGCAGAGAAAATGTCTTTGAACCAAACATTGCTAAATTTAGTCTACACGTCATAAACTTCCGATAACGAAATGAGACTGTTAGATTTTGCCGCGACGAGAACAGGGTTGTCAGTAGTATGAGATTCCAACATAAAAACATCCATACGGCAACTTGGCTATCTCCTGATCAACAGACAAAAAACCAGATTGATCACCTGATAATTGATGGAAGGCAGTGTAATGGACGTATGTGTGATTCGAGGAGCTAATATTAATTCGGACCACTACCTGGTTGCACCAAATGTACGCACAAGGTTCAGCAGAGCGAAAGTCTAACGATAGCAGACATATAGAACGCCGGACATTGGAAAGCTGCAGCTACAAGAGATAGGCACGCTCTATGCAGTCAAACCCACTCAACTACTACCACCAAATACAGCCCTGTCTCATGATCCTGAACCTTTCCCACTCTGTGAAAACTGCTGCGGAGACCGGTCTTGGTTATGAAATACCGTGATGAAAATAACGCTGTACGTATGGCAATGCTTCAGTCAGTATCAACGCGATCCGCGACATAACGGTATAAGGAAAATAGGAGAATGGAAACCCGTATGTTTAGGAAAAAATACGGAAAAGTACAAGGCCAAACCATCGGAAATGATGTAGAAATTATCACAGATGTACAAATAATTGTGGAATTAGCCTTTTATTGATCGCATACAAGGTCCTCTCGAGTATAATGTGCAAAAGACTAAAGACGTTTGTAGCAGACCTGATCGGACCTTATCAGTGTGGCTTTAGGCTTGGAAAGTCATTTATCGAACAGATATTCACATTTCGACTAATCCTGGAGAAAACTCACGAAAATCATATCGACACCTACCACCTGTTTGTAGATTATAAGGCTACCTTCGATAGCCCGATACGGGGAAACTGTACCATGCTATGTCGGAACTTGGTATTCCTGCAAAGCTACCACACCTTTGTCGACATGAAATCCGCAGTAAAGATAGGTAAGGATCTCACCGAACCATTTAGTATGAGGCGAGACCTCAGGCAGGGCTACACCCTATCATGCGATCTCTTCATTAGTATTAGTTGCATTGAACACCAATCCAACCATCAGCAGCAAAAGCCACATGTTGCTTGCGTATGCTGAGGATTTAGACAGCATTGGGCGAAATCTGCAGTATTTTCGAGAATTGGGAAGGAATCAGCAAAAGAGGGTTTGGCAGTAAACGAGAACAATACAAAATTAATGGTTTCGACAAGCAGAACATCGTCTCGATTGGATAAGAGGGTGAACATTGATAAACGTCATAATTTTAAGGTAGTGGACGAATTTATTTATCTTGGATCTGCCGTGAACAAAGGAAATAATATCAGCGTAGATATCTAGCGGGAAATTGTGGTTGAAAACAGGTAGTATTTCGGGCTAAGCAATCACTTCAAAGATAAGATCCTCTCTCGAGAAACAACGATCCAACTCTATCAGACTCTCGTACAACCTGTCTTGCTTTATGGTGCAGAATCCTGGGGCATATAGCATGCTGATGATACAACACTGGGAGTCTTCGAGGGAGAAATAAAAAAAAATGGTTTCCCGTTACATCCCATTAAGGGATTAGGGAGAGCTTCTCACAACCAGTGAGCTGCGCGCCTTCTAGTTTTGCATTGATTGATTGGGAACTACGGTTTTACACCGGTTCCGAAATGTATTTGGAGAAGCATTTTGAATGCTCCGAAAAAAATATGGTCCTACAATAGAAATAGTCGAGTATCGACGACGGATGAGCCACGAGCTGTGTAATATCTATCCCGACATCGACGTAGTTATGCGTGTTAAAATAGCGAATTTTCGCCGGTCAATAGAATGGATCAGAAAGAACCAGTGCGAAATGTATTCGAAGACGTACTGAAAGGACATCGAATAATAGGACGACCAAGACTACGCTGGAAATACCAGGTGGAAAATTCGCAGCGAGAGCTTGGTGTTACCAACTGGTTGGAGAGACATGTTATTCTCATTTTGTAAAAGTCTTGACCCTTCTGGGTTGTTAGAGGCCACCTAAGTAAATAAGTTGATAAATACAACATAGCTACCACTACGAATTTACCACGGAAGGTTGATGAATTTGCTAAAGAAGTTTTCGGAAAAGAATCTAGCAAAAAACTAGATGACGCGGGACATTTATGACGACTGTGATTGGAGTTTTGTGATTTTAGCCGATTGGCGGCCCATTTCGAGGCAGTTCTGATTTCAAGCGCGTAAAGTTATAGAACCTCGTGCGATAGTGAAAGTGTCCAGTATCGTATAATTGTGAAGTATTCAGCTGTGTACGGTATAAATAAAAAGTAATTAAAATTATAGAGTTATTTAACAATAAATTGATTTCACTAATGATTAATAAAATAAAAATAAAATGGATAAATCCTAAATACGTAACAATGTTAATGACTTATGTGTGACATGTTGAAAGCTATGTTTTATGATCTCACCACGAATGGTTGATGAGTTTGCTGAGGAACTTTTTGGAAGAGTTGATCAAGTTTTGTACCTTTAAAATAAATGGTACTACAGTATTTTAAAATATAACCCTGTTTGTTAACAAGAAATAAATTAATACTAAAAAGGATTCATCGTAAATTTGTAAAAATATGGTTGATATTTTAGCAAACATTTTGTCAACACCAAAAACAGTGTTTTGTTATGGCTGCAAGTATATTGTAATAGCAGACAAACTGCCTGCTGATAAGTAGCAAATATTGTTTTCTGTTAGTATCAGACTTTATTTGTTGCATTGAACGCAGTGTATTATGGCGCTTACAGGCTGCTCATGGCCGTGGAATGCGTTTGAATTTCTGGCAGAGAGTTTGTTTATAGACACTTATAACATTAAAGACAATTGTATCAAAATTAGCCTACTACAACCACTGTTCACCATATTGCCATCTCCATCACTAAGCTATCACATTCGGCCCCCTTGAACGCAACTAATACGCACTTGTTTGCTATGTCGACTGGCTGGTTGGTTGCTTGGTATAATGTTCAACAACTTGTCAGTCCATATGCCTACTGTTCACAAGCCTTTACTGCCATCCGTGCCACATCATTCCACTACAAACCCCCGATCTCATCCTGGCGTTCAGGTTTACTGCAACGTAATACTTACGTATATACTTGTATACTCTACACGTCTCTGTTGGTATATTTAACAGAAAAGTAAATCTGGTTTCTTTTGCCAGAAACCGGATGTGCTTCCTTGTGTAATGCCCCTTTCCGCATGCTTCCTTTATCCTTGTAATTCTTACTGACAAAAATATAAGGTTTTTGTTGTATAAATTTGGAATCTTCAAGTGACGGCAACTTCGGGCGTATGAAGGAAAAATAGTATAAATAACAACATCACGAGCTTTTATGTTCATTCGTTCCAAACGCTTGTAAATGTCATGTGATTTGTTTTTTAAGCTTCTTTCTTCAGGCCTCCTTGCATCCTTTTAGGTCAACTTCCTTCCATTTGGATTTAAAGTAAGTGTTTCGTGTTGTTACTATAGTTATCCTAGTCATTCTCTTTCGCGTTGCGCAGCTCTTGTGCCATTGGGAATCTACTCGAACATTCAACCGTTTAATTTTATGATACTTAGTATGAAGATAAATAGATTTACTTTACAATTTCTCGCGCTACCATCCGAAATCTCAAACATCCCATTAAACCAACGACCGCATATCCATGGAGAGGATTTAATATTAAATATGTATGATGTAGGAAATCTAGCTTGAATATCTCTTAAAACTGCGAGGACTAAACTATATACAAATTAAAATAATATGATTGGATTTTATTAGATTTTACGAATGTCTTTATGTACTGTTTCGATCCCTGAAAAGTCCTTGGCTATCTCGTTTGTGGCCGACTTGGTTTTGAAGTCAGGACTACAGATTGCAAAGGTTTTCAAGCAAACTGACTATTAATATCCAAGGCATTGCTGACGTTTCATCCCATCGAGAGTGTAACTTCCCCGATTGGCACAACTTCTGCCTAAAAAGCACTATAATGATAGGTCCATATGGTTTCTTTCATTTGGAATCTTAAATAGCTTATATTACTCGCTATACATCCCTTGCAGTTCTGCCATGTACTTATTTACTTAGGGGGCCTCACACAACCCAGAGGGTTGATTGGTTAAAAAGGTTGCAAGACAGCACGCTGTCTAGCACACTTAGGCTAAAGAATCCCATTGTGATACCTGCAGTTTCCTCTATAGCAACTGTTGACTAGTCGTCTAGCCAATTTGCCCTTTCAATAAATTTGTCTATGAGACCTACAGGAATATCCTGTAGGGCTACGGTGCTAACTAAATGTGTACCGAATATCCTACTTCTCAGTCCTGCCAGAGCAGGGCAATCCAAGAGAAGGTGTTTCGTCGTTTCCTCGTCCTCTTCCATGCAGCATCTACAGAGAGTAGAATTTGTATGTCCCAATCTTAGGGCCTGTTTTCCTACAAGACAATGTCCCGTAAGTTTTCCTATCATTGTGGATAACCTACCTCTCGGCAAGTTAAGTAGTAGCCTAGTCCTCTTCCTGTCCATCTGTGGCCAAAGGACCCTGGCTTGTTTGGAAGTTGAAGTAAGTCTCCACTTGTCCTTGAACATATTATCGGTCCACTGCCTGATCTGCAAGTGGCAGGTAGAGATTGGCATACTAACACCTTCTTTTGCCGGAAGAACCTGTGCCGTAGTACCCTGTCTAGCTAACGCATCCGCTACGCAATTGCCTGGAATATCGCTGCGTCTCGGTACCCAGATGAGCCTGATGTCAAAATACTCTGCCATCACCCTAAGTGAGGAGTGGCATTCTTTCACCGTCAGGGACGTAGCAAACATGGCTTCCAGGGATTGTATGGCAGTCTGGCTGTCTGTGTAGATACATATTCTCCGGAGGATTGTGACACTACTTTTCAGTAGTTCAGCAACCTCCAGTATGGCGGTAATTTCCACCTGAAATACACTACAGTGATCAGGCAGCTTGAAGGAGATATCTACTTGCTCGTCCAACTTTGATCCATCCCTGAAAAATCTGATACTTCTAGGTTCCCCTTCCAGTGACTTTTCCCAGGTATTCCTGTTCGGAATAGAAGTCCTTAGATTTCCTTAGAATCCCTTATAATATGAGGATAGATTGTTTCCCTAACCGGCTCGATCCTCAGCTCTTCCCCTCAAAGTGGTAACACCAAGCAGGCAATCTTTCACCTGGGTTTTCCAGTGAAGTCTTGGTCTTCCTATTTTCCGATTTCCTTCGAGGACGTCTTCGAATACCTTTCACACTAGTTCATATTGTTCCATTCCACTGACATGGCCTAGTCTGCGTAAACGTACTATCCTGATTCGCATAAGTACGTCGATGTCGGGATACAGATATACAACTCGTGGCCGATCCGTTGTCGATACTCGCCGTTCCCTATTATAGGGCCATATATTTTTCGAACATTGTTTCGGTTCCCCCTCAATTCCCGAAAATACTACAATAACTTCCGCAGATTCCGCCCAATGATGTCGAAATCATCAGCATACGCCAGCAGCATGTGACCTTTGCTGCTGATAGTCCTACACGTATTCACTGCAGCTTTTCTCACGATGATGTGAATTAAAATGTCGAAGAGATCGCATGATAGTGTGTCGTCCTGCCTGAGGCCTCGCCTCGTACTAAATGCTTAGGTGCGATGTGTTTCATCCAACTATTGTCAATTTCAGTCTACATGCTGACAGTTATGAAAACGCTGATTGACTTTGCCGCGGCAAAAAACATGGTCATTAGTGGTACAAGATTCCAGCATAAAGACATCCACAAACTACTTGGGTATCCTCTGGTCAAAGAACGAAGAACCAAGTTGATCACGTGGTAATTGATGGAAGGCACTCATCCAGTGTAATGGACGTACGAGTGGAGAGATCAGCGGAATTAACATCTATTCTGATCACTACCTGGTAGCAGCAACGGTTCACACAAGATTAAGTAGAGCGAAAATCGTACGAAACCAGACGCAGGGAAAGCTAGACATCGGAAGCTGCAATTCCGTGGTAGCTACAGCGTACTCAAGGAAGCTCTCGCAACTTTTGGCACAGAACCCACCCCCTTCCAATGACGATCCTGAGGCGCAGTGGAAACCCATTTCAGACTCTATAAAAACTGCCACAACAACAGTACGTACTTGGTTTTGAAAAACCGCTTCGCAACAAACCATGGTACGATTAAGAGTATCGCATTGCAAATGATGAAAAAAGCGCTGCACTCATTGCAATGCTTCAGTCAATTGCAACACGAGCTGCGACTGAGCGGTATAGGGAGAAATGAAAGGAGGTAAACCGTCTCTTTAGGCGTAAGAAACGGCAGTGGAGAAAGCGCGAGAGTGAGAAAATTGAGTCATTTGCCAAAAAGGCAAAAATTGAACTCATGCACATGGTTAGAGGCCCCCCTTCTGTAAAGACAAGGACGGAAATCTTATCGCAAATGTGCGGAGTATGTTGGGAATATGGAGAGATCATTTCTTTGCGCTATTGGTACCTGACATATCCAATGACGAGACAAGTCTGGAGTCTCAGAGTACTATGTCCCATATTTAAAAAAGGTGACCCGAGTCTGGACCCTGGAATAAGCCTTTTATCCATAGCATATAAGATTCTATCACGCATAATGTGTGAAAGACTAAAACCAATTATCGCTGACCTAATTGGACCATACCAGTGTGGCTTTAGGCCTGCAAAATCTACAACCGACCAGATTTTCACGCCGCGCCAAATCCTGAAGAAGACCCACGAAAAACAAACCGACACCTATCATCTATTTGTCGATTATAAGGCGGCCTTCGATAGCCCGATAAGGGGAAAACTCTACGACGCCATGTCTGAGCTTGGTATTCCTGTAAGACTCATAAGCCTTTGCTGGATGACCCTGACGAACACCAAATCCCCAGTGAAAGTTGGTAAGGATCTTACCGAACCTTTCGAAACTAAGCAAGGCCTCAGACAAGGAGACACCCTATCGTGCGATCTCTTTAACATCTTAATAGAGATAATTCTGAGAAAAGTTGCTGTCAACATGAATAAAACCATCAGCAGCAAAAGTCATATGCTGTTCGCGTATGCTGATGATATAGATATCATTGGATGCAGAGTAAGAGAAGTTATTGCGGTGTTTTCGCGAATTGAGAAGGAGTCAGGTAAGTGGGTCTGACGGTAAATGAGGACAAGACAAAATTAATAGTTTCAACGAGCAGGGCCTCCATGTGATTAGACCAAAGCGTGAACGTTGACAACCGATATAATTTCGAGGTGGTGGACGAATTTATATACCTCGGATCTGCCATGAACAAAAACAACAACGTCAGCCTTGAGATCAAGCGGAGAATTGTGCTTGCGAATAGATGTTATTTTGGGCTAAGCAAGCACTTTAGAGATAAAGCCCTCTCTCGAGTAACAAAAGTCCAGCTGTACCAGACTCTCATTCAACCTGTATTGCTTTATGGCGCAGAATCCTGGGTCTTATCGCAAGCACATGAAAACACCTGTAGGAGTCTTCGAGAGAAAAATACTCCGAAAATTGTATGGCCCTATTGTGCACAACGGCGAGCATCGGAGCACCCGACATTGACATAGTTAAGCAGATCAAACTAACGCGATTGCGTTGGCTAGGCCATGTCAGTAGAATGGATGAAGGCGAACCAGCATGAAGGGTTTTCGAAACCCAACTCAAACGAAGACGAAAAATATGAAGACCAAGACTCCGATGGAGGGATCAGGTTGACGAATCCCTGCGTAAACTTGGTATTGCCAACTGGAGAGGTAAAGCAAAAGTTCGAACTGGTTGGCGAAATATGTTATCATAGTTTTGTAAGGTCCCTGACCCCTCGGGGTTGTTCGTGACCGGATAAGTAAGTAAGTAAGAGATCCTCACCTATCTTTCCTGAGGATTTCGTGTGGGTTAGTGTCATTCCACAAAGGCGCGTTAGTTTAGGAAGTATACCAAGCTCCGACAGAGCTTGGTACAGATTTCCCCATAACGGCTATCGAAGGCAGTCTTATAATCTACAAAGGGATTATGGTTATACGTGACAGTTAGAGGGTTAATTTGTTCCAGAAAAATGTTTATCTGAATCTTTTCTATAAAACTTCTGAACATAGATTGTACCTCAGAAGTAAGGAACACACAATTTTGCATGCCGATATGTTCCGATGGGGGGAAACTTTGACCCGCCCTAAAAAAATTCTGATCAGATCTGGCAAAAGGCCGATACACGTATATTTTTTTAGACCAATCTACCAGAATCCGTTCACAGAACCCCATCATTTTTTTGGTGTCGCGCAGTGTTATCAACACACAACAACAAAATTTGCCTTTTTTATTGTTTGGATACAAATATAAAGTGTTTGTAGCCGTAAATATAGTATACTTGTGTCCAAAAACATTGTGTTTGCTATTCAATATGACATGTTTGGGATACAATGATTAATAGATTATAATATTTGTATTTGTGACCCAAATGTGGACTTCTTTGTTGGAAACTGCTGAAAACACTGATGTCTGTGACAATAATGAAACAAAAACCAGCAGATCTTCAATTCACGAAAACAATGGTGGTAAATATGTACATGGTTCCTGCAATATGTTGCCGGGGCCGTTAGTTTTCAGCGTGAAATTATCAATCTGCTTTCCTGTCTTTTGATCAGGGGATATCCAGGTTGCCTTGTGGATGGATATTTTTGTGTGGAAATCTGGTTCCACTCACTACCGTGTTTCCGGCCGACGAGAAACTAACCATTCTGAGTCCTTGTATTAAGGTGGCATGTACGAATTGTAAAGGGTGTCTCAGTAAGAATGCACTTTTTCATTTTAAAATAAAAAAACGTATTTTTGGGAAAATTGTAATGTTTTTATTGGATTGTAAAGAAAACATGTTCCGATTAAGTATGGAATAAAATATACGCCAAATGGCCCCCACGGCTCTGATGACAGGCCATTACTCTTTTCATGAAATTTTCCATGACTTTTTCTCAGAGATGTGGCGGTATCTCAACGATGTCTCGTTGGATCTCGGATTTGAGCTCAGGAATTGCTTCTGTAGGCATCAGAATTTCTGCTGATAATTTGTTGTAGAAATCGTTACTATAATAAATCGATTGTTTCATGAGCGGTGCGGCAGGTGGCGTCATCTTGCGGAAACCACATGTTGTCCTGATCCATGCCGTCCAGTTGAGGTAATACGAACTCGTTATCATGTTACTGTAACGAATGCCGTTCAGTGTCACTGCAATTTCGGCTTTATCTTCGAAAAAGTAAGGCCAAATCACGCCGCCTGACCAAAATCCACACCAGACAGTTGGACGTTATGGGTGCATTTATTTCTCGTGGATTGCATGAGGATTTTCTGAGCGCTAAATTCGAAATTTTTGTGTATTCACAAGCCATTCAGATGGAAATGCGCTCGTTTCATCGGAGAAGATAATTTTTTTTGAAAAAGGGCATTGACTTCACTTTGATCCATTATCCATTAAACGAATTGCAGGCGCTTTCCATGGTCTGCTGGTTTGAGCTCCTGAGTAAGCAGAATTTTGTGCACATGAATGTGGAGGTCTTTTGTCAAAATTCGCTGAGTAGTGGTTCGTGAAATTTGAAGTTATTGAGAACGATGCCGAATTGATATTTTCAGGTTTTCTGCGACACTCTCGTTTACAGCAGCAATATTTTCATGAGACCGACCAGTACATTGACGCAGAGGAGTTTTACTGTCCATAACCTATTCAGTTTCTACAAATTTGTTGACCACTCTTCGAATGGTTGACACATTAGGTGCACTTTCTCGACTGAAAATTATTCGACTTTTTCGAGCGGCCTCAGCATAACTTTCCTAATTTTTGTAATAAGTTTTCACAATAATAACGCGTTGTTCTTTCGTAAAGCGCTCCATTTTTAATAATCGGAATAAACATATGTGGCAGCTGCCAAATTTCAGAGCTGCACAAAAAAAAATATGGCACTAAATTTAAAAAGTGCAATCTTACTGAGACACCCTTTATATTCCAACAGTAGACCCCGTAGCCTACCTGATCCAAGATTTTCGAACCATCTGTGTAGAAATTCGCATATCTCTCTTTACCAGAAACTCCTGTGTTCCAGGTATCTCTTTCCGGTATGAGAGTGTAGTATTTCCGAACTAATAGTGGTTCCGCTTTCGAGTAGTCGACAAATTCAGGAATGTTACTGTTATTAGCGTTATCGCGCAGTGGTAGTGGACTATTTCCTAGCAGAAATTTAAGCCCATGATCTAGACGACATTTGGTTTCAATAAGACGGCTCTAGTTGCCCGTGAATCCATGACATTATTGCGACATGACAGAACAATTCGGAGAAATTCTCAATTGTAGTTTCCTTTGATCAGAGTTATTTTTAGAAAATTTTAATTCCTTTTAAGCTGACAGATCAGTTTTGTTCGGTTAGTGAAAAAATTTAAATACCGCGGGTAGGATTCGAACTCACATTCGCTGGACGATCGTTACGATGTTTGTGTAGCAGCATCTTCCGTGTTAATGTTACGCTGCGGACCGATGAATTGACTGACTAGATAATGTGATATCACACCTCTAAACATTTCCGTTTGGTACAACGTAAAGTCTAACACGTCTATATGTATAAGACGGCTATGATTGGGGATTTGGAATCCAACATTGCTTGTGTCATTCACCAAATATCACTGGAAATGCTCAGCCATCGAAAATTGCAACTTCAGAATAGACCACGTTAATCGCAGTTACACCAACATTTGATAAATATAATCTTTAAAAAATAAATTTAAACATGGTTCTCCTTTATGATTATAAAGGTTAACCGGTAAAGTTGCATTTTTGTATTTCATTCTCAATTTTGAAAAAAGTGCCTAAAAATAAACCACCCATTAGCATAAGATTTCTGAATTATAATTGCAAATAGATTTGCCCTGCAAGGAGGTGGAACCCACACGCTTAAAAAGTTATCTTTTTTTGTTGTTTGTATACCAATATAACGTGTTTGTAGCTTGTCGCAAATATAGTATACTTGTGTCCCAACACATTGTGTTTGCTATTCAATACAACATGTTTGGGCCACAATGGTTAGTAGGTTTTAATATTTGTATTTGTGGCTTTGTTTGTTGAAAACTGCTGTGAAAAAAACGTGACAGATAACAAAGAAAAAAAAAACAGCAGATCTTCAATTCACGAAAAAATGCTTGCAAACATGTACATGGTTCCTGCAATTTGTTTTCAAAAGACCGACCGGTATGTTTACGTACAGGTGTATAACTGTCCTTAACCGACCCAGTTTCTTCAAATTTTTTGACCACTCTGTGGGTGATTGACACATTAGGTGCATTTTCTCTACTGAAAATTCTTCGAAGTGTGCGAGCGTTTTCACAATTATAACGCGTTGTTCTTTCGTAAAGCGCTCCAATTTTAATAATCGGAATAAACATATGTGACAACTGCCAAATTTCAGAGTTACCACTTGCACAACAAAAAAATGAAACTAAATTTAAAAAGTGCAATCTTAGGGAGACATCCATTATGTAATGTCTGTAGTTGTATGATTCGCTTTTTGGATCAATTTAATTTCAATATTTAATCAAAAATAATTTTACAATTGTGAATTATTTAAAAATCAAATACAGGAGAATATTACGATACATCTATGAGAAGGAATATAATGAAATAAAATAAAATAATGTGGTTCTTGTTCAAAACTCAAGCTCAAGGTTAGTTTTAACCGAGCTTGAGTTATGAACAGGAATAACAATATTAACGATAAAGGTCGAATATTAGAATCGAAAATTTCAAAGTAAAATATTCAATTTGTAATTTGCACTGTAGAAAGTTTATCCTTTAGATACATTTCATGTTTGATTCAAATAAAAAACGGGTTTGTTTATTTTGAAATGTATAATGGAGGAAAATTTTCGAAATCTCCCAGGTGGTAGAAGCAATGAAAATGCCTCCTTCTTACCGACTGATATTGCGCTTTTCCCCTGTTTGCATAGATGTATTTGAAAGTGTTCATATGTACATACAACTGTGTGCGTGACAAGTTTTACAAGCAGACAGACGAACAAACACTCACTCAATCATATGCACATATACATCACACATGGAAAGAGTCGCGTCACATAAATCTAACGCCAAATTACATTATTTTAACATTTGTCAAAACGACAACCGACAAACGAACAACGACGACAGCAACAACAATGTGCGAAAAAATATGTCAAAACAAAAGCGAAATTACACCCAGTGTCCCCAGCAGGAAAAGCAGAGGGGATACGGTGCAATACAGGCCAGCCAGCACAAACAATCAACAGAGGACAACTGAGAAAAAGGAAATCAAATGATTTCCCGTTCATCTTTTTTTTTGTGTGTGCAAATATTAAAAATTTAAGACAATTTTGAAAGGTTTTCCCAAAAACGAACCAAAACCATAACGAAAAACAAAGTACTCCTGATTTGTTGTTTTTCTTTTTTTTGGCAAAAACTTTAAGTGACTGACAGCAACAACAACAAGAATACCAACAGTGCTTGGTAGGAAAAGCAATTTTCTTTGAATGCGACAGTGTGCGTTTGGATGTGAGTGTGTGTGTGTGCTTGAGTTTTGAGCAAAGTAAATATAGGCTATACATAAAGCAGCATGCACGGACCTTTTTTGCTTTATTCACCCTGAGTTCGTACACAGATGAACAAAAGTTAACATACAAAATTGTGTTCGAGCGAAAATGACTCTTTTTCATATTCTGTAAACTATTCCGAATATTTCTCGTACGTGTTTCCTTGCTCTAAGCAAGGTGGAGCAGTGATTACATGATAACGTGGATTCAATTCCCATTTTGATTGTCTTTCGCCGACAGCGTCAATAACGAGTAATTACGTATGAAAAAATCAGGGGTCTAATAACACTATATGTAATTTTGTAAGTTATGGCAATATAACCATATACGGACACCACTATGTGATAAAAGACAAAAAAAGAAAACCCCGTGTCTCCCAGTTTTGCCCAAAGTCATGCACTTTTTTTATGGGCCCCCAAAGATTTGGGGCCTCGGTGTCATTTTTGTAAAAAACTGATCATTTTGTCACGCTCATATCTTGCAAACCGTTCGGAATTTTGATTTATTCGCTGAGGAAAAGTTGTGGCTCATATAAAATCAAACATATAAAATCAAAAAAACGTTATCTTCAAGGTCAAAATCTTTTGTTTGTTTGTAAATATTAAGCAAGAAAATAATGACACAAATGTGCGTGCACTGGTCTTTAAAAAATTTTAAGTATTAATATGATTTAAATGTAACGGGAAATTTTCGGGAAATTTTTCACTTTTGCGGCTACCTAAACAGTATTAAGAATCATTCCTAGGAAGTTCATATATTCTAGAAAGTTATTTATTGAGATCTTAGGTACATTTTTGTAGTTGATTGCTACCTATGGACCTGAACAGGGGGAAAAAGGTAAAAAATCGAATTTTTTAAAGTTTTTTTTCGTGATTTTGACCTTGAAGATGTAGTTTTTTTTTATTTTATATGTTCACAAATTTTTGTTCTTTATGACAAGAACTACAACTTACCCTCAGAGAGTAAATCAAAATTCCGAACTGTTTGCAAGATATGAGCCCGACAAAATTATCACTTTTTTGCAAAAATGACACCGAGACCCCAAATCTTTGGGGACCCATAAAAAAAGTGCATGAATTTATGCAAAACTGGGAGACACGGGTCTTTCTTTCTTTTGTCACGTAGTGGTGTCCGTATATGGTTATATATGTTTTCGTGTTGCACTGTGTAATAGCAGCCGTAATCGTAATTGGAAGTTTGGAAGTTCGATAAAATGGAAACTTGAATTAAAATTAAAGAAATACTGTATTTCCTCGATAATTAAAACCGGGGCTGTTGCGATAGTTGCGAAAACCGAACCAGAGATTTTCTACCCATTTTCTAAAAATTTTAAGTTAAAATCATTTTTAATTATTAACAAATCTATTTTACTTTTAAAAACATAAATAAAAGTTCGGGTTTAATCAAATGAAATTATTATAAATGGAAATTATGTGCCGTAGGCTTCGTCTTCGAATATCCAATTGCAGTTTCCGAGAATCCTCAGGGGGCGTAATTCCATGCAAATAAACAATAGCATTTTCTTTTAATGGTCGTTCACATAATATTTCACTAGGACCATAGGATATGGTATTGCAGTGCGCCATATCGTCACATTTAGTTTCAGTCTCATAGGGATGTCAGAGAAAAATAAAACATTTCTGGAAATTCCTTTGGATTGGTGAAATAATATGAACTGAAAGGACTAACATTACAGTATCAATATTACACCAAATTTGGATTTTACCTTACCCCAGAAATAAATTTTAACTTGGGCCATTGCTCACACAATAATTAAGTCATCCTTTAAATGATTTAAAATTTAAGGCTTTTCGCACAACAAATGGCTTGACTTTGTCTGCACCATATGCATTTGTGCTTGCAAGAAATTTGACGGGATCTTTTCTACTTTGTAATCAGATGCTGATGGTTCCTGGGAACCAACAAAAATTCTATCATGCATAATTTTATAAAATAAACCAGAATGGATTGGCATTGTAGATTTGAACCGGTGATAATTCAAACTCGTTAATTCTGATATTAAACTTTTGTATAAATTGATCGCCAAGCATTGACTTGTTTGACCATTTTTCACCACAAATTTGTAAAACCCGGATTCCTGGTGATAAAGCCGAGAAGTTCGGCTGTGATTCTGTGTGTGTGTGTGTGATTTCAAGATTTCCATGGATTGGCTATTGTTGTCTTTGCTTGAAAGAACATTTATACAACGTCTTGTTCGTCTTACATGCAAAGAAAAAACTCGTTCCTCCCAAACGAAATCTGAGATAACTTAAGATCGTTTGGGGACTGCAGTTGGGAGAAACGAACTTCTGTTACTCCATACATGTCATTTCGTTTGGGGGAAACCGAAAAATGTTTGCAGCAAACGAGTTATTCTTTTTTGTGCGGAAGAAATACTCTTTTTGTAGATATATATAGTGGCTTGGGCTTGGCTTATATTATATTATATCAAAGTATATTTTAGTATATTTTTTTTTAGTATATTTTTTATGAAAAATGTATGCTGAAAATACGTTTGCGAGAAATGAAAAACGGTTCCACCAACTGTTCTTTCGGTTACATCAACCGAGTTGTAATTAAAACTGTTATTCATCGCTTCCATAAGCTCTTTTTTGTTTAAATTTCCAACTTTTATGATTTTGGGTTTACCATAGTTTGTTTTAAAAAAAGTTCTAATTTTTGTGTATTTTTTCACTGCCTACTTACACGTCTGTATCGCCTTGCATTCGAATAACTCTCACTCTCAACCTCCTTCCAATCAGCTTTATTTCCCAACAGATGCCCAAACAGTGTCCGACATCCCATCATGGGCCTGTTATATCCATTAAACCTGGTGCACTTAAACACACTGTGTGTGAGATTTTTTTCCGTTTCATGTACTGT
Organism: Phaonia tiefii; assembly: GCA_963931995.1. Taxonomy (NCBI): domain Eukaryota; kingdom Metazoa; phylum Arthropoda; class Insecta; order Diptera; family Muscidae; genus Phaonia; species Phaonia tiefii. The sequence goes on along the minus strand of OZ008368.1, from coordinate 266,428,285 downwards.
CGATGCATCTGTGCAGATATTTACTAAAGCCCTCGTCCGTCGTTAAAAATGTTGTCAAGAAGTAGAACATTTCTTCGTGTTGCCTCTGCGTTCTTATTAATACGAGGGTGGATCAATAAGTCCGTAACTATTTGAATGAAACACAGTTTTTTTTTTTGCAAAAAAAAATATTTTTCAACATAATCTCCTTTTAGCTTAATACACTTAGTCCAACGTTTCTCCAATTGTTGTATCCCTTCCAAAAAATAGGATTTTTCGAGGTCCATAAAATAGACATTTATTTGATCAATAATTTCATCGTTGGAGCTAAATCTCTTACTACCGAGCCATTTCTTTAGGTTTGGAAATAGGAAATATTCAACGGGGGCTAAATCCGGAGAATATGACGGATGAGGTACAATTCCGTAGCCCAATTAAACAACTCCCAACAATCCTTTGAAGTTGTCACACGATTATGTTAATGGTCAATTGAGAGCAAACGCGGCACCCATCTTTCAGACAGCTTTCTTAAACCCAACTGATCATTTAAAATCGAAACCACACTACCATATGAAATGCCTATTGCATCAACAATCTCACGCACTTTTACCCTTCGATCGGCCAATACCATATCGTGGATTTTTCGACATTTTCGGGTGTTTTGACCTCAATTGGCCGTCCAGAAAATTCAGCGTCGTTTGTACTTGTGCGACCACAACGAAAGTCAGTAAACCACGTTTTTACCATTGAAATCGTTGGTACAGAGTCCCCAAAGTATTTATCAAGCTTTTACTTGGTTTGATTGACGAGTTTTTTTTCGCAAAAAAATAATGTTTAATGAGCACTCGAAATTCACTTTTTCCATTTTTAAAAAAATGCACGAGGTTGTATGTTTTGAACAGCTGTTGATCGCAACGTAAATGACGGAACTTGCTCAAAATTAGACAGTAGTCTACTAATAGACGGTACTTGATGGGAGCAGTGTTGCATTTGATATAACTACGAGGGAAGTTCAAAAAGTCACGGACTTATTGATCCGTCTCGTATGGTGGGATGAGAAAAAACATCCATAAACCAGGGGGTATCCAACACACAGTTTATCGACTATGAAGTAGGAAATTTATAGAACAAAAGAGTAGATCAGCGAGAGAGCGATAATCAACCAGATATACACCATACACGAAACTAAGTTTAAATAGTGTTTGATTGATACTAGTGACAGCTATATTATATTTTATATTGGTTCTATCGACAAAAATCCTAATTTTCTTTTATTTCTGTCTGTTTTTTGTCCAAACAAAGAGTATCTAACAACAGCAACTCGAACTCTATGAAATGACCTACTACTTCGTCGCCATCGAGAGAACGTAAAGAGAGGTAAAGCGACTCTTATATATTATATATGTATATATTACTCTATGCCAAAATAACCTTCACTGCGCTGACCCAGTGGGTTTGCTACATTGCCATTGAAATAGTGAGCTCTTCGAATTTCAGTTCATTGCATATCACTAGATATTCGTGGCTCCTCATATCGCCAGCTGGAATATTGATTTGGATAACAGCAGAGACTACAGCGCAGCTTCCTCCGAGATGGTCCAGGAGACGCTTGTTGACGCTGTTTACATTGCACCTTCACTCAGATAGCGTCGGTCAATATTGGGTTGCAATAAGAGTGTCCAAAAAATCTGTATTTTTGAAGCTATGCTTCTTACAGCGGGCTTTGAGAGACGGAGTTAACTGGGAAAAAATGGCATAACGAAAATGCGTGAGGTGATAGTACCGTTATTTTTAACATAACAGAATAAGCTTTATCATATACCAGCGCCACCTCTACAGGACTAGTAAAAATAAAAGTAGCTAACCTGTTATCAATAAAAAAAAAATAAATAAATGGTTTCCCATTACATCCCATGAAGGGACGGGGGAGAACTTCTCACAATCACTGAGCTGTGCGCTTTCCAGTTTTCACTCACTGATTGGGACCTACAGTTTTACACCGATTCCGAACGGTAATTTGAGAAGCTTTTTCATGGCTAGATACTCGATAGTGTCGCCGTCACTATGCGAGGTGACCGCCGCCGAAAGAAAATTTGAAGGTGGTCAGAGCCGAGTTCGAACCCAGGATCTCATGTACAAGAGCCGCGCACACTAACCATTGCACCACCGACGGCCATAACATGGATCAAACATAACAGAATAAGCTTTATCATATACCAGCGCCACCTCTACAGGACTAGTAGAAATAAAAGTAGCTAACCTGTTATCAATAACATGGATCAAACATAACAGAATAAGCTTTATCATATACCAGCGCCACCTCTACAGGACTAGTAGAAATAAAAGTAGCTAACCTGTTATCAATAACATGGATCAAACATAACAGAATAAGCTTTATCATATACCAGCGCCACCTCTACAGGACTAGTAGAAATAAAAGTAGCTAACATGTTATCAATAACATGGATCAATCCAGCACAGATTACAACCATATTAATATTTCAGAAAGCTTTAATCAACATGACTTTAAATACAATGTGCCGGATTTCACTTTTGCAAGCTTTTATATCACCATGTAGTTATTACAATTTGTCAAACTTCACGGAAAATAAAGCTCATCTTTCAACTCTTTCAAAATAACATTAACACTCTCACAACAGGTTTGTAGGCTAGTTGGTTGGAAGCTAGTGCAAACAAAAAACAAATACAAACAGGTAATGGACACACGCAACAACTACACATTAATTTGTGTATTTGTGTTATTAGAAGTACGAGAAAGAGAGAAAGAGAAACCTTATGCTCATTAAACGACGAAAAATGTTGTATGTGCTCGCAATTAAGTGTTAATAATAATAGTAATAATAAATAACTATATATATTTTCAATCATTGTGTTTCAAAAATATTAAAAAACAATCGAAAGTAAGTTGGAGCATAGCTTCTGTCGGCAGTCCCCCAACTGCCACGTGTGTTTTTTTAAAAACAGTTTTTTAAGATACAATACAGTTGTTTTTCATATATTTATTCGTGTTTTGAGAGAATCACGTTTTAAATTAAAATTTAAATCATATTCATATTTGTCCTTTCGCAGACGGTCACCTCGTTTAGTGACGGCGACACTATCGTGTACTAACGGTTATCATATTATAACGGTTATCATCCTTCACGCTTTGATCTAAACGCGTGGAGGCCCTGCTCGTTGAAACCATTAATTTTGTCTTGTCCTCATATACTATCAGATCCAATTTTGCTGACTCCTTCTCAATTCCTCTCTCATATCTAATATATCATCAGCATACGCGAGCAGCATGTGATTTTTGCTGCTGGATGATTTTAATCATGTTGACTCGAGTTTTCTCATAATAATCTCCATTAAGATGTTAAGGAGATCGCACGATAGGGTGTCACCTTGCCTGAGGCCTCGCTTAGTTTCGAAAGGTTCGGTAAGATCCTTACCAACTTTCACTGCGGATTTGGTGTTCGTCAAGGTCATCCTGCAAAGGCGTATGAGTTTTGCAGGAATACCAAGCTCAGACATTGCTTCATAGAGTTTCTCCCGTATAGGACTATCGAAGGCCGCTTTATAATCGATAAATAGATGATCGGTGTCGATTTGTTTTTCGTGTGTCTTCTCCAGGATTTGGCGTAGCGTGTAAATCTGGTCAGTTGTCAATTTTCCAGACCTAAAGCCACACTGATATGGTCCAATCAGGTCAGCGATAATTGGTTTAAGTCTTTCGCACATTCCATTCTTTTCTTCCACGGTAGTTGGCGCAGAGACTCGGGTGACTATGGGGCATAGAACACTGAGACTCCAATCGCCGGGCATGTATTCATCTAACCAAATTTTGCTACTGAGCTGATGCATGCACCTTATCAGCTCATCGCCGCCAGCCTTAAACATATACGCCGGTAATCCATCGGCTCCAGCAGATTTGTTGTTCTTAAGCCGGGTAATAGCTGTTCTGACCTAGTCTTGGTTAGGAGAGGGGCAATCGATGTCGTCATCCAAATAGTGATCTATTGTCTCCTCGTTATTATCTCCATATTCCCAACATGCTCTGCACTTCTGCGATGAGATTTCCGTTGGTGTTTTTACAGAAGAGGTGCCCTGAACCATGTCCATTAGTTCCGTTTTTGACTGTTGGTAGAATTTTCGTGCTTCTTTCTTACTTTTGTATGTCTCAATCTTCTCACTCTCGAGCTTTCTCCACTGCCGTTTCTTACGCCTAAAGAGACGGTGTATCTCTTTTCATTTCTCCCTATACCGCTCAGTCGCAGCTCGCGTTGCAATTGACTAAAGCATTGCATACGTCCAGCGTTCTTTTCAACATTTGCAATGCGACACTCTTCATCGTCTCATGGATACCAGATAGTAATCAAAATCGATGGTAGCTGTTCTGATCACTCGTACGTCCATTACACTGGATGAGTGCCTTCCATCAATTAACACGCGATCAATTTGGTTCTTCGTTCTTTGATCAGGAGATACCGCTGGAATCTTGTACGATATTTCTGCTGGAATCTTGTACGACTAATGACCACTTTTTTTGCAGCGGCAAAGTCAATCAGACTGAAATTGACAATAGTTGGATGAAACACATTTTCCCTGCCTACTTTAGCATTAAAATCTCCTACTACAGTCTTAATGTCATGGCCAGGGCAGCGGTCATACGTTTCCTCTAGGAGCTCATAGAATATGTCTTTGGCATCATCATCTTCCTCTTCTGTCGGGGCATGCACACAAATTGGGGAAAGATAAAAATATTTTGCTTTATACGGATTGTGGCTATTCATGTACTCACAGGATTGAACCTAGAGACTAGATGTCGCAGTCTTTTGCTAATTACAAATTCGAAATCAAATTCATGTTTTTCTCATGGTAACTGTAGTATATGTCGGAGTTTCTTTTTCTTGTGCAGCCATGCCCTTGTCCATCGCCTTTCCTGGGTAGCGGTAATGTCAGCCTTACAACTTTCGAGGACATCTGCCAATTGGATACTTGCACCTGATATATAGGTGTTACATTCCATTCGTCAACAAATAAGTTTATGTTATCCTTTCGTTTTCGTATATTCACTGTAATTATGAACGGTGGCGGGAAGCAAACACTGGCCACCAGGTTTTTTCATTTTACCTAGTGCCAGGATATTTGATTGCAGCCACCCATTATAGATCAGACGTTGACCAGGATTCAATATGTCGAAAGGGACTTTGTTCTTCTGGTTTCTGTCCGCCGTTGGACCATATGTTTGGCTTATCCGCCTTCTAAGGACAAAAGAATATGACCGATAGCTTGATGAGCCCCTACTAAACCTGAGACGCATCAGTGGTAGCATAACCAATCAGGCTGCTCAGCGGGAAGCCTTGACTTCAACCGCTGGAAAAAATATTCTACCGTTGCCCGCGAACCACTACGTGGTGGGAAAAGTCACAGGCACATGATGGAGAACAGGAGGCTCCAAATCTTTGACTTATTTAATGTCTCTTTAAATTCGATTGATGAGTTTTAAATTTCAATATATATCTTTTAAATATCAATTGATGTGTTTTGAATTTTAAGTAATATTTTTTAAATATTAATCGATGTATTTTGAATTTAAAATAACGTTTTTTAATATGAATTGGAACATTTTAATCTTCAAATACAGTTTTTAAATTTCAATTGATATTTTTCAAATTTAAATTGCATTTTTTTAATTTCAATTGTAAATGTTGCAGTCCTATATTTCTAATTTACGGAGTTTCTACAGACTTCTTATCAATCTGAGATCGTTTCTTCTCTTTTCAACATCGGTATAAAGGATGTTTTGTATATAAGAGACGCATGGTCTCCAAGACTATGAAACTAAAAAGTGAATATAATCACAAACGCATACATACATATGTATGTACTTATCCTCACTCACACTGCTGTACTATTGTGCAAAGTTTTCCTAGGTATATCCGTTGCTTCCCTCCATGCCACCGAAAAGGACTTTTACTTTCATTTCACTTTTCTTAAACGAAAAATTCTACATCTTCAATATCTTCCTGTGAACAGCGCGCGTGTTCTTTTATAAATTGCAATGTTTTCTTTGACATTCATGGAAAGGGGAGGAGGAAGCTGGTACACGACCCACGTAGGGGGAGTGCAATCTTATGTTGCTGGTGCTCCCAAAGTAAAGAAAATGTCTTAAAGAACTTTAACAGTTGTGCAAACGAACGGCAACGAAAGGCAAAGGATCTAATAATGACGTTAGCTGCGCAGCTGCATAAAAAATAATATCCTTCAATTCCACGCTTTGCCAAGGACATTTCAGCTATTAAACAACCACGTACAGCATACCAATAGAGAAAGCTTTTTACACTGAGTGAATGAGGACAAAATGAGGTAAGGTATGAGTTGAATAGGCTGGTTTCTTAAGCGGGGGAAACGAAGAGAAAAACACTGCAATTTCCGAAAATTGTTTGAGCATGCAAAAAGCTTTTCATGAAAGGAAGAGATACCAGAAAAAAAACAAAGTCTAAAAGTAAATGTAAGCACAAAATAAAAGCGAAAGAGCGAGAGAGCGAGAGAGAGAGAGAAAGAGAGTAATTGAGAACGTGTTCGCTTTAACCCTTCCCTTTTAACTCCTTATTATTCCTAATGCATTGCATTTTTGGAATTTGGTTGAATTTACCGCTTATATTTAGATAAAGCGCATGAACTCTCTCTCTCTCCCAATAGTTGTGTGTTACACTATGTTTCTCTCTATCTCCTGTTTCTCTCACTAAATATTCTCCGATACTTTGGCATTTCTTTGTTAAAGCTTTCAACGCTAACTCTGTGGCAGCATTTGAACAGTAAAACATAATCTGCAGAAGCAAAAGCAAAAGCAAAAGCAAACGAAATTCACTTTCACTTTCATCTTATGACGCATTGCAAACCTCATTAACGTTTCTATTATCGCACTGACGTCGTCGTCGTCGTCGTCGCCATTCTTTTCCTCTGTACGAGCCATAATGCTTAAACAGTTGATATTACGCCAAAGTTTTTGTGTTTTGTTTGTTTACGTTCCTCTTGTATACTCACATTCTCTTCATCCTGCAGTTGATGTTTGTGTTTTTGTTTTGTACCATTTCTCCTCCGTTCATTTTATTTTTGTCATGTCGAGTCCTACATTCATATACACCCGCTTAGACTTCCGTCTTGTTTTAGACTTCCGGGTGTTTTTACTGTGTACGGCCATATTTATGTGCATAAGGATTTTATCGTTAGGAAATTCAGGTTGCCAGGGATGCCAATTGTGTGACCTAAAGTTATTTTTAGAATAGTATTTCGTATGAAACCGATGTCACTCAAATACTAATTTTATTACTTTATTTTTCTTGTTGTTTATACATAGGTCCAAGGAGGGGAATTAGAGTTTCCCTAACCTCAAAATTCTTATTCTATGAGTAGATTATTGAAAATTACTTGCGATCAAATCGTAATACTTGGCAGAAGTTAGTCGGTAGAGAGATATGTTGTTGGACGAGTTTTGGTATTAACTAGTTAGACCTCCTGATTTAAACACACTTTCCATCCACCTGTTCGAAGACATCTGGTTGGACTACGGGAAATACACTGAAGAAAAGGAAATTTATATAACACCCAAATTTATATAACCCAAATAACCCCCAACTCCAACAGTTTAGCGTCACTAAAGTTACTAAACTAAAATTGTTGCCTCTCTGGCTCCTAAACATAAATATGTACTACACCACTTCCAACTGAAATTTGAAAAATATCAATTTAATTTTGAAAAATATCAATTGAAATTTAAAAATTATATATATCAAATTTGAAATATATCAATTGAAATTTAAAACTTCTATTTGAAATTTGAAATACATCAACTGAAATTTAAAATACATCAATTGAAAATTGAAAGACATCAGTTGAAAATTGAAAGACATCAATTGAAACTTAAAAGACATCAATTGAAATTTAAAATACATCAATTGAATTTTCAAAACCATCAAATGAAATTTAAAATACATCAATTGAATTTTCAAAACCATCAAATGAAATATAAAATACATCAATTGAAATTTAAAAACATCAATTGAAATTAAAAAGACATTGATTGAAATTTAAGACACATCAATTGAAATTTGAAATACGTCAATTAAAATTTAAAAGACATCAATTGAAATTTAAAAGACACGAGTTGAAATTTAAAAATCATCAACTGAAATTTAAAACACGTCAATTGACATTTGAAACACATCAATTGAAATTTAAAATACATCAATTGAATTTTAAAAGACATCAATTGAAATGTAAAAATCGAAAACATAAAATAAATAAATTTTAAATTTCAACTGATTAATTTTAAATTTCAATTAATGTCTTTGAAATTTCAAATGATGTCTTTTAAATTTAGTTTGATGTATTTCAAATTGCAATTGATGTGTTTTAAATTACAACTTACGTCTTTTAAATTCCAAATGATGTATTTCTAATTTCAGTTAATATTTTTTAAATTTTAATTTAAGTATTTCAACTTTCAATTAGAAATTGTAAATTCCAATGGATGTATTTTAAATTTCAAATATAATTTTCAAATTTCAATAGATATTTTTCAAAATTAACTTGTTATTTTTTTAAATTTCCATTGGAAATGGCGTAGTTAATGAACTTAGGAAATTTGAACTAGTTCCAGTGCCACTAGTTTGGGAACTACAACATTTCGAATTCAAATTTGAAAAAAATCGCTTAAAATTTAAAAATTCTGTTTGAAATTTGAAATACATCAATTGAAGTTTAAAAATTCAATTCGAAACTTAAAATACATCAATTGAAATTTAAAAAACATCAATTGAAATTTAAAAGACATCAATTGAAATTTAAAATACATCAATTGAATTTTCAAAACCATCAAACGAAATTTTAAATACATCAATTGAAATTTAAAAACATCAATTGAAATTAAAAATACATTGATTGAAATTTAAGACACATCAATTGAAATTAAAAAGACATTGATTGAAATTTAAGACGTATCAATTGAAATTTGAAATACATCAATTAAAATTTAAAAGACATCAATTGAAATTTAAAAGACACGAGTTGAAATTTAAAAATCATTAACCGAAATTTAAAACACGTCAATTGACATTTGAAACACATCAATTGAAATTTAAAATACATCAATTGAATTTTAAAAGACATCAATTGAAATGTAAAAATCGAAAACATAAAATAAATAAATTTTAAATTTCAACTAATGAATTTTAAATGTCAATAGATGTCTTAGAAATTTCAAATGAGGCCTTTTAAAATTCATGTGATGTACATATTTCAAATTTCAATTGACGAATTTTAAATTACAACTGACGTCTTTTAAATTTCAAATGATGTATTTCAGTTGATATTTTTTAGATTTTAATTGATTTATTTCAAATTGTAATTTTAAATTCAAATTGATATATTTTAAATTTCGTATATAATTTTCATATTTCAATTGACATTTTTGAAAATTAACTTAATATTTTTTAAATTTGCATCGGAAATGGTGTAGTTTATGAACTTAGGAAATTTGAACTAGAGCCAGTGAAACTAGTTTGGTAACTACGCCATTTCCAATTGAAATTTAAAAATACCAATTTAATATTGAATAATATCAATTGAAATTTGAAAATTATATATATATACATCAATTGAAGTTTAAAAATTCTATTTGAAATTTGAAATACATCAATTGAAATTTAGAAAACATCAATGGAAATTTAAAAGACTTCAATTGAAATTTAAAGCTCGTCACTTGAAATTTAAAAATTATTAGCTGATTTTATGTATTTAATTTCAATTCATGTTTTTTATATTTCAATTGATGTCATTTAAATTTCAATTGATGTATTTGAAATTTCAATTGATGTGTTTTTAAATTTCAAATAGAATATTTAAATTTCAATTGATGTATTTGAAACAGAATTTTTAAATTTCAGTTGATTTTTTTCAAATTGCAATTTGAAATTTAATGAAATTTTACGTAAGAAGAAAAACTGTTGTGGGGAAAGCTCGAGAGTGGGAAAATTAAATCTTACAGAAGGCAGAATGAGGCCCGAAAATTCTATCGAAAAGTACAAAGTCAAACCATAAGGATGGTAATCTTGTCGCAGATGTGCAGAGTATGTTGGGAATATGGAGAGATCATTTCTCTGTTTTACTTGTCCCAGGAGACTTCAATATAGATGAGGGTTTTGAGCAAATACAGGACGATGGTGTCGAATGTTTCCCTCTTAGCCCAGGCGAAGTTAGAACTGCAATTGCGCGGCTTAAGAACAACAAAGCCGCTGTCGCTGATAGACTACCGGCTGAGGTATCTAAAGCTGACAGCAATGAGTTGGAAAGATGCATGAATCAGCTCATATGCAAAATCTTGCAAGGCGAATGAACGCCCGACGTTTGGGGTCTTAGCGTACTACCCGAGAATTTGTACAAGGCCCTCTCGAGCGTAATGTGCGAAAGACTAAAGCCGTTTGTTGCAGACCTGATCGGACCTTATCGGTGTGGCTTTAGACTTGGAAAGTCAACTATCGATCGGATATTCACATTAAGACAAATCCGGGGGAAAACCCACGAAACACAAAGCGACACCTACCACGTCTTTGCAGATTATAAGGCTGCCTTCGATAGCTCGTCACGGGGAAAACTATGCCATGCTGTGTCGGAGCTGGATATGCCAGCTAAGCTGACCCGCCTTTACAGAATGACACTGACCCAAAGGAAATCCTCAGTAAAGATCTCATCGAACCATTTAGTACGAGCCGATTCCTCAGGCAGGGTGACAGCCTATCATGCGATCTCTTCAATATTAATTGAGATCATCATGGGAAAACCACATTCATCACGTATAAAAATATCAGCAGCAAAACTCACATGCTGCTCGCGTATGCTGATGATTTAGACATTATTCTGCGAAATCTGCAGAAATTTTCGAGAATTGAGAAGGAATTAGCAAAAGTGGGTTTGACAGTAAACTAGGACAAGACAAAATTAATGCATTCGACAAACAGAACATTCTCCCGATTAATTTCGAGGTAGTGGAGGAATTTATTTAATCATTCCCTACGGCAATAATAATTACCCACGGTAGCCCATTACCCACGAAATACGAACTGTGCATGTTATCTTCATATCGTAAAGCTCTTGACCCCTCTGGGTTGTTGGAGGTGCAGAACTCGTTTAGAATGGGATAATTTCTCTTAAACCTAGGACATCGCCTCGTTAGTTCCTACGGTTGTTTGTATGCATTCAAATTAGTTCTATGCTACCACAATACCTGTTCCATACAACACCGTTTCCAATTGAAATTTAAAATATATCAATTTAATTTTGAAAAATATCAATTGAAATTTGGAAATTGTATTTCAAATTTAAAATATTAATTTGAGTAAAAAAAACATCAACCGAAATTTAAAAGACATCAGTTGAAATGTAAAAGACATCAATTGAAATTTAAAAGTTATCAAATAATGTTTGAAACATATCAATTGAAATTTAAATACATCAATTAAAATTTAATAGACATCAGTTGAAATTTAAAATTAGTCAGTTGAAATTTAAAAATTATTAAGCCAATTTATTTATTTATTTTTTACTCTGAATTAATTATAATGATGACTTGCATGAACAAAGACTGTAAGGTTAGATCGGATACCGATACTCTTATTTCGTGTTGGTTGTGTGATGGCTTGATACATGTCAAATGTGTTGGCCTTTATGCAAGAGTGGCGGACAATCTTAGTGATGACAAGGGTCTGCGTTGGTGTTGCGTGGATTGTAGAAAATTGGATGTGGAGTTCTACAAATTTTTCAGGAGCATGAAGTCCGAGTTTTCTGAGATGGAAAAGGAGCTTTCGGCTTTATCTGGTCGATTTTCCAAGTTTATTGGGATGTTTAATAAATATCCGGGATTGGAAAAGAGAGCGGGTTCACCGAAAGCTTCCTCGCCGAAAAGGAAGAAGACGGCTAAGAAGGCCCCTCCATTGTTGGTAATTCCTTCCTCGCCGAATTTAATGGATGTTAATTCTCCAGTTACAGTTTCAAGTCCAATGAAATCTTCTGCCCCTCCTACTTTTGCTGAAGTCATTTCTGTAGTTACTATAGCTTCCACGGACAGCGATAAGTCGTCTCCTCCGGGTGGTTATCCCGCCCCAGTGCCAGGACCGGGACCAAGAACGTTGACTGTCGTACCGGCAAGGAAGACAGTTTTTGTGTCTAGACTTTCCCCCGACACGACCGAAGAGGATATACGACTTTACATATCGTCTAAATTAGTCGGGAATAATTCTAACGATTCCATACAGTGCTTCAAGCTGAAGTCACAATTTTCGGAACGTAGGTCGTCTTTCAAAATTATTGCACCGGATGATCTATTTGTCAAACTGGTGGATTCGGAATTTTGGCCTCACAGAACATTCGTAAGGGAATTTGAGTATCGGGATAATGGTAGGCGTGATAATTTTGCTAGATTACCGTCTGGAGATAAGCCAGCTCCAAAAAACTAATTGGGAGTTTGAATTTGGCGTATCAGAATGTTCGCGGTTTGAATACTAAATTGTCCAGATTATTTGTTGATAGCTTTGGTTTTGAGTTTGATGTCATTGCATTTTCTGAGACATGGCTTAAACCTAATGTTTTTAATTCTGAGTTGTTCTGTGATAAGTACGTAGTTTATAGAAAAGATCGTGTTGGTAAAATTGGAGGTGGTGTTTTAATCTCAATTGAGAATTCTTTATCTTCTGAGTTGGTTACAGTTGATGACATTGGCGATCTTGAGTTTCTTGTGGTGTCCATTAATTTAGGCGATTTGAAATTGTTTGTCACGTGTTCCTATATTCCGCCATCATCATGCTTTGAGGTATATCAAGTGCATATTGACGCTATTGCAAAAGTTATTGCGTTAGCCAGTAGAAAGGACCGTATTTTAGTATTGGGTGACTTTAACTTGCCGTCTGTGACATGGGTGTCTTTACCCGATACTAATTCTCTGACTCCATTGACACCATATGATTGGTCATCTGATTTTGTTACGCATATTTCCGAACTTGGGTTGATTCAATTGAACGACATTCCCAATTCTATGAATCGAGTCCTTGATCTAGTTTTAGTGGATGATTCTAACAACTTTGATATTTCTCGAATTGATCCGTTAATTTCTCCTGAGGATAGTTACCATCCAACGCTGGGAATTAATTATACATATGATACCATGCAGGTTGGTTGCAATTACTCTTCGTCCTATGTTGGCCTATGCTTTTCGCGTGCGAACTTTATACTTTTGAATAATCTTATCTTTGATACCGACTGGCATAGTATATGTCAGTGTGATAATTCTTTTGAATTTGAAATCGCCCTGGATGATTTCTATAATATTATTAATGGCTATATTTCTAAGTCTGTACCCAAGAGGCCAATAAGGGGTAATACTGGTCCCCCATGGTCCTCAAGGGCTCTAAATAGTCTCAAGAATGTAAGGAATAGATGTTCGAACAAGTATAAAAAATCTGGATTGCTAGCAGACTATGCTAGGTATATTGTTGCTAGGAGTAGATACAACTCTAAATCTCGTGAGAGTTACAGATTATATTTGGATAGGTTGAAGGCTAATTTTAAACGGAACCCCAAATCATTCTTTAGATTTGTTAACTTGAAGCGTAATTCGTCTTCCACACCTTGTAGGATCAAAATGAACGGTATTGAATATTCAGATGAAGAGTCTATTGCTAATTGTTTCGCCGATTTTTTCGCATCTATTTATTCCACCCGAGCCTATGATGTTTCCAAATCATACCCGTACACTGTCCGCTCTACCATTCCGTTTGATGCACCTGTCGTAAATTCTTCGTGGTTGCTAGATAACTTAATCAGCTTGAAAGCCTCGAATAAAGCTGGTCCTGATGGTATCCCGGACTCTATGTTGAAATACTGCTCGAATTCTCTCAGCTTACCGTTGACTCTCTTATTTAACGCTTCGTTGAAGTTCGGCCATTTTCCTGCAAAGTGGAAGAGCTCTTATATAATCCCTCTCCACAAATCTGGTAGTTTAGTAAATGTTGCAAATTATAGGGGAATTGCAAAATTGAGTGCCATTCCTAAACTTTTTGAGAAGTTAGTCACAGAGGTAATTTCTCATCAGGTTTCCTCTATTTTAGATCCATGTCAACATGGCTTTCGGAAGGGTCGTTCCACCGTGACTAATTTGCTTCAGTTTTCCTCTTCTATTATTGACGGCTTTATTAATGGAGATCAAACTGATGTGATTTTTACCGATTTTAGTAAGGCTTTTGATAAAGTTAACCACAATTTGTTATTATATAAATTAGGGGCAATGGGTTTTAATTGTAACATGCTGAATTGGATTAGTTCTTATTTAATGAACAGAGAACAGATGGTATCATTTGGTCGATCATTCTCAAGATCTATTTTTGTGTCATCTGGGGTGCCTCAGGGCAGTCATCTTGGGCCGGTTCTATTTTTGTTATTCATTAACGACTTATCCGCCTCCATAATGCACTCTAAATTGTTAATGTACGCTGATGACGTGAAGATCTATTTTTCTTACAAGGATCCTTGTCAATATGCTTTACTTCAGAGGGATTTGTCTACTTTCCAGACGTGGTGCGAGACCAATTTGATGGAGCTTAATTTTACGAAATGTAAGCATATGCTGTTCTCTAGGTCATCATTATTTTCGGCAAAATACATTTTAGGTGGCAATGTTCTTGAATCGGTGGATTCATTTGTTGATCTTGGTGTTCTCTTGGACAGAAAATTGAATTTCAACTCCCACATAATTACGATGGTGAACAAGGCTTATGGCGTTCTGAACTTTATTAAACGTTGGGCAAAGGAATTTTCAGATCCCTACGTTACGAAAAATCTTTTTACTTCACTAGTACGCCCTATTCTCGAATATGGATCAGTTGTTTGGGACCCCCAGTACAATTTGTATGTTAATATGATTGAATCGGTCCAGAAACAGTTTCTCATTTTTTGTCTGAGAAATCTTCAATGGAACCCGAACCATAATCTTCCTTCGTATAGCAGTAGACTAGCATTGATCAGATTGCCGACTCTTAGTAGTAGACGTACCATGATAAACTCTATTACAGTTTTGAAGATAATTGATGGATGTATATGTTCTGAATTTCTGTTATCTAAGATTTTCATAAATGTCCCATTGAGACCCACGAGGTACTATAAACTCGTAAACATCGAGTTTCAGCGTTCGAATTATGCGTCCTTTGATCCAGTTAGGAGAATGTGTCGTGACTTTAATGAGCTATATCAGTTTATTGATTTCACAGGTAGTTGGGAAACGACAAAGTCTAGCATAATTTGTCATTTGAACCGATTGCATTAGTGCTGTATATTCGTTAACGTACATATGTAAATTTAATTTACTTTATCCTTACTATCTGGTCTGATTTATGATTTGGTTTTCGTTTTGCTCGTAATTATTATATATTGGAGTATCTTATGTTAATATCTCGTGATGTGCTTTTATACTTATTTATGTTAGTGTAATACCAACTGGTGAAGAATTTCTGTAGTTGGTTGTAACGTGTGAACTTATAATCCTTGCTCTCCCGTTATAGACCGGTCTATAATGTGTACGCTGTCCTCACGTTATGGGGACGTGGCCCTCTCGGTCGGTAGGGGCGGGTAAGAGTGGCGGCGATGGGTTCGCTCGATTTAAAAAAAAAAAAAAAAAAAAAAAAAAAAAAAAAAAAAAAAAAACATGGAACAGTAAAGGTACCAACAAGGAAACAAAAATACAAAAGACGCGTACTGTTTGGGGCCAACAAAAAGTCGTTTTTTGTAGCGTCGAAGTACATCAATAGTACAGAAATATGTCCTTTCTGGTACCAAAAAGTTCCATTGTTTGTCCCAAAATAAAAATTTTCGGATTTTTTTATGTGTTGCTATAGTTTGATAGAAAAAGTATATTTTTTTCTAGTTTTATGTACTGTTTGACATCATAAGTACATTTTTGGTACGTTTACGTAACTTTTGGTACCACACAGGGCTTTTTCTGGTACTTTTTGGTAAATTGTTGGTGCATTTTTTGTAAATTTTGGTACTGTTTATGTACGGTTTTGGTAAACTAAGTTCATTTTGGTACACTTTATGCAATTTTTGATTCTTTTTATGTACTTATGTGGAACTCTATCTAGTTTTCTATTCATTTTATGTACTTCTTTGGGCTGCAATGTACTTTTTGTTAATTTTACGTACTTTTTGGTACTCTCTTGGTACATTTTTGATACACTACGCACTTTTTGGTGCATTATTGCTGCATTTTATATACTCTGTTGGTACACTATCTACTTTTTGGTATACTTTATGTACTTTGTGGTAGTTTTTAGTAGGCTTTGTGTTCTTTTTAGCACACATTATGTAGACTGTACAGTCGGTAGACGTTATGTACTTTTTGGTACATTTTATGTACTATTTGGTACACTTTATGTAATTTATTTTACACTTTACGTACTTTTTTGCTACAACTTATATAAGTTTGGTGCATTTTATTTATTTTTTGTACTTTTTGTACAATTTATATACAGTTTTGTACCTTCTGTAACACTTTATGTACTTCCTTGAGTATGTTATACACCTTTTTTTAATGGCACGTACTTTTTGGTACAAATTATGTTAATAACGGGAACACTGATCCATATTGTTTTATTGGGATCCAGTTTTTCCTACATTACATAACATGGTTTCCCGTTAAATACCATGAAGGGATTAGGAAGAGCTGTGCGCTTTCTAGTTTTACACTCGTTGACTGCGACCTACAGTTTTACACCGATTCCGAACGGTATTTTCAGAAGCTTTTTCATGGCTATATACTCGATAGTGTCGCCGTCACTATGCGAGGTGACCGCCGCCGAAAGAAATTTTAGGTGGTCAGAGCAGGGTTCGAACCCAGGATCTCATGTACAAGAGCCGCGCACACTAACCATTGCACCACCGACGGCCACGGTGAAACTTAATTAAGAGTCTGAATTTTAATAAGCTCATTTCTTCATAGGATAGAACGTGATTCCGATCCCTTCAGAGGATGTAACGCGATTTCGTTTCATTTGCATTTCAAATTCTAATTGTGAAAGTGTTTTCATGACAACTTAAGAAATGTTGATAATAAATGTCTAGATTTGTTTTAAGATGTGACATATTCGACGGAAGACATTTTTTTTGTATAGAAGCGGACTGCATTTAATTGTCCTAGAATTTCGCCAATACATATTATAGAGTTCTTTCCATTTGTTTGTATTCATAACACAAATTTTCCAATTTTCTTGTTTACTTGCCTTATTTGCTTTGGCGACGGCATTCATAATGCATACACACGCATTTAATGAAGTTTCTGTTACACATTTCTGCACCACTATTTTTTCAATACCCATTTCCGCCATTCACATCCTGGCTCTCTTTCTCTTCCTTAGGCTTAGTCTCAGTCTCAGTCCCGGCCTCAGTCTCAGTCGCAGTCTTTATTCTCTTTTGGGGCATATCCAAGCAATCTGTTGTTGTATTTCATTAAAGCTCTTGTTGTATTTTTGGAAGTCCTTGTGGCGAAGAGTAAATGCGTGAGTGAATGCTCAAGTGTGAGTGGGAGAGTGTTTGTGTGGGGGCTTGTGTGTGTGTGTGTGTGTGTATGTGTGTGGGCCAACGCAACTCTATAATGCAAGAATCAAGGACGTTTCAGAACGCACTTTTTTCGGATTTCGGCCATAGCCGAAGGGAGAGTTACCAACTGTTAAGTGGGATTTAGAGGCATAACGACGAAAGTATAGAGAACAACAAAACAACGAAAATGAAAACAGTCATGCAAACATGTGTACACACAGCCATATGAACTTGTGTGCATGTGTGTGTGTGTGTGTGGGCTTAATATATATAAGTTTGTATGTGTATAAATACATAGGCTATAAACGAAATGCAGAACCATAATACACACCAAGAGGGTTGTTCCATATCGTTAAAGTTGTTTAGGCAACGGGACAATGACTATCGACGAACGCACCATGTCCTCCTTTCCAGTGGGTGGTGGTGTTGTTGCGTAGTTGGGTAGTGAATGCGGTTGTGGCAGTGGCTGTTGGGAGTGAGGTAGCATTCCATGACTAGAGTGTGGCGACCATAGAAGAGCCTCCAGTGACGGCTTTAATGGGTCGGTTGCGTTTCTGGTTTCATTGCGTGTGGCAGTTTATAATGCTGTGTTCTTCTATGCTGTGTGTTCAATGGTTATAATTCAAGTTAATGCAAGACTTTAACTTTAACGTTGCTGATAGCACAAGGCGAACAAACAGGACACAATAACGATAACAACTGATGTACTTGTAGTTGTAAGTTGAGTTGCCAGACCATTCAAATCGTTGAAGTGGATATTACATTCAAATACAAAGTGCAGAAGGACACATAATTCTATAAGCATTCTGTTCGGTGTCATTTTTTGAACCCGCTGCCGTTAAATATTTTGAATCGATAAATACACGCCGAAAAATATGTCGCTTTTTGTTGTTTGGATACAAGTATAACGTGTGTTTGGAGGTTGTCGCAAATATTATATACTTGTGTGCAAACACATTGTGTTTGCTATTCAGAATTACATGTTTGAGGCACAATGATTAATATGCTATAGTATATGTGTTTGCGACAACTACAAAAATATACCTAAGATCTCAATAAACAACTTTCTCGAACATCTGAACTTGCTAGGAATGATTCTTATATTGTGTGCTGCGTCCCTTGTTGCGTGTGCTGAGCTTACTGCTTTGCCTGTACTTGTTTATTGAGATCTTAGGTATGTAGTTGATTGTTTCCTTGAATTTTGAACGGTTTGCTACCTATGGACCTGAACAGGGGGAAAAAGGTTAAAAACCCAATTTTTTAAAGTATTTTGCGATTTTGACATTGAAGAAAAAGTTTTTCCGATTTTACATGTTCACAAATTTTCTTCTTTATTACAAGAGATACAACCTTCCCTCAGAGAGTAAATCAAAATTCCGAACAATTTGCAAGATATGAGCCTGACAAAATGATCACTTTTTTGCAAGAATGACACCGAAGCCTCAAATCTTTGGGGGCCCATAAAAAATGTCCGTGACTGTGGGCAAAACAGGGAGACACGGCTCTTTTGTTTTCTGTCTTTTATCACGTAGTGGTGTCCGTATATGGTAATATTTCCATGACTTAAAAAAAAACACACAGTGAAATTAAAAAATTTTCGAGAAATTTTTCACTTTTGCGGCTACCTAAGGGCTACCTAAACGGTGTTAAGAATCATTCCTAGGAAGTTCATGTGTTTATTGAGATCTTAGGCATATTTTTGTGGTTGATTGTTTCCTTGAATTTTGAACGGTTTGCTGCCTATGAACCTGAACAGGGGGAAAAAGGTAAAAAAAATGAAATTTTTTAAAGTAGTTTGCGATTTTGACATTGAAGATAAAGTTTTTTCGATTTTAATTTAAATTTTGTTCTTTATGACAAGAGATACAACCTTCCCTCAGATATTAAATCAAAATTCCGAGCGATTTGCAAGATATGAACCTGACAAAATGATCAGTTTTTTGCAAGAATGACAAATCTTTGGGGGCCCATAAAAAAAAGTCCATGACTTTGGGCAAAACAGGGAGACACGGGTCTTTTTTGTTGGTCTTTTATCACGTAGTGGTGTCCGTATATGGTTATATTTCCATGACTTAAAAAACTACACACAGTGTTATTTAAAATCTGGATTTATTTTCGTAAAATTAATTATAATAATTAATACATCTACATTTAATTCAAGGAATAATTCGCTTCTAAATATTATTAATTTTGGGAGGAAATACGCATATGTTTCCACGTAAGTGTATTGAGGTTTGGTGGAAACACACGAACGCTTCCACGTAAGTAAAGGGGTTTTCAACAGAGACGCTACAAAGTAAATCGATAGGGACAGCAAACGACGCCATATTTTTTCCCGCTCTTTTGACATTTCTCTTCAGTAAGGTTTGCCATTTCATCATGGAAAGATATACGAGCCAACAACGAGTCGAAATTATAAAAATTTACTACCGAAATTTGGAGTCAGTGGCCTCAACTTTAAGAGGCCAACTGTAAGAGGCCTCAACAATCAGCGATGAGGCTCATTTCTGGCGGAATGGCTTCGTCAATAAGCAAAATATGCGTTATTGGTCAGACAGCAATCCACACGTAATCCATGAGTCATCATTGCATCCCGAAAAAATTACGGTTTGGTGCGGTTTATGGGCCGGCGGCGTCATTGGGCCGTACTTCTTCCGTGATGATCAAGACCGGCACATTACCGTGAATGCGAATCGCTACCGTTCAATGATAACCGAATATTTTTGGCCCCAATTGGATAATATGGACTTGGAGGACATGTGGTTCCAACAGGATGGCGCCACAAGCCACACAGCGAATGCCACAATCAATTTATTGGAAACCTGGTTTGGTGAACGTGTTATCTCACGAAATGGCCCAGTGGATTGGCCGCCTCGGTCGTGCGATTTGACGCCGTTAGATTATTTCCTGTGGGGCTACGTCAAGTCTATGGTCTATGCCAACAAGCCAGCGACGATTGATGAACTGCGTACGAATACCGAACGTGAAATTGCAGCAGTATCGGCCGATTTATGCTTGAAAACTGTCGAAAATTGGGTTCAGCGTGTGGACTTCTGCAAGCGTGCCGTGGTGGCCATGCAAAAGAAATCGAATTCCATACATAATGGCATCGAATGTACTTTCACAGGAATAACGAATTTCATTGGTATCTAAAACCGGTTTTGTTTTATTTAAAAAAACTTTTGTAGGGCTCTTATTGAAAAACCCGTTATATGCATGTTTGGGATGAAGAAGAGCATACATATTTGCCAGTAAACATGCTACTGTTTGCATTCGCATACAAGTGAGTTTGAGACTTGCAAACATATGAATGTTTGAAGTATGTTCCAAACATATACATGCTTCTGGCAGAATATGTTTGGGAGAATATGTCTTAGAGGCCGTTTTTTCAGCGTGTATGATATTTTTAATGTTTGATGTTGAAAATAGGTGTCATAACTACACCCGTAGGTGTCATAACTACACCTTACGGACAAATGCTATGGCAAATACAAGGAATCCATGTGGTGAAACAAGGATGTTACCTACACGCTGAAAAAACGACCACAGCAAACTTATTACAGGAACCGTGTACATGTTTGAATTGAATACCTGCTGCTTTTCAGTATCTTTGATATCTGTCACGTTTTTGTTTTCAGCAGTTTTCGACAAACAAACCCGCATTTGGGCCACAAACACACATTTTATAATCTATTAATCATTGTGTATCCAAAATGAAATATTGAATAGAAAACAAAATGTGTTTGGATACAAATATTAAAATTTTTGGGACAAGTTACAACCATAAAATATTTGCATCTAAACAATAAAAAAAATACAGAAGTTTCAGCGTGTACTACGAATGCCACATGCCTAGACTGCCACCTGTGTGTCAAGGATATTACCCGCCCACCACGGATCCCTCTCCAGGTTTAATGGTTTCTGTGACACCGAGGTGTTTTTCGTAATTTGTATGTTTACATTAATTGGAATGTCTCTGCAGCAAACTTTGTAATGATAATTGTTTGGTTCAAGTTTTTCCCATCTGGCAACATTGGCCAACACTAAAGTAGTGTCAGCAATAGCAGCAATGTGAAGCTATTGTAGCTGTTGTTGTTTTAATGTATTTTTGTGTGTTTTTTTGGGGTAGGCATTGTTGCTATTATTCCAATTGCTGTTGTTGTTGTTGGTGGTGAGGCTCTCTACAACATGCTATTTTGTTGTTGAGTCTTTCTGTACCTTTACCCTTGTATATAATTCAGCTGGTGCTGTTGTTGCTATACAAATCCCTAGAAATAAGGGGTTTGTCGGCTCTTCATACACATGTATGTGCAAGCGAGTGTTAAAGTGTATTTGTTGGGCTGTGTGGGTGTGTGTATGTAACTGTGTTAGTGTGTTTTAGTGGGTGGCGTTTGTTTCTCCAGCCGTTTTCTTTTTCTATGTCCGCATCGTCTACCTATTTAAGTGCGTGCACTTTCCTCCTCATGCTACTACAGTGCGTATGATGAATATAAATTCATTTCTTTGACGCGCTGTTGTTGTTCCTGCTGTCCTCCCACTGCTTTTGGCCTTTGCTGCTTTTACTTTTGTGCGTTTTTTTTTGCATTTTTACTTTATTCACATTTTTGTTTTGTCAAAATTTGTTGTACGCATTGTTGTTGGCTGTGGTAGTAGTTACTGAAATTGTTGTGTTTCGACATTGTAGCCTCCACTCCCTAGGGGTATACAGGTGTGTTAAAAATGATAGCACCAATAATTCTAAGTAGAGTTTAAGTCCAAGTTGGATTTTTCGGAAAAAAAAACGTCGTATTAAAACTAGTTGGTCTTTGTGAAAATATACATAAATTTACAGTTAACTTTTAGCTCCGAAATGCTTATAAATTTTCGATAGAAAACTTTTTTTTGGAATCTATTGCCTTTTCCTCGATCTCCAACAAAAGCCAGTCATTAGAATTCGATTGAAATTGACCTCCTCTAGGTTAAAATATTACGTTTGATCGACTTCATCTTTGATCGCAAATAACACCACATTCGACTTGAAATGACAAGATTGTAAAATCAAGATCAAATTATGAACGAAAGCTTTAGCTCGACATCCAGGATCAGGCAATAATTGCGTAATATAACAAAATTAGAGAACCGGCAAATGGATTGGAACCACGGGGACCATTGGTTCGAGAAAATGGGAATTATTCAGCTGACACTGAACAGGCGCTTTGAGGTGTGGTTTAACGTCCGGATTAGGTTAAGGACTTTCACCCGCTAGAGATCCGACGATCTTAGCAGATGCTCCACTCGGAGGCCAGCTGGCCCATTGTGTTCGTCCTCTAGATGAAGCGAAAGAAGATAGATAGAAAGAAAAAAAAAATGGAAAGATTCAGTGTGAAAGAACAGAAAAAAGGGAGGGAGGGGAGTGAGGGGATTTAGAGGGGAGTTATGGCGGTTCCAGAGAGAGAGATAGGGTGATCATCCGTCCCCCTGATATCGCATCCAACGCAACCACCTTATAAATCCTAGCAGTTCCCCGATGTAAATATTAGCAAGGTAATGCTTCTTCTTCTTATCCGGTCACGAAAAACCCCGGGTGTCACGGACCTTACAAAACGAAGATAACATATTTCGCCAACCGGTTCGATCTTTTACCTTATCCGTCCAGTTGGCTATACCAAGTGTACACAGGGATTCGTCAACCTAATCCCTCCAACGGAGTCTTGGTCTTCCCTTTTTTCGTTTTCCTTCGAGTTCGCTTTCGAAAACGCTTCGTGCTGGTTCGTCTTCATCCATTCTACTGTCATGGCCTAGCCAACGCAATCGTGTTAATTTGATCTGCTTAACTATATCAATGTCGGGATATAGCTCATGGTTCAAGCGTCGCCGATACTCGCCGTTGTCCGCAATAGGATCATATACTTTTCGAGTATTTCTCTCTCGAAGACTCCTAGACATGTTTCGTCTTCTTGCGATAAGACCAGGGTTCTGCGCCATGAAGCAAGACTGTTTGTATGAAAGTCTGGTATACTTAGACTTTTGTTACTCGAGAGAGGGCTTTATCTCTAAAGTGCATGCTTAGCCCAAAATAGCATAATTCTCCGCTTGATATCAAGGCCGACGTTGTTGTTTTTGTTTACGGCAGATCCGAGGTATATAAATTCTTCCACCACCTCGAAATTATAACGGGCAAGGGCATGCAGCCCTACCAATATCGGCCCTCCGTGCTACCGCGTTCTCTCATAGGATAGGGCTGTAGATTGACAGCAGATGTGCTCCACTGTCTCAATCTCATCCTCGTCCTCACATAAGCGGCAGAAGTCGTCTCCTCCGGTATTAAAATGGCCTGTGAAACCGCGCACATCACAGTCTCCCATCGCAACACTAATAAAGAGTCGTAAGCCCGTCTTTGTTATTTGCAGAAGATGTTCCGTCCTATTCTAATCCAGGTTAGGCCAGATTTCCCTAGATACCCTACAGTCTGATCTCCTCTACTAGTAGTATTCGGTAGCGCATCGGGACCATTTATCAATCAGTCCATACAGGAACGAGATCGGGGTGTAATAGGCGCCGACAATGACCGATCCGTACTCGAAAAACCTTTCTTAGCAAGAGAGTCCGCCATATCGTTCCCAGTAATGCCATTATGGTTGGGAATACAGCAGAGTCTTAGTCTATTGGGAGTGAGTGGGGCTAGAGCTTGAATACACTCCTCGACCGTTCTCGATTTGCACAGATTTGAGCCTTGCTGTCCACAAATATCAAAATATCACCACTGGTTAATGGATCCAGTTTGTGAATCTTATTTACGACTCTCGTGATTGCAAGAAAACTACAATTCATGTCCAGTCCAAGGGATATACGTTTTTTTTGGATCCGCCAGTAAATATGAAAAACCCCGTCGTTGATGAAGAAATCCCTTCCATCCAGTCTCCCCTGTCCATTATGATCACCTCTGCTCCGGCCGGATTAAGGGCACGATCTATTGAAGAGAAACTAAACAGATCATTTATGGCGTGACTCATGGAATGACACAAAGTCTCTAATATATGTTAATTCACACCTCAGACGACTGTGATATTACTACTAGATCTAGCACTGGTACCTGCCCACCGCAGAACCAGTCACGTTTTGAACCAAATCAGTTTTCCGTAGGTCCATATTTGTTCCGGAGCATTTTTCTCTTGAAGACTCCTAATGCTGTTTTGAGTGCTAGCGATAAGACCCAGTATTCTGCGCCATAAAACAAGACAGGTTGCATGAGAGTTTGATATAGTTGGATCTACGTTCTTCGAGAGAGGCTCTTATCTCTGAAGTGATTGCTTAGCCCAAAATAACACCTGTCAATAATACAGACATATTCACAATCCCTAAAAAGAAGACGCATAGAGTTTTCATTAAAAATTTTGACTGGCCACGATAAAAATATGCTCGAAAATTTCGTTTTGATACACAATTCCATTTTGGATCCGTCCGTAAATACGTTGGTGTCAAAACCTGTCAGTGGTCCCCTTTTATCCGACTCTATTCTTCTGGGAAACCTGACATGTTATCGAACGTTCATGAGGGAGTGCTGTAATCGGTGGTTATATTGAGTTCTCTTGGGATTGTCTGTAGTATACTCGCATGTCCATATGCGTTGCTCTTCCAGAGTCCAAGAGCGTTTAGTCGGGTGGCACTCCAGGCCGCACTAGCTGTGATGTGAAGGTCGATTGGTATAATATGAAGCATTGTATTAAGGGCTTCAGATGGACACGTCCTCATTGATGCTGTTATGCCGATGCAAGCTGATCTCTGCACTCCATACAACAGTTTCGTGGTGGACGTCTTCCCCGCGACAGGCCACCATACCATTGCTCCTTAGGAGACTATTAGTCAGATTATACTAGTATACATCCATAGCATAATTTTCGGTCGGAGACCCCACCGAACATTTTCCGACAAGCGTAGTACGCAGCGGTTGCTTTCCGTGTGCGGTGTTCTATGTTACGCTTCCAGGATAGTTTAGAGTCTAGAATCACGCCCAAGCACTTGGCGTGAGTTGATAGTGGAATCTCTATTCCACTTAGCCAAGGAACACTAAACTTTGGTATCTTGATCTTCGTGATAAAATGCATGACCTCAGTTTCCCCTGGATTCACTCCAAGACCACTCCCGGCCCAGTCGTTAAGTGATTTCAAGACCCCATTCATGATTTCGCTCAACACGGATGGAAACAAACCAGACACCATTATTACCACGTCATCCGCATACTCCACGGTTTTAATCCTCATATTGTCCAGTTTTAGTAGTATTTTGTTAATCACGAGTAACCAAAGTAGGGAACAGATGATCCACCCTGGGGAGTTCCCCTATTCACTGGCTTTGATGACTCGCTGTTGCCCATAGACGCGTTGATAATTCTTCTCTGTAGCATTGTCACTATCCAACTCTTGAGGAATGTTTCCACGCCTAGATCTTCAAGTGATTCTTCTATAGCCGCTAAGCTCACATTATTGAATGCACCCTCTATATCCAAGAAGGCCGAAGGGTATATTGTTTGTGTTCTAAGGACCTCTCAATAGTTCTGACGACTTCGTGCAGGGCTGTATCGGTTGAGCGGCGTTTTAGATATGCGTGTTGGCTGCATGATATTTTGGGCGATCCATCCATTTTCGTGTGGATGTATACGCCAATTAGCCTTTCAAGCGATTTCAGAAGAAGAGAGGCTGATCGGTCTGAAATCCCTTGCGCTCTCATGACTCCGTCTTCCCGCCTTGGGAATGAAAACCACTCTTACCTGGCTCCAACTCTTTGGTAAGGAGTTCAGAGTCAGGCAAGATCGGAATATGATACACAGCCACTGCTTAATTATGACCTCCGCGCGTTGCAGCATTTTTGGTATGATACGATTTATATAGTCAGAAGCTATTGATAGCACAGGATATCCTGTCTGGACTGATTATATCCTCTATACCGTTTGTATCTCAGTATTGGGTTGCAAATGTTCGCACCTCCCTGGATGTGTTCTCGCAGCCCAGGAAGTGTGTTTTCAAGAGTATCTCTAGCGATTCAGCTGAGCTATTTCACCATGTTCCTTTATCCCTCTCTACATAGTTGGGATTTGAGTGCCCCTTGGCCAATATTTTGTTCATTCTAGCTGTATCATTTGTGTTCTCCATCGATCCACAGAACTTTGACCAGAATCGTATTTTTGCAGTGGCTATTGCTTTCTTATACTGCTGCCAGGATCCACTTATATAGCTTACATTAAAAACTTTGCGAGATTCTTTTCTTAGTATTAGGAGCTCATCTGTCTGTCCACCAAGGCGGATAGGGTTTCTTTGAGCGTAATATGGCACTTTGAATGCAGTATCCATGGATTTCTACAAGTTCGATACAACTTTTTCTACCTGTATAGTGGTATTAATGTGTTGCGCAGAATTGGGAAACTTACTTTTCAGAATCCTGTTGAACTTGCCCCAATCAGTTCTCTTGGGATTCCGATAGCATCTGATTGAACTCTGAGCTGTATAATCTGTATCCCCACATGGACATAGTTATGCGTATCAAAATACCGCATTTACGCTGGCTAGACCATGTCATTAGAATGGACCAGAATGAAGCAGTGCGTAAGGTATTCGAAGACGTACTCGAATCTCATCGAAAAATAGGACGACCAAGACTTCGCTGAAAAGACCAGGTGGAATACTGCCTGCGAGAGCTTGGTGTTATCAACTGGGGAAGAAAAGCTTAAGATCAAGCCGGTTGGACGAACGTGATATTCTCAGCTTGCCCCATCTAGGTTGTTTGTGGCCGCCTAACTAAGTAAGTAAATAAGACGGCTGATAACACGATGAACTGTGTAACATGGTGCGCCATCCTGCTGAAATCAAGGATTATCCTAGTTCGTATCTTCCATTTCTGCCCATAAAATGTTCGTAATCATGGTTCTGTAGCTCTCGCTGTTATCTGAAATGGATCAATGATGCCACCACTCCTAAATCCACACCAAACTGTCACTTTGTGCATTGGATGCATTGGCTTTTGTCCACTAGCAAGCCAGTCTCACGAACTTTTTGCACAAACTTACGTATAGCACGCGCGGTGGGTGCTTCATTTCGACCAAAACTTCTACACAGGGCTTGATCCTCGTTCACCGAACTCCATATGGTGTCAGTCGCAACGCCTATAGGGTCGGTCATAAGAGGTATTTTCCTGCATTACCTTGAACGAGCAAAGGCCAGATGGGATAGGACTTGTCGCATATCTAGAAACACATGGCCAAAATATAACATTCACCGGACTAACTCCCTGATTAGCCATAATCGGGGGAACATATCAAGGCTAATTGCCGTGTTGACCGGGAACTGGCCAATCGGCAATCACGCACGACGGTTGAAGCTGCCATATAATGACCACTGCCGTGCCTGCGAAGACGCAGAGGAGGAGGAGATGGTGAAACATCTCCTCTGCAGTTGCCCGGCTCTAATGAATAGACGCCTAAAGATTATAGGTCATCCCTTCGTGCACAACCTCACTGAGTTACACGCGATAGATCTAGGGGATATAATGAGGTGTCTACGATTAACAGAATGGATATAGACAGTAGACTATCCGGGGTGATGTGGTATGCAAAACGGTGTCTCAAGATACTAATTGATGCTAAATAGTATCTTTAGCAACCACGTAAACCAACGCACAGTTTGGACTACACATCTACCAATCTCCCATCTACCAATAAGTTTGCAATATTTCCCAACGTTGTTCAAACGGAAAGCGACTCATTTTGGTCCGGGGTTGTATGATACTGACTGATAGTCAATATTTCGTTTAGAAAAAATCTATCAATGTCAAAATAACATATTATTTAAAAATATAGCTGTATTTGGACAAATTATTCTTTTTGAAATGTTGAATTTTGGTGGAAATGCTATACTTGGATTCGGAGTTGTGTACATTTTTTTGACTCCTACTCCGACTCCGACTCCAGGCAAATGTCCCCGACTTCGACTACAAGACTCAGACTCCAAGACTCCGACTCCAAGACTCCGATTCCAACTCCGATTCCACAATACTGGTAGTTAAATTTTCATGCATTTCAGCTGACGATATACCTGTTTTCTCAGGTTTTTTTGACTCCTACAAATATCCCCCCCGACTCCAGGCAAATGTCCCCGACTCCGACTCCAAGACTCCGACTCCAAGACTCCGACTCCAACTCCGATTTCACAATACTGGTAGTTACATTGTTGTGCATTGCAACTGACGATATACCTGTTTTATCACGTTTTTTTGACTCCTACTCCGACTCCAAGCAAATGTCCCCGACTCCGGGACTCCGACTCTAAGACCCCGACTCCGAGACTCTGATTCCACAACACTGGTAGTTACATTGTTGTGCATTTCAGCTGACGATATACCTGTTTTATCACGTTTTTAAGCAAAGTGACAGATCTTAGCTTCTGTTTTGTCCCACATCTCAGCGATAAGCTTAGAAAAACTTTGGTATTAGTAATGGGTCAAAGTTGCCCGAAACTTTCTCTCTAAAGACAATGAAATTCAAAATTTGACTCATATACTTTACGCTACATGTGCTAAAAATTTCCCCCTAACTGTTCGTGGGTGGCTGAGTCAGTGAATAGATGAATGAATGCGGCTGCCATTCAGTCAACCTCAGATGGGTCTGGTTGTTTGGTAACATTTTTGGATGACGGTTGGTTTGTTGCTCGGCTGATTCGGTGCCTTACGTTCTCTATGTTGCACAGCCATAAACAGAAAGTCCTTGTAGTCTTAAATTCACTTCAGTTTTGTTTTTGCTCCTTGGCGTAGTCGTTTGCTATGGAGGTACACACCGGCAGTCAGTCAGTCAGTTGGGCCAAACGCATACACATGCACACACACACACACGCACCTTTATATACACATACGCACCACTACCCGTACAAACTCCCGGAATAAAGCTAGAAACCAGGGTATGACTTGCAAGTTCTTGTTTCGGGATATTGTCAACTTTTCGTTTTCGTTTTTGGGGCGACCCCTTTCCACCCGCCACAACGAACAGCATACAATTTCCAAGGGTATGAGATATATTTGAAAAAAGGAATTTAATTTGTTTCGCCGGTTGGGGGTAGTCATCGGGGTCCTTTGGATGCGTATTGAGGACGCTGATGGACTTGGTATGTATGCAGTGGGAGCGCAAGTTTCACTACGGAGTGAGTTGCCTGTGTTCTATTGCGGCACACGATATCATCATCTTTATTATCAACATGCGAAAGTATATAACATAGTTTGGTAAATAGGTTGATGATGATGTTGTTGCCGGTGTTATTTAAGTTTTTCATTCGTTTTTTTGTTGTTTTGATGCTGTCGTCTTTTCGCCGAAATTGGTTTTTAGGTTTAAATGTTAAAAGTGAAAAACTGTCGGTCGACGTTTAAATACACGAGTGTGAGTTGAGATGCAGAGGGACAAACTGGGTTGAGGTTTTTTATATAGTCTAGGCTTATTTACGATTTTCGTTCAAACTAAATAAAAACTGTCATTAACATAAGATAAACGTAAAATATGATGTATAAACAAATATGTATGTATGTATTTAGATAAAAGTGAGCCAATTCCTGTGTTTTGTTTTCCGATATTATCTGGAATTTATTGGGAAACTTGGCCCACTTAAAAATCTAATCACTTTTAGGATGGATTTTTTTTATTAACTTTTGTGTAAAATTTAAGTGATTATAAAAAAGAGCACCAAGCGGGATATTTGAGATGCAATATTTCGAATGTTGGTTAACGCTATTCCAAAAATGTAGATTCACTGGTGAGGTTCGAACGCGTTTCAGAAAACAGTATTTTTCAATAAATTTATTACAAAAAACTAGATCTGTTTATGCAATGTATCCCTCACAGAACTATTTGTTCGAAAAGAGGTTGCAGCAAATTGGTTGTTGCACTCGAATTACCTTTGTTACAACCAAATTGAAATTGCTTCAACTTAATTGAGTTATTTTAACTGCAATTTAGTTGTTTTAACTGAAATTCGTTTTAAATTCGATTCGTTTACACAAGATTCGGTTGCGATTACCACATGCTTCATTATTTCGGTTGCAACAACCAAATTCGCATTCGACAACAGTATTTTTCAAGAATATTGTTACGGCAACCGACATTTTAATTAATTATTGTACAACAACCGGAAGTAGTAAAGATTAGGTTGCTACAACCGAACTCATTAGTTGTTTTGATGTGTTAACATCTATAGGCGCAGGTACGGACTTAACTCACAAAGTGAACACATCCAAACACAGTTTGTCCGACTGCGATCACACAGATTGTTTGGCGTTAAACTCCTCTGAAACGGCAGGACCGATTTGAATGAAATTTTGTGTGCATATCGGGTAGGTCTCAGAATCGGCCAACATCTATTTTTCATACCCCTAAATAATAAGGGTGACCCACCCCTATATAGAACACAGATTTGTCCGACTGCGCAATACAGTTTGTCAAACTGCGAAAAAAACACACACTGATGTAGCGACAGCGAATAGTTGTCTTGTGTGTAATGACGTGGTTATACGTATATAAAAATGAGATAGCAAGAGGCAACGAAAATTGTGTGAACTTGTGTAGCGTATGTACGAGCATAACAATGTATGTACATGTGTCTGTTGATTTGCATTCTCTTTGTTTTTTGTGGGTATAAAATAAAAAGTATTAAGCAAGAAAATAATGATACATGTGCTTGCACTGGTCATTAAATAAACTTAAGTATGTATTAATAAATTTAAATGCAGCGTCATCATATGATTGAACGCTGTTTCTTATTTTCCAATGTAACATTTACTAATGTGTCCATAGAAATCGGGCAGGTACCGTGTAACAAAAAGGTGTTAACACATCGCCCGTGATTTCGAACACTCATTGGATTTTTTACAAACGAATTTAATCCTGACTCAAGGTTAAAATTTCGAAAATAAGCGAAATAAACTCGAATGTTTACCAACAATAAGAGTGTAGACCAAGTTGTAGAACCCGCTGCCCGAAAATGAAAATAAAATTTACTGAAGCAAGCCCATATTGCTGAGGAATGATTTGAGTGTTGCCAACGCGAACGCCAAATTCAAAAAATTGTTGTTCATACTGACATTTGACATTTTATCACTGACATTTGTGGTTTATAGAGTTGCCGAACTAAAATAAATAATTATAGATTAGAAAAAGTTATCTTGAGTGAAATTCTCAGAATGAAAAAGATTAAAATGTGTAGCTCTATTTCAATAGATCAACAGAATTTAAGATTGCTAATATTTCGAACCCTGCTCTGACCACCTTAAAATTTCTTTTCGACGGCGGTCACCTCGCATAGTGATGGCGACACTATCGAGTATATAGCCATGAAAAAGCTATAAAAATACCGTTCGGAATCGGTGTAAAACTGTAGGTCCTAATCAGTGATTGAAAACTGGAAAGCGCACAGCTCAGTGATTGTGAGAAGTTCTCCCCGGTCCCTTCATGGGATGTAATTGGAAACCATTTATTTATTTTTTTTATTATTATTTATAATACTGAAACACTACCAACAATATTCAAATAAAATGTGTAAAAAACCAGTTATTTTGGGTTTCAATGTCGAATAAATTTTCCCATCTATATTAAATTAGTTGTCTTTTCAAAAACACGTGCCATTTGGCGGTATGTATTGGTTGTAATTGATTGGTTCTTTTTTGGAACGAAGTTCCTTATCGCACGTTGCGGGATGGGGGCTAAATGAAAAAAAAAAAAATATAAAACAACTTTTGTTTTAACACTATTATGCTACATCCCATTATTATCAACTATATTGTTTACTTTTGCTTTGGTTTGTGCCTAGACTAAATATATGTCTCACATATGTTGGGAAATTTCTTGTTTATTGGGAAGTTTTCTAGGTGGAGCTTGTAACCAATATTTAGTATATATTATAGTTTTGAACACAACAAAAAGTAAATTTAGAAAAGCCAAAGTGAAAAAAGTTTACAAAAAGAAAATTTTCTTAAATAAGTGCCTTTTCTTAAAAAAATATTAAAATATTAATATTAAATAAATATATAAATATTCTTAACCAAAGTACCTTTTCTCAAAAAAAAAAATAAATTACCTTAAAGAAGTAAATTTCCTTAAAAAAAGTAAATTTTCTTACAAAAAGTATATTTTCTTAAAAAAAGTATTTTTTTTAAATAAGTATCTTTTCTTAAAAAAATAAATTTTCGTAGAACAAATGGCACTTTCTTAGAAACTATATTTTCTTTAAAAAGTACATTTTTACAATAACTTTTCTTGAGATAAGTACCTACTGTAAAAACTTACCTATTCTTGAAAAAAGGACCAATTCTAAAAAAATTCACATTTCTTAAAAAAATCATTTTCTTCAAAAAATACATTCTCTTAAAAACATACCTTTTCTTACAAGAATTCCTTTTCTGAAAAGTAAATTTTCTTAAAAATAAAATAATACCTTTTCTTTTCTTTAGATAAATTGCCTTTCTGAATATAAGTACATTTTCTTAAACATATAACCTTTTCCTAAAAATAGTACCACTTATTTAAAAAGTACCTGCTCATAGAAAAGGTACTTCTTTGTAAAAAAAAAATTCCTACTCTTATGGCATTTTCTTAGAGAAAATACTTCTTCTTAAAAATAGTACCTTTTCTTAAACAAAACATTAACTTTTAATAAGAGTTGTGCATGAAGGTGTTCCAATGGTAGTGCTTGGTATTCTTCAAACGAGTATATAAAGGAATTCTCATTAATATGATGAGTGTTTCTGGATATATATTTTTGAACAATTCACCAAAAACATACCAAAAACGTCTGCTGATGAAGATCTTGGCAAGATCCGAAATAGCTATACAGACAGCCTTGGTATCATTGGAACATTTTTATGCTCGACTTTTTTGAAAGTAATATAAAGATAATAAATAAGCTTTATATAATTTAAAAAGGTCTTGAGCTTGAATAAATTTATAAGTATTGGGGAACAGACCGAATAAAAATTTCCGTAAGGGAAATGATGAAAGTTGACGATGAGCACTGCGAGCTTGAAACTATAATATTGTTGATGGCAACCCTCTGTTTTGTTGTTTTAGTAATGACATAACAAAAACAAATCATGTCTGATTAAAACCAATGGTTTTACGGCATGATAAAAAGAGTTGTGCATGAAGGTGTTCCAATGTTAGTGCTTGGTATTCTTCAAACATATGTATTAGGGAATTCTTATAGTGAATAAGATAAATATTTTGAAAATAGTCGTAATATGTAAAAAAATTTGGTAAAATTTGCCGAAGGCTACCAAAAATGTATTAAAATATCACAAAGTGTACAAAAAGTACCAAAAGTACGTTAAAGTTGACAAGGAACAGAAAGGGTGTTACCAATAATTTCATAAATTTGTAATTGTAAAAGCACATAAAATGTACCAACAAATTATATAATGTGTATCACAATGTACAGACAGTATGCCAAAGAATGTATCAAAGTGTATATGGTGTGATGCAAAAAGTACATTATGTGCGTCAAACAAGTGACACAGAGTATCAACAAAGTGCATTGTCTATCAAAAAAGTACATAGAATTACCAAAAACTACATAGTGTAGTAACTTTTTGGTACCAATGGGAACAAACCGGGAAATAAGGGTTTTTCAACAGAGACGCTATAAAAGTAAATCGATAGGGACAACAAACGACGCCATATTTTTTTTCCGCTCTTTTGACATTTCTCTTCAGTAAGGTTTGCCATTTCATCATGGAAAGATACACGAGCCAACAGCGAGTTGGAATTATTACAATTTACTACCGAAATTTGGAGTCAGTGGCCTCAACTTTAAGAGCGCTACGTCCAATTTATGGTCTTCAGCGATGAGGCTCATTTCTGGCTGAATGGCTTCGTCAATAAGCAAAATATGCGTTATGGGTCAGACAGCAATCCACACGTAATCCATGAGTCATCATTGCATCCCGAAAAAATTACGTTTTGGTGCGGTTTATGGGCCGGTGGCGTCATTGGGCCGTACTTCTTCCGTGATGATCAAGACCGGCACATTACTGTGAATGCGAATCGCAACCGTTCAATGATAACCGAATATTTTTGGCCCCAATTAGATAATATGGACTTGGAGGACATGTGGTTCCAACAGGACGGCGCCACAAGCCACAACACAGCGAATGCCACAATCAATTTATTAGAAACCAAGTTTGGTGAACGTATTAACTCACGAAATGGCCCAGTCGATTGGCCGCCTAGGTCGTGCGATTTGACGCCGTTAGATTATTTCCTGTGGGGCTACGTCAAGTCTATGGTCTATGCCAACAAGCCAGCGACGATTGATGAACTTCGTACGAATATCGAACGTGAAATTGCAGCAGTATCGGCCGATTTATGTTTGAAAACCGTCGAAAATTGGGTTCAGGGTCTGGACTTCTGCAAGCGTGCCCGTGGTGGTCATGCAAAATAAATCGAGTTCCATACATAATGGCATCGAACGTACTTTCACAGGAATAAAGAATTTCATTGGTATCTAAAACCGGTTTTGTTTTATTTAAAAAAAACTTTTGTAGCGCTCTTATTGAAAAACGCTAACAAAGTACCAAAGAAGCGTACTTTTTGGGGTAAAACTAGTACCACAAAAGTAATAAGAGCATACATTTTTTCGAACCTCAAAAAATTAGGGATTCTAGGGTATCCAATATACAGTGTTGGAAAAAATAATAGGGACACCGATGTTTTTCTAATATTTTTTTTATTTTTTCTATAATATTTAAATATTTAAATTAATTAAATTAAAAGCGTTAAGTACTTCATATACGCTAACAAAAAATATCAAACTCCAATATGATTTTCAAATAAATAATTAAAAAATTTAATTTTTTGTTATATGGTCTTGGAAAAAATAATAGGGACAAGAATTAAAACGTTGCTATTTCTATAGAATACTATTTTAGTTTTAAATTATTAAAGTAAAATATTAATATTTAGTGGTAGATCCTTTTGCATTAATCACTGCTTGGCATCTGCGAGGCATAGATTCTACAAGATGTAGGCACGTTTCCATCGGTATGGAGTACCAAGCGTTCTTAACTTTTTCCCACAATTCCTTGTGGATTTCTGGAGTCCAATATTGCTTTTTAAGACGCCCCAGAGGTGTTCAATGGGGTTAAGGTCCGGAGATTGTGAGGGCCATTCCAAAATTGTTACGCTTTTCTCTTGGAGCCAGGTTTTAACCAGTCTGGAAGAGTGCTTTGGGTCGTTATCATGCATGAACTGCCAACTAAGTGGCATTTCTTTCTCGGCAAACGGAAGCATTTCATTATTTAGAATGCCAACATAATCGACAGCACACATCTTGTTCTTAATCCAAAAAATAGGACCCACTCCGGATGCAGAAAAACAGCCCCATACCATCATTGACCCGCCACCATGTTTCACAGTCTTTTTGGTGTACTTGGGATCATATTCTTTGTTCTTCGGTCGACGGACGTAAGTCTTCCCGTCAGAACCAAACAAATTAATTTTTGTTTCGTCTGACCAAAGTACATTTTTCCAGTTTGAACGGTGTTGGTGTTGCTTGGCGAAAATTAATCTCTTTTGTATATTTTTTTTGCTCAACAACGGTACTTTCCTTGGGCTTCTTCCCATTAATCCTGCGTCCATGAGCCTGTTTCTTATTGTCCGACTGGTAACTGGTGCATTTAAACTCAGTTGTAGTTCCTTGGAAGACATAAAAGGGTAGTTTCTTGATAGGCGCACTAAATGTTGATCGAAACAGGATGATGTTTTCCGCTTTCTTCCTCTCGTTTCCATAGTGCGTTTTGAATGGATAGCATTAAAAACTTTGTTCCTCGAAAAGTTCATGATACTTGCTATTTCTCTAATAGATTTCCCGCATTGTTTAATTTTTTAATCACTTTTTTCTCCTCTTCGGTTGTATGAACTCCGCGACCCATTTTTAAACACTAATTTGTCAATTTACAAAGCACATGTTGCAACAAAGCAAGCAAACGATTATTAACCGTTATTTTTCTCTCCTCTCAGAGATTGAGCTAAAACTAAAATAGTATTCTATAGAAATAGCAACGTTTTGATTCTTGTCCCTATTATTTTTTCCAAGGCCATATTACAAAAAACTCAATTTTTTAATTATTTATTTGAAAATCATATTGGAGTTTGATATTTTTTGTTAGCGTATATGAAGTACTTAACGCTTTTAATTTAATTAATTTAAATATTTAAATATTATAGAAAAAATAAAAAAAATATTAGAAAAACATCGGTGTCCCTATTATTTTTTCCACCACTGTATATATATATATATAGTGAAAATAAGGTTGTAAGGTTGTACACGTGAAAGAAAAAAGGTCTCATCAATCAAAGCAAATGTCAAAATCATTTGAAATTTCGCTCCGATTGATCTCTCCATACAATACTGTCCCAACCCTAGTGGCCACACTTACGCCCCCTTGTCACGACAACATCGTTATACGGCATTTACACCGACCAAGATTAGCGCATTTCGAAGGATAACTCCGTTAACCACCGCTAACCCGGAAGATTGCTCATGCATTTTTAATCTGTAGAAACTAAAGTTTAATTGTTAACCTCATTTTAAACTGGTGTACAATTTGATTCAACTCTGCTAAGTATCAAAAAAAAATCAACCTTAATAAAATCATACACAAAAAATCAACTGTTTGACAGACGGAATCCGATCGAAATAGGTTTAAAATGTGTGCCGATTTGACCGACTGGCTCGATTTGAGCGACTTATCCAATTTTAAAGGTTCAATTATTTCAAAAACATCCCAAACTTTTAGGAAACAGGCAAAAACAAGAGCTGCCAATTTAATTTTTCTGTTGTCCCGCCGCCTTCGATAATATGAACTCGGCACGGAGTTGCTCTGAATTGGTTTAAGCACAAAGTTGCCACCTAAAAGGTTCAAATTTGCCCATTTACACCATTGCTGTGCCATCTAGAAAATTTCCCTTGACTTTTAAATCCAGCACATCCCTGGAATCAAAAACTATTGAAAAACCCATTTATCCATGCTCTTTTGCCTTTTGTATTGTCAAAAATATCAAAAGCGATATGCTTTTCTATTATCTATATTTTATTTTTAAATTCAAACAACAGAATCGAAATCAAAATTATGTTTGAGTGTTTTTTCGTCGCATTCAAGTGAAAAATGGTCTAGACAGTCAAAATTTCTCTTCACTCAAATGCCAACAAACAAAACGAGTGAAACCCTAGTACTTCTCTACTCTCTCTCTTACTCTCTTCATTGAATATTTCAATACACGGCAGCTTTTTGATAGTGTTATTGTATATAACTATACAAATTCCAACCATGTTAAAGTAAAATTACATAAATTATGCAAAAAGTATGAAATAAGCAAGATATGACGCGAGAGAGAAATGCGTTTGAGTGAACTCCTAGCACTTTTTGGTTCTCTTCTACCAGGGTTGCCAAGTTGCGCACATCTTCTGCTCGTCTAATTCTAAATCGTCTTTGGTACGAAAACACAATGTGCCCTCAGGTGAATAAGTGAATGAATCATCTATGGTATTTCAAAGAGGATGTACAAGTAGAGAATATAAAACCACCGTAATGTGGCAACCCTAGTAGAAAAGCACAAAAAAACGAGTGAAGCGCCTCATTTCTCTGCTCTCTCTCTTACTCTCTTCGTTGATTATTTTAATACACGAGCAGCTTTTTGATAGTGTTATTGTATATACCGTCGCCGTCGGTGGTGCAATGGTTAGTGTGCGCGGCTCTTGTACATGAGAACGACGGTCACCTCGCATTGTGACGACAGTATCGACTACTTAGACATGAAAAAGCTTCTAAAAAATACCGTTCGGAACCGGTGTAAAACTGTAGGTCCCAATCAGTGAGTGTAAAACTAGAAAGCGCATATCCCACTGATTGTGAGAAGCTCTCCCCTCCTGGGATATTATGGGACACCATTTTTTTTTATTGTAATATACAAATTCCAACCATGTTTATATAAAATTATATAAAGTATGCAAAAAGTATAAAATAATCAAGTTATGATGCGAGAGAGAACTGAGTTTAAGTGAATCACGTCGAATTTTTGGTTCTCCTCTACGAGGGTTGCCACATTGCGGTGGTTTTGTCTTCTCAACTTGTACATCCTTTTTGGGTGTTTCTATCAACTTTGTATTTAACCCAATTTAAGTAAAAACCAATTAACCGACATAAAGTTCCCGGATTTCAAATTGTTGGCAAAATACATTTTGCTAGAAACCGGTTTTGGGTTTGGGCACTACAATTGTGTATGAATGTGTTCAGCAAACCTCTTTAATTAATTTCCAAAAATACGGGGTAAATACGCAGTAAAGTGAGTAGGACTACTCGGATAATGATGCTCCGTTACATAATTTGTACAAGCACTAATCTGTGCAACACAAGCGTGAGGCGCGCAACGGCGACAGAATTCTAAAGTACTCAAAGAAGCAGGGATGATACGTGTCGAAGGCAGAAAACACACTAGTATGTTGCGGGGGCCTTTATGATCGGACTTAAACCAATAATTAAATACAAGATTTTGATTTGAAATATATTTGATGGCTAATCGATTAACAAAAAATAACGATACACCAGAGTAGTGTACTTATTCATTGAGCCGATAAAATTATTCATTATGCTTTAAAGATTTTCTGAGAAAGATTGGGAAAAACTTTTTATTTTCAGGGTAACTGAAAATGACCTAAATTCGGTCGAACACAGGGTTTGCTTGATTATAATAGTTTTATGAAAAGATGCTTACATTTTAGCTTAACTAATAAATATTTTCAATTGCGGAGGTTTCAAAAGATGCGCATTGTAGAGCTGATTAAGGAACATCCGTTCCAGTTTATATTATTCGACCTTTAAGTTGTTATGTTCCTAATTGTTGGGCTCAAGATCAGTAACAATTAAAATTAATTTTCCTAAGAAAATTACAATTTAATAGAATATATTGCTAAAGATATGTGTGAAATTTTTAAACAGACGGAAGCCGACCGAAAACTTTCCGACGTGTCGCCGCCACCATAAATTTTTTGAAACTCACACCGCCGCCGCCGATATAATTTGCAAAAAACTGGAAAACCCAATAGCCGCCAATTTAATTTCCCTGTTGTGCGCCGTTTTCGATTATTTTGTCTCGGCGCGGTGTTTGTCTAATCTCAAATTGGGCGGCGTAAACGGCAAAGACTAGAGAACAAGGTTATCGCTAACCTGGCCGTGATAAACTGCGGTGTTAATGCTTTATTATTTTATTAACTGGAAATAAAACAGCGCTACAAATGACAATAAGTAAAGACGTAACAATAGTTTATGAGTATAATGCTAAAGTCTTTCGGCCTTATTCCTATAAAGTTGTGAGAGGTTTCAGAGACGATTTTTGTGTGATAAATCATGTCTCAAAACTTTTTATTAATAAGGCCGTTTACTTTTAAAGGCCTGCATCGCACAAAAGTCCTTCCTTGCTACGGTAAACTTGAAAACTCTGCCGTTCATGGCTTAGTGCCCTAATTAATTAATATCCTTTGGAATAGTTATGTAGTGGTAGCAGTAGTTATATACACAAATACTTACACGCAAATATAGTTGTATATACAAGAAATCAATGTTGACAAAAGCAAGCAATTGCTCCTTTTAATTGGATGCTAATGTAGAGGAATGTTTTAAAGAAATTTTGAAAATGTTTCTGTCTTTAATATCCATGTTATAAAATAATTCCTATTTACATACACTTGAGAGAGTGAGTAAAGAGAGAACACGACAGCAGGAAAGAATGAATGATGAAGGGTAGTATACTCGTATACATCTATAAGTATACTTTTGTATTTGTGTATTGAACTGCATTTTAATTAATTCATATTCCATTCCAGCTGAGTCATACGCACAATTATCCTTAGATCCACTCCTGTTGTAGTATTCATCCTGCTTCCATCCCTTTTGTGATGCTTGCTTGGGCTCACGTTTGTGGTAATCTCTGTTTTGTGATGAGTTGGGGCGAGTCGTAAGGAAAAATGGGGAAAGCGCACTGTTTGTTGTTGACCTGATTGTTGCTTATCATTTCGAACATATCTTTGAATGACGACAACAGTAACAACAACACCCAAACATATCTCATTTAACGCCGTAACGCAAGTAAATGAGGATTGAAGTATCTGTGTCATTAGCACAGAGTTGTTTGTGAGAAAGACCGCAACAAAATGTGTGATAAAGAAAAACCAGTTGATATGATGGTGCGTCGTTTTTGAATGTATTGTCATGTAATTATATAGGATATATATAAATTCATAAGTATATAGGTGTATGTGACAGTTTTGTAAAGAACGCACACATTTACAGGCTTAAAATTATATACCTATTTTATGCATATGTATGCAAAAGAAACCACAAACACAAGGATATCATTACAACACATGTATATGAACTTGCACTCAAAAATTAAAATGTGCTAATAACAGCCGTCGGTGGTGCAATAGTTGTGTGCGCGCCTCTTGTACATAAGAACATGGGGTCGATCCCTGATCTAACCACATTACATTACAGCAGTCAACTCGCTTAGTGACGGCGACACTATCGAGTAGTTAGATATGACCAGTACATGAATTTCAGTCGGGTGAACCGACTTCAACATACCCTCACTCTAAGTCATTCATTGCGTCCGAGTTCTGTTAAGACAAGTCTACATTCGCCTTAAATTAAAAGAATGGGCTTGGAAAATTCGCTCATATTCAATGGCAGAGTGACATTGCGCAAAACATTATTTAATAAGAAACTTAATTATTATACTAAGTGGTTTTGGGAATTTTTTGTGATCACCAACCAATTGTCCGCCCAAAATTTATATGGGAGGTACAAAGGGCATGGCACCCAATATTTATATGGGAGGTACAAAAATGGGCATGGCGAAGTTGTTAATGTTTTATAGCACAGTTGCTTTAGCCCAAAATATTGATCACTACCAAATTTTATTAAGATCGGCTGTGGTTTACTGGAGATATCATGTCAGCCAACCGGAAATACATCCAAGTTTTGTATGGGAGGTACGAAACTAGGCGTGGCACAGTGGTGTATTATTAATTACACAGTAGCCTTTAGCAAAATATTGACTAGTACCGAATTTCTTAGAGATCGGTTGCAGTTTACGAGAGTAATTGTGTCGATCAACTTGTTATCCGCCCAACTTTTGTATGGGAGGTACCAGAATGGGTGTGGCAAACCCGCTCAATTTCCATAGAAGAGTGTGTTTTGACTAAATATTGTCTTGCAGAAAATTTCATAAAGATTGGTTCGGGTTTTCGGGACAACGGACGGCCAACGGCCAAACAATTTTTGTATGGGAGGTACCAAAATGGGAGTGGCAAAATCACCCTTGTCTTAATCGGTGGTTAGCATTTAATGACGTGAAGTTTATACCTAACTTCGTTAAGGTCGGAAGTGTTTCACGCGATTTATCGGGTTGACAACCCGGAAGACAACCAAGCTTTTGTAGGGGAGCTACCAGAAAGGGTGTGAGAATTTCGCCCATTTTCTCCCATTAAGTAGATCATTTACAGATTATTAACCAGTGTGTGAGTTGAAGCTAGTGACATCTACCAGAAAAAAGTTTTAGAAGAAAGAAATATGATTTTGTGCTAAATCTGTCGATTTGTATGGGAGGTACCAGAAGGGGCTTGGGCGAAACACCCATTTCTATTCCAAAAGTAAGTCTGGACAAATAATAGTCACTGACAAAATATCATTGTGATAGGTGAAGATTTACGGTAGTTATCGTGTTGACCAGTCAGACGGACATAGCTCAATCATCTTAGAAAGTCCGAAAAGGTAACACAGTTATTATTTTTGGGATTGGACGCTCCCTTTTCGAGTTATAGCCGTTTTTTATTTTAGCGATTTTTTGTGATAAAATTTCTTTCAGACGATTGGACCGCTTTATGAAAAACCCATACAAACCTTTGAAAGTTAGTTA
Organism: Phaonia tiefii; assembly: GCA_963931995.1. NCBI lineage: Eukaryota > Metazoa > Arthropoda > Insecta > Diptera > Muscidae > Phaonia > Phaonia tiefii. The sequence goes on along the minus strand of OZ008368.1, from coordinate 266,385,693 downwards.
TTTTTTCGATTGGACGCTCCGATTCCGAGATATTGGCATAAGGGAATTTTAGCGATTTATGATTCGAGAAATTTTAGTTTTAGCGATTTTTTTTAAAGAAAATGTGATACCGAATTCAAGGCATCCACAGGTTAAAGCCTCCTATGACGGTTAATATTTATTTTATTTTATTTTTATTTTAGCGATTTTTTGAAAAAAAAAATTTCCATACAAATTTTACCACTTTTAGAAAACCCCTTAAGAATCCTCAAAAATTTGTTAATTTTCCGATGGGACACTCCGTTTCCGAGATATAGAACTTTTTCTAAATTTTTCATGTTTTCGATTAAAAATGGGATAACCCAATACCCACCTCCGTGGGTAACTACCCATTATTTTCCCCATTACCCTGAGGGTAGTGTGGAATCTTGATGGGTAATTCCCCATTGTCGTGGATATCTACCCATTATTTTCCCCATTACCCTGTGGTAACGATGTTTATGGGTTACACATGGGGGGTAAATAAGAACTCTGTCCAGAATAATAGTTCCTCCAGACAAATGTTCTGTTTTTAGTTTTTCTGTAAAGTCTTCGTGTAACATTCAACTATATATAGCCTCTCTTTGACAGCAAAGCCTCTTATGAAAAATCGACTACATAACTTTGTAACAAGTGTTTTTGCAACAGAAACTAAATTATGATTACAGGAATTCTAATATTGTTCTTTTTATGCGTTGTATCATCCATTTCAGATGAATGAGGTTGGATAATAAAACTCAAATTGGATAATAATACTTAATTTCTGTAGAAAAACTTCTATTTTGTAAGACCTATTTTTAATTTATCAACAAATCGACAAATAATTCTGATGTATGATAATTATGAATTCTAATCAAAATATAGACTTTATCATGGAATTTCCAATGCCTGAATTGATTTCCAACCAATCTTTTCGCTGTGTGTATATGGATATTTGGGACGAACTACGAATTAGTTTCCGCGGTAAAACTATATACGTTTGTCAGTAAACATGCTAATGTTCGCTTTAAAATACAAGTGAGTATGGGACCTGCAAATATATGACTGTTTGGACTTTGTTCCAAACATATACACGGTTCCTGTGGAATATGTTTGGGAGAATATTTTACCAAGGCCGGCTTTTCAGCGTGTACCGTGAAAGTGCAACTGTGAATAATTTTTCGTGAAAGCATTTCACCTTAACCTGTAAGTGTAATTAGTTTTTATTATATTTCCGCAAACACACGCTGAAAAATATCGGCGTCTCTAACATATTTTCCCAAACATAATCTACAGGAACCATGTATATGTTTGGAACACACTTTAGACATTCATATGTTTGCAAGTCCCAAACTTATTTGTATTTAAATGCAAACAGTATCATGTTTACTGACAAACCTGTAAGCTTTTACGTGGAAACATATGCGTTCCTCATCCCAAACATCCATATACTTACGTTGAAGCATTCGCGTGTTTCCCCCAAACCTATATATACTTACGTGCAAACATATGCGAATTTCCCCCCAATATAATAATATTTAGAAACGAATTATTCTTCGATTTCAATATATAAGTATTATTTATTATAATTAATTTTAACAATATAAATCCACATTTATAAATATTTAATACAAAAAATTATTAGATTTTAAACGTTTACATTTATTTGCATTGAATACATTATTTGTTTTTTTTTTCATGAATTGAGAATCTGCTGCCCTTTGGCTTCTCCTTTCATTGTTGTCTCTTACGTTTTTGTTTTGAGAAGGTTTCAGCTATGCATTGGTTCTCGCTATGCGTTGCTACACAAACAAGATATTCATATACAAATCAAGTTCATGCAAGTCAGGCGTAATTACTTGCGTTTTTTATAACACTTAATTCACAAATGATTTTCTCAGTAAAGGCTGATCTCAGTAAAGATCGATCGTCCCTGACCCCTCGGGGTTGTCCGAGACCGGTTAAGTAAGTAAGTAAGTAGTAAAGGCTCGGACAGACAAAGGGCTTCACGTTGTTTCCCTTTCCAGTTTCTTTCATCAAAATCGTTTCTCGCTTTGGTAGCACACATGCATATATACGAAACACATACTCAAAAACCAAAGTAACATCACAAACCTTCCGAGCCTTCGTTTATTCTTTTTCCACTGATCAAGCGCTTTTGATATCCTCTGTCCGATGAACCATTGACGACTAAATACGACACATGAAACTAAAACGCAATACATCCGGCAAAATAAGAAACACTTCATCTGCAATTTACACGCCCATTCAGGAATATTTATGAATCACTGACTGAGAGAATAATGCAAAAATCCAGATGCACACTTACAAGATAGACTCACTCGTTGACCCTCATTTATTCTCTTGCTCTCGAGAGAGCATAAACAGTGCAACAAACACAACTGTAGTTTCATCACAAACATAAATATATGTGGGTCGCAAACACATATATTATTGCATATTAATCTTTGTGTCTCAAACATGTAATATTGAATAGCAAACACAACGTGTTTGAACAAAATTATTTTATATTTGCGACAAGCTCCAAACACGCTTTATATTTGCATCCAAACAAAAAAAAAACATGTTTTCAGCGTGCAATAAGACTGTAGTACATATTGAACTGTGAAAGATTTCGATGTTTTCCATTCTGAATAAAATTTATTTAGCCACACGGTGACTTTAAATCCATAAATGGAATGAATGCATTATGACACTTAATGAATATAAACGATTTGAAATTCTTGTAATTTTTTACGTCAAAAAACTTTCGCAGCAACCGTGTATAACGAATCAACAACAAACGCTTTACATTGATAATGATTGTGAGTGAGTGACTTAAATATCACGAATTACGTAAATTTCCTGAAAATATTCAACTTAAAATGAAGATAAACCACATTAGCTACAACAAAAAAGTGAAAACATCAATGGTAAAAAGGACAATAAAAGCCACAGTTACAGACAAAACAACAATAATATAAAGTAATACACTCTCAAAGCCTACTGCCACATAATAAGTATCCTTATGTACATACACATACATATGTGTTCAAATCTACAACTACATAAATATGATTAAAAAAACTCACTCACAAACACATATTTAGTACTGTATGTGTGGACGTATTAGAGTATATCGCATCATATTCACTTGGTTGCTGCGTTACAATATCCTAATTTTTTCCCTTTTTCCACCTCATTTTCTATTGCTGGTGCTGTTCCTGTTGCCACTCGGTTTAAGGATCATTATGACTTTATTCTTCTTGCCTTAACAACAAATTTTCCCTTAACTTCTAATGTTTCGGCTGTTGGCTTTGTTTGTTGGTTATCGCTGCCGGTCGAATCGTTTATGGCTTCGTTTTTTTTCTACGGGAATTTTCCTCTCGTTCTTCTCTTTTAAAAAAAAGGACTCTTCACCACATCTCGCATCGTTGCACCCAAAAATGTTTAAAAGTTTTGTCTTTAACTTTCACTATTTACAATGAAAATCCATTGTGTGGTTAAGTTGGCTTTACATCTTTCAAATATTTGTATGAACATTAGTATGGTAGTTACTGTGGCGATCATAACTGAAGAAATATTTGTTAAAATTCTATTTTTGATGTGACCAAATACATAAATAAATTCTCATACACACAGAAAACTGATTCGTTGTTGGAACCTGATTCGATGGCGACTACAATTTTTCAGTTGCTATTAATGAAAACTTCGCTAACTATTTTTCATTGGATTGAAGTTATTAGTTACAATAAAGTTAAAATTAAAATGTTTCGATTGGATTCACTAATAAATTGGCTAGATCAACTTAGTTAGTTGTCGCTGTTATCATAGTATACACGCTGAAAAGAAACGGCCCCTGTAACATTATGCAGGAACCATGTCTATGTTTGGAATATCCATATTCTAACATGCAAACATTGTTTTCATGAATTGAAGATCTGTTGAGTTTTTGTTTCATTGGTGTGTGTCACATTTTTGTTTTCAGCAGTTTTCAACAAACAAAGTCACAAAAACATATATTATAACCAGAGAAGATATATGCTTGAAAATGCATATTGCATATGCATTCTGCATATTTGGCACGTTCACGCATATTTTGCACGTTCTTGCATATAAAAGCATATATTTGGCTTTTACCGAAAATAAAATGAAAAATTTTCTAAATTTTCCACAAAAATTGTTCAAATATTAACAAAATTTCTGGCAACGATTTTTAGCACCCATTTTTTATATACATCTGGCAACATTGTGCTATTGACATAATGCCAAAAGAAAAAGAGTCTGCGGGAGAGTTCAAGTCGCGTGTTATCCAACAGTTTCCTGGTGTTTTTCGTGCGGATCTTATGGTTCTTTTTTGCACTTATTGCAATTGTTCGGTCGGCGCGACCAAAATTTTCAATGTTAAGCAGCATTTGGAAACGGCAAAGCATAAAGAAGCTGCCGAAAACCGAAATTCGAAGCAAACACAGACTTTGGTGACGGAATACCAAGCAAAAGAGCAAACCACTTTTGCTATGGACTTGTGCGAAGCGTTCGTAGAAGCAAATATTCCTTAAAAAAATATTAGCCATCCAAGCCTAAAGAAGTTTTTTGGCAAGTACACCAATGAGCCGCTGCCTTGCGAATCAACGCTTCGCCAGAGATACGTGCCTTGTCTCTACAAAAAGGTTGTAAAAGATCTAAAGGAAAAGGCCAAAAGCGAATATATATGGATTTCTGTGGACGAAACGACGGATTCAGAACAAAGGCTGGTGATAAATTTAATTTTTGGGGTATTAACGTGTGACCCTAATGAACGCCCGAACAGCTACTTGTTCAACGCAGCAATAGTAGAAGCTGCCAATGCCACCACTGTGGCCGCCTTCGTGAACGACAGTTTGTCTTTGCTTTGGCCAAATGGTTAGTTGGAATTTAGCTGTTTAATATGTTCAAATATTAACTTTGACCGTAATTTGTAAGGTATCCAGTACAATAAGGTACTTCTCTTTGTCACGGACGCTGCTGCATATATGATGGCGGCTGTTGGTGCTCTGCAGGTGTTGCACCCAAAAATTATGCACTTGACGTGCTTTTCCCATGGACTGCACAGGTTAGCAGAGTTTGTTCGCGCTCAATTTCCGCTGGTGAACAACTTAATTTCAAGTACAAAATCTGTATTCCTAAAGGTAAAGTTTTATTTTATTATATTGAAGAATATTTTACTAACTACTAAATTTTTAAGGCCCCATCGCGACGCAATGAATTCCAACGAATGCTGCCAGGTATACCTCTGCCCCCAAGACCGTGTATAACGCGTTGGTGTACATGGCTGAATGCTGCTTTTTATTATTGCGATCACTTCAATGAGGTTAAAAGCGTTGTAGATTCGTTAAACAGCGACGATGCTGAAGCCATTCGTGTTTCCCAAGAGTTGTTCAGTTCAGGCTGTTTGGTTTCTGATCTCGCTTATATAAAGCTAAATTTTTCGAGCCTGACGGGCGCGATTGTAAAATTTGAAACTCGACTTTTAGAGCTTAAAGAATCTATTCGCATTGTAGAAGTAATTCGAGCTTCTGTATCTTCTTTAGAAAACAAAGATTACTCTTTAAAACTCGATGCCATTCTCCGAAGAAATAAGGGGTACGACCCTCTTAAAGAAATTAATCAAATTTTACGGTTTGGTATAGATGCCAAAGATCCATATGTCAAAAAACTTTCGCCAACAGAACTGACAATCTTTTCAAACTGCCCCGTGTCGTCTGCAGATGTTGAAAGAAGTGTTTCAGCATATTGGAGTATATTGACAGAAAAAAGTAAAAAAATTTCTTTTGAGAACTAGAAGCACCATCTGATAATTTAGTCTAACAGTAAAATCGATGAGAATTTGAATTAAATAAAAAAAAACTCTCTATTACTCGTATTTGAAAAACTTTTATGTTGCATATTTTAGATGCATATTTTTCAATTTTAAGCGCATATTTCATGGCAGTATTTCATGGCCGTCGGTGGTGCAAAGGGTAGTGTGCGCGCCCCTTGTACATGAGATCCCGGGTTCGATCCCTGCTCTGACCACCTTAAAAATTTCTTTCGGCGGCGGCCACCTCGCAAAGTGACGGCGACACTATCGAGTAATTAGCCATGAAAAAGTTTCTCAAAATACCGTTCGGAATCGGTGTAAAAACTGTAGGTCCCAATCAGTGCGTGAAAAAACTAGAAAGCGAACAGCCCACTGGTTGTGAGAAGCTCTCCCCAATCCTTTCATGGGATGTAATGGGAAACGGGTTTTTTTTAAGGGCATATTTCCAGCGCTAATTTTGGCTTTTTTCGTGCTAGAAAATATCTTCTTTGATTATAACATATTCATCATTGTGCTTACAACATGCAATATTGAATAGCAAACACACAATGTTTGGACACAAGTACACTATATTTGCGACAATCTACCAACATTCAAACAACAACAAAATACAGATGTTCAGCGTGTACGGATTAGGTTAGGTGTTGGCGGTAGTGGATGAAAGGCTCACTACCGAGGAACCATTTAGTTTGCTCCAAGAAACTCAGGATCGTTTTTTATCGGCAATCTGGTCCCCAAATAGGCAGGATCTCATAGTAGACATCTTGTTAATGTCCAGTTCAGGACACTTGCAGACAAGTTGTTCAATGGATTCTTCCTCATTGTTGTAGCTTCTACAGAAGTCACGTGCTCTCACCTAAAGTCTCGCTGAATGTCTACCAATCAGGCAGCGGCCCACCACAATTGAAACGCTCATTGATACCTTGTGCCTGGCAAAAGACAGAAACTTCTTCGACCTCCTGCTATCCACTATGTGCCACATTTGTCTTGAACGTACACAATCTGTGCCCTCGTCCATCTCTCCAGTATCATCATATAGGAATGTTCTTGCAGGATACGCTTACAAGTCGCGAGGGCCATGCCAACACGCTCCAATTCCTGTGGAAACTGTAAGGTAGTCCCTAGTATAGCCAGCTCATCTGCACTGCAGTTCCCAGGAATGTCTCTGTGCCTTTACACCCACATATGTAAGTTGATAATCGTATTGCTGGACCATCTCGTTAAGAGATATGCGGCAGTCCTGGGCAGATGTTTAATTCAGGAATAATTATTCTAGGGACTTGATGACCGCTTAACTGTCCGAGAAGACATTGACCCCAGTGTTGGACTATTATCCCTTAGTCTAATGGTCACTCCTCTACTAGTCAAAAATTTCCGGCTGATACACGCTACAACGATCAGATAGTCTACGCGAAAGGGACTACCCTAAATCCCACAGCTAAACACGTAGTCTACCTGTTCATTCATTTTCGACCCATCCGTGTAGAAATTCACATATCTGTCCACACCAGGAACCCCACTGTTCCTGAAATCTTTTTCCGGTATGAGAGTTTGGTTTGGTAGTTGGCAAATGCAGGAATGTTGGGAGTACCTGTCGGAACTGTTCCATGTCCGACTACGACCATGTTCCATTTTGAAAGTGCTCAACCTGATGACAGATGTAGAATGAATTTGTGCAGTAGTGAGCAGATCACCCATGATGCACACTATCACCATTCTCTTAACCCCAGTCAGTAGTGCATAATTGGTGGGGGTTTCAAGCACCTGGCACCACTCGATAACCCCATAGAGCATTATCGGTCTCACCACCTTTGTATAGATACAGTGATCAATCCTCGCACAAAGCCCCCATTTACAACCATGATGGGCCTGAAACTAAGCTTGCTGTCCAAAATAACACCCAGGTATTTGACACAATCTGCTGTTTAATTTCAGAACCATTCAAAGTGATAGGGACGACGTTAGGTATTTTATACCATCCGGTAAATAGAACCAGCTCGGTTTTAGCCGGGTTTACACCAAGCCCATTTTCACCCTCCAATCTGCCCAAAGTCCGTAAGTACATTGGACAATGTCCTTTAAGGTACTGGGATACTTGCCCCGTGTAGTCATTGCTATCTCGTCCGAATAAGCAACACTTTTTGACCCACATTTTCGAGAGTGACCAGAATTACATTCAGTGCAAAGTGCCATAGAAGTGGGTACAATACCTCTCCTTCAAGTATGTCTCGGTTAATATACCCCGTAGAGGTCGAGGTGTTCGCATATTCCAGGTACATATCCTTAAAGGTACATCCTTAAATCGTGGTCCGTTGGCCAGGGCTGTTGGCTCATCCGCCTTCAAAGGACAGAATAATATGTCCACTACTTTGAAGAGCTTCAGTGACAGGGTTACCTAATAACCCGGAGACGTATCAGTAATCGCATTACCACTCAGGCTGCTCATTCCTTTCGCCTTCTCACTTTAGCTAGCTAATGTCCTGTATTCAAAAACGATAATCCGTGTATCTGTTCAAACTATCCCGGTATCAGTCTTTTATCCATCGCGTATAAGGTCTTGTCGAGCGTATTATGTCAAAGACTAAAGCTAATTGTTGAAAACCTGATTGTACTTTATCAGTGTGGTTTTAGACCAGGTAAGTCCACGAGTGACCAAAAATTCACGCTACGCCAAATCCTGGAAAATACCCACGAAAAGCAAATCGATACATACCATCTTTTTGTCGATTACAAAGCTGCTTTCGATATCCCCATACGGGGAAAATTGTACGAAGCTATATCTGAACTTGGGATTCCGGCAAAACTGATCCGCCTCTGTAGAATGACGCTGACCAACACCAAATCAGCAGTGGCGGCGAGGAAAGACCTCACTGAGCCCTTCTGCACCAAGCGAGGACTGACACAAGGCGACACACTTTCGTGCAATCTCTTCAACATCTTAATGGAGATAATATTGAGAAAAGCTGCAGTAAATATGATCAAGACCACCAACACGAAAAACCTTACGTTACAGGCGTGCGCTGACAACATAGACTTCATTGGGCGAAATTTGCGAGAGTTTACTGCAATATTTTCAAGAATCGAAAAAGAATCAGAGAAGTTGGGTCTTGCTGTTAATGAGGAACCAGACAAACCTCTCGACTTGGTCCGCACTTGAACGTCGACAGCCGATTTAAATTTGAAGTGGTTGATGAATTTATTTACCTTGGATCCGCCGTGAACAAGGACAACAACATCAGCCTGGAGATAAATACGAGAATCGTGCTTGCAAATAGATGCTATTTTGGGCTCAGCAAGCAGTTTAAGAACAAAGCTCTCACTCGAAAGACAAAAGTTCAGCTGTACCAGACTCTCGTTTTGCCTGTCCTGACATATGGCACGAAACTTGGGTCATATCGCAAGTGGATGAAAAACACCTGGGAGTATTCGAGAGAAAAATTCTCCGTAAATTATATGATCCTGTTAAGGAAAACGGCGATTACCGACGTCGTTAGAAGCAAGAGGTATACAATTTATATTCTGACGTGGACATAGGCCAATCAAGTTAGGACAATTGCTTTGGTTAGGCCATGTTATCAGACTAGACGAAGATAACGTACCCGATGGAAGCAGGAAAAGAGAACAACCAAGACTCCGATGGAAAGACCAGGCCGGAGAATCCCCCTTATCCTTGTTGTTACCCACTGTCGAGAAATGGCGAAGGATAGAACCAGTTGGGGAAATATATTTAAATTTGTCTAACTAATATGTGTAAGTCAGCTGACCTCATGAGGTAGTAAAATAGTCAGCGTCCTAATTGGTTCGCCAGGGTTTAAAGTACGTCTCTTCTGCATCCACATACTGAAATATCGTGCATGAGGTATCACATGGCTTGAACGACCCGAGATTCTACAGGGTGGAGCGCGGTAATTTGCTTTTTTTCACTGCGGGCTGTGGCGGCTCTGTTGGTCGAAGAGAGTGGAGAGTTTGCGTGGCTTATAGTGGCTGGCGGGAGATTTGTATTCGTCTCCCTTTCAGTTGCCATCATGCATTGGACACGTGAGGAGAGGTCATTTTGTGTTGAAGCGTATTTTTCAAATGCGCACTCGATCATTGCAGTGCAGCGTGCTTTTTGGTTACGATTCGATTACGATTTCATTTGCGTTGTGATGAGGCATATGTTCACCTCAGTGGGTGTGTAAACAAACAAAATACTGGAGTGAAACAAACCCCAGAGAACTTCACATTTACATTTAAAAAACGTTATGGGTATCGTTTCATAGGTTTTTGGATGCCCCGATTTAATTTTTGGCAAACATTTTTCGATCAGGATTTCGATAGCTAACTTAACGGAGGGAATACCATGTATAATTTTACCTTTTCACATAAAATTTCGCTTCTTAACAAAGTTTAACGTTTTAAACTATTCCACCAACTTTATTGGGAATTATAAAATAAATTTAAAGTTTGAATTTGAAATTTGTTTCGTAAGATTTATTTAGGACCTCAAAGAGAAAACTTCGTTTCACCCTTATCTTGTATTCAGGGTCAAATTTCCCCAAACCGGGTTACGGCTATTTCTAAAAAACCTTTCAAAAATTATTAAACTCGCGAACTATTGCAAAAATGGTAAAGATTTTATATTTAAAGATCATTTAACTTCAATACTAACCTGTTAAAATTAGAAAAACAGCTTATTAAATGAAAGTTTTCAAATTCATTTAAAAAATGGCAAATACCCTATGCATCTGAAATACAGGATAAGGGTTAAAAAAATCTATTTATATCATTACGTTCGACATTTTCATCATCGACGTCTTCGGAACTTTCGAAATTTTAGTTTGACATTTTATGGTATTGTCAGACCTAAATTCCAACAGAGTAATGTATTTCACTTTACACTGAAAAAAATCAATTTTTACATAAGTATTTTATATTTAAATATAAAACCAAAAACTGGGCCAAAGTTTAAAAAAAAAATTTTCTTCAGCAAATGGTAGTAAAGGGTAACGAAATAAAATCAGTGACTTCGGTTAAGGTCTAAAGTTTTGAGAAGTGAAAATCGAGCGCCGGTCCTAGTTGGTCCTACTTTTTTTTGGTCCACAATAGATTACAAATTTAATATCTTTAGTCAATTACTTTTATTGCAATTGAACTAGAAACCTTACGTAAATTAATTTAACTTAATGTTAATTTTTGTAGTTCTTATAACACAATAAAAGAAGTTTAAAACATCCAGAAATATAACCTTCATATAACACACATCTACTAAAAATAGCTCAAAATTAGCCTGCATGCATGTATTGAAACGATACTCAACTTTGGGCCCCTTGACTGATTAAGTCACTAATTTTATATAGAGTACTGCTTCGATTTTTGAAATTTTGTCCGGTCATTTTTTAAATCTGTGCCAGTGTGCAGTATTTAAAACCATGTAATTTAAAAATTCCCTTACTGTTCAATATAATTAAAATATAAAATAAATTTTTCTAAGGTTCATAATTTTTTTATTTCATTCCCAAATAAGCAAAATGCCGCGCTCCACCCTGTAGATATTCGTTGTGATTATCTGGTCTGCATATCTGTCCGAGAGAGTATTTTTTGTAAACAACTTCCAAAATACACTGGACCAAACAAAGACCTGTCACATGAAATTTATCAACAATTTAAGGAACTTTAATAATTACAGTTCAATTTTGCCTGTCACTACGTCTACCTCTGTAAGTAAAATTTAGATTCTATTTAACGGCATCAGCATCTATCTAGCTATCTATCTATCCTTAGGATGCTGCTTTTTCTATGGTTGTTTTCACTACCTTAGCCCTTGTTTCCATTCTGGTGTTGGCAAAATTGCCCCAGTTGTGGATCTAGGTTATTAATATGTGTTGTGTTTTAATTGGCCAGTGCAGAAAAAAAACATCTTCTCTTGTATCGCATTTTAACTAATGATAATTACCTTTTTGGGCATTTATTTCCAAGGTTTTGTTTCATGTTGTCCTAAAAACATCTAGTTTTCACTCATTTCGCAAATGACATCGCATTTATTTATTTTACTTTTACGGGCAGGAATTCTATTGTGTTTAGTTTTGGTGTAAATCAAGATATGACATTGAAATACCTGTGCAGCTTTAATCTAGTATTGAATAAAAGGGTTTCAGTATAATACATATGATTGGATGAGGTGAGTTCACACGATATCAATACCTTGTAGACTAAGGACCTGTGGTAAAACTACATACATAGGCAGCAACAAAATAGGTGGAGAAAAGCAAATGATGTAGATATCGTTTATCGTTTATCGTATACTGGACTAAAATGGGCACGCCTGTAAAAAAATTGATGCCCAAAGTTTTACACCTACTGACTTTACCAGAATATTAGGTGCGGCATCTTGGACCAGAGTTTGTATTTACCCCCAATGCGTAATCCATACACATCGTCTTGGGGAATGTGTAATGAACGTTTACCCATTACCCACAGGGCAAGGGGAAACAATGGGTAGCTACCCACGACGATGGGGAATTACTCCTCACGATTACCTATTACCCTCAGGGTAATGGGGAAAATAATGGGTAGCTACCCACGACAATGGGGAATTACTCATCACGATTCCACAATACCTTCAGGGTAACCCATCCCCCTTTTTGATCGAAAATAGGAAAATGTTAGAAAAAATTTCTATATCTCGAAAACGGAGCATCCAATCGAAAAATAACGAATTTTTACGGGTTGCTAAGGGCTTTTCATACAGTGGTCCAATTCGTATGGAAGAATTTTTTTTCGAAAAATCGCCAAAATAAGAAAATTGCTAAAATAAAAAAGTGGCTATAACTCGGAAACGGTGTGTCGAATCGAAAAAAATAATAAAAATGTTACCTACATAGGAGGGTTTATCCAATGGGTGTCTTCAATATGGCCTCACTTTTTTTTAAAAAAAAAATCGCTAAAACTAAAATTTGTCGAACAAAAAATTTTTACGAGTTCCTAAGGGTTTTTTATAAAGTGGTCCAATTCGTATGGAAATTTTTTTTCCGAAACATCGCCAAAATAAGAAAATCGCTAAAATAAAAGAGTGGGTATAACTAATAAACGGTGCGTCCAATCGAAAAAATAAAACAAATTTTACCTCCATCGGAGGCTTGAACCAATGAGTGTCTTCAATATGGCATCACCATTTTTTCGATTTATTGCCACATTTTATTTTAGCGATTTTATTATTTTTTCGGTTTATCGGAAAAAAGTTCTTCCATACGAATTGGATACTTTATGAAAACCCCTTTGAAACCGCAAACATTGGTTATTTTTTCGATTGGACGCTCCGTTCCCAAGATATAAAAATGAGGGCCTTTTAGCAATTTTTTGTTCGAAAAATTTTAGTTTTAGCGATTTTTTTCAAGAAAAGTGATGCCATATTGAAGACGCCCAGTGGATAAAGCCTCCTATGGAGGTATAAAGTTTATTATATTTTCGATTCGACACCCCGTTTCCGAGTTATAGCCACTTATTTATTTTAGCGATTTTCTTATTTTGTCGAGTTTTCGAAAAAAAGTTCTTCTATACGAATTGGACCACTTTATGAAAAACCCTTAGCAACCCGTACAAATTCGTTGTTTTTTCGATTGGATGCTCCGTTTCCGAGCATTCCGAGCTGGGTAACCCATTACCCATCGTAGTGGTTAGCTACCCATTATTTTCCCCATTTCCATGAGCGTAATGGGTAATCGTGATGAGTAATTCCCCATTTTCGTGGGTAGTTACCCATTTTTTTACCCATTACCCTGTGGGAAATGGGTAATCGAGATGGGTGATTCCCCATTGTCATGGGTAACTGCCCATTATATTCCCCATACTCTGTGGGTAATGGGTAAATGATCGCTACCCATTCCCAACGGCAATAATAATGGGTTACCCTGGGTTACCCATTACCCACGAAATACGAACTCTGCCTTGGACATTAACTATTTTCCATCAGTGGATTTAAATACTTAAGATTAGAGCGATAAGAGGTCAACAATACTCTGCGACAAACGGGAAAATTATGAAAGTACATGTATGTGGTATCTCAAACCTAGCTCGGTTCTGCCCCTGATCATCACAATTCTTTTCACAGGTCAAACAACATTTCAGGTGGGGATCAGGGCTCTATCCAAAATGGACACTTATATGTGAAATATGTAAAAAAAAGGCTGTATAAGTAAAATGTTGAATTTTCATACCCATTTTGGGGATCAAACTATAATTTCTGATGATTAGTGTGGTTGGCAAAGTTTGCAAGACATTTTTAGGCTACAATTTCTTCACAGTGATTTTCACCAATCTCTCCTGGTTCAATCTTGTGTGTGAACGTATAGCCACAATCCGCATAAAAGCGAAATATTTGTATATTTCCCTAAATTGTCTGCATGCCCCGACAGAACACGAAAATGATGATGCCAAAGACATATTCTATAAGCGCGTATAGGAAACGTCCTGGCCATGATATTATGATTGTACTAGGAGATTTTAATGCTAATGTTGACATGGATAATGTGTTTAATCCAATTATTGGCAATTTCAGTCTACTTGCCAACAGTTCCGACAACGGTATCAGACTGATTGACTTTGCCGGGGTCACAAACATGGCCATTAGTGGTACAAGATTCCAGCATAAAGACATCCACAAGGCTACTTGGCTATCCCCTGATCAAAGAACGAAGAACCAAATTGATCACGTGGTAATTGATGGAAGGCACTCCTCTAGTGTAAAGGACGTACGAGTGATCAGAGGAGCTAACATCGTTTCTGATCACTACCTGGTAGCAGCAAAAGTTAGCACAAGATTAAGTAGAGCGAAAATCGTACGAAACCCAGGCGCAGAGGAAGCTGGACATCGAAAAGCTGCAATTACCAGAGGTAGCCACAGCCTACTCAAGAAAGCTCTCGCAACTTTTGGCACAGAACCCACGCTGCACGTATGGCAATGCTTCAGTCAATTGCAACGCGAGCTGCGACTGAGCGGTATAGGGAGAAATGAAAGGAGGTAAACCGTCTCTTTAGGCGTAAGGAACGGCAGTGGAGAAAGCGCGAGAGTGAGGAAATTGAGTCATACAGAAGGAAGAACGAAGCTCGAAAATTCTACCAAAAAGTCAAAAATGGAATTAATGGACATGGTTCAGGGCCCCCTTCTGTAAAGACAAGGACGGAAATCTCATCGCAGCTGTGCAGAATATGTTGGGAATATGGAGAGATCATTTCTCTGCGCTATTGGTACCTAAGATAACCAATGACGAGACAATCGATCAAAATTTGGACAACGACATCGATTGCCCCTCTCCTAACCAATACGAAGTCAGAACGACTGCTGCCCGGCTTAAGAACAACAAAGCCGCAGGAGCCAAAGGTTTACCGGCTGAGCTGTTTAAGGTTGGCGGCGATGAGCTGATAAGATACATGCACCAGCTCATTAGCAAAATTTGGTTAGATAAATGCATGCCCGACGATTGGAGTCTCAGTGTACTATGTCCCATATTTTAAAAGGGTAACCCGAGTCTCTGTGCCAATTACCGTGGAATAAGCCTTTTATCCATAGTATATAAGGTTCTATCAAGTATAATGTGCGAAAGACTAAAACCAATTATCGCTGACATAATTGGACCATACCAGTGTGGCTGTAGGCCTGGGAAATCGACAACTGACCTGATTTTTACGCTACGCAAAATCCCGCAGAAGACCTACGAAAAGCAAATCGACACTTATCATCTGTTTGTCGATTATAAGGCGGCCTTCGACAGCCCGATACGGGGGAAACTGTACGAAGCAATGTCTGAGCTTGGTATTGGTTCAAAACTCATACGCCTCTGCAGGATGACCTTCACGAACACCAAATCCGCAGTGAAAGTTGGTAAGGATCTTACAGAACCTTTCGAAAACTAAGCGAGGCCTCAGGCAAGGCGACACCCTATCGTGCGATCTCATTACCATCTTAATGGAGATCATTATGAGAAAAGATGCAGTCAACATGAATAAAACCATCAGCAGCAAAATTCACATGCTGCTCGGGTATGCTAATGATATAGATATCATTGGGCGCACAATTAGAGAAGTTACTATGGTAATTTCGAGAATTGGGAAGAAGTACGCAAAAGTGGGTCTGACAGTAAATGAGGACAAGACAAAATTAATGGTTTCAACGAACAGGGCCTCCACGCGAATATATCAAAGCGTGATCGTCGATAACCGTTATAATTTCGAGGTAGTGGACGAATTTATATACCTCGGATCTGCCGTAAACAAAAACAACAACGTCAGCCTTGAGATCAAGCGGAGAATTGTGCTTGCGAATAGATGTTATTTTGGGCTAAACAAGAGATAACAACAAGATATAACAAGAGGAAACAAAAAAGTCCAGCTGTACCACACTCTCATACAACCTGTCTTGCTTAATGGCGCAGAATCCTGGGTCTTATAAGAAAAGCTGCAGTCAGCATGAATAAACCCATCAGTAGCAAAAGTCATATGCTGCTCCAGGGTCTTATCGCAAGTAGACGAAACATCTGTACGAGTCTTCGAGAAAAAAATACTCCGAAAATGTATGGCCCTATAGTGCACAACGGCGAGTATCGGCGACGCGTGAACCATGAGCTATATGAGCTCTATCCCTCTATTGACATAGTTAAGCTGCATCGTTTGCAGCAGCAATGTTTTCAAGGAGTCTCACTGTTCATAGCCGACCCAGTTTCTTCAAATTTTTGGCCAGTCTTGGAATGGTTGACACATTAGGTCCATTTTCTCGACTGAAATTTCTTCGAAATTCGAAATTCCAATTCCAATTAACTTTCCAAATTTTTGTAATAAGTTTTCACAATTATAACGCGTTGATCTTTCGTAAAGCGCTCTATATTTAATATTCGGAATTAACATATGTGACAGCAGAGTTGCCAGTTGCACAAATAGATAGAATAGAGTTGCCAGTTGTACAAATAGAAAATTACACTAAATTTAAAAAGTGCAATCTTACTGAGACATCCTAGTAGCTACATCCGTAGGAAAATACGAAGTCATATTCATTTGATTTTATAATGCACGTGTAATTTTAAAATAAACCAGAAACATCTTTATCATTTTCATTCAGTTCTTGTCTGATGAAGTTGATCGTTTTGAAAACTGGCACATTCAATTGCGATCACATCCGTTATGATATTAAATCGCAGGTATCAAAGTCAGTCACTCTGGAAACTCAATTGGAATAAAATGAACAGGTGCACCGCGCGGTGATTCCTCACCAAATTCTACTAATCAATTTATGCGATCCACTTTAATATTCGGTTCAAGCTGCTCGCAAAATCATGTTTCAGCTTAGCAGCTTAATAGGGTTGTAACTGTAGGCTATATTAAAAACAAATGAAATGTGTATCCTGCCAATCTGTTTCGTTTGTGCGGAATGACCAAGTTTAATGACCTAATATAATGACACAGAACCTACAGTTCCATCGGTCAAACATCAACTTCTGCAGCTTTGTTGTTTCTTTTATTGTTTTATTTTTTAATTAGATTAATTTCATATAAGGGTTTTCCAACAGAGACGCTACAAAAGAAAATCGATAGGGACAGCAAACGACGCCATATTTTTTCCCGGTCTTTTGACATTTCTCTTCAGTAAGGTTTGCCATGTCATCATGGAAAGATATACCAGCCAACAACGAGTCGAAATTATTAAAATTTACTACCGAAATTTGGAGTCAGTGGCCTCAACTTTAAGAGCGCTACGTCCAATTTATGGTCGTCATAATCGTCCTACCAGACAAACAATTGGGCGTCTAGTGGAAAAATTTGAATCCACAGGCACAGTACAAAATGTTCCCGTGCCAGTGAGACAAAGAAGTGCCCGTAGTGTCGAGAATATTGCTGCCGCTGAGGCTTCAGTTCAAGAAAGCCCAAATGTGTCTCTCACACGTCGTTCTCAAGCGTTGGGCATCTCTGTGACGTCGTTGTGGCGAATTTTGCGAAAAGATCTTGGTCTACGTCCTTACAAGATCAAATTGACGCAAAAACTGAAGCCGCTTGACCGCCATAAGCGTCGTATGTTCGTGAATTGGGCTGAGCAACAACTTGAAAATGATTCGGATTTTCATCGGAAAATCATCTTCAGCGATGAGGCTCATTTCTGGCTGAATGACTTCGTCAATAAGCAAACTATGCGTTATTGGTCAGACAGCAATCCACACGTAATCCATGAGTCATCATTGCATCCCGAAAAAATTACGGTTTGGTGCGGTTTATGGGCCGATGATGTCATTGGGCCGTACTTCTTCCGTGATGATCAAGACCGGCAAATGACTGTGAATGCGAATCGCTACCGTTCAATGATAACCGAATATTTTTGGCCCCAATTGGATAATATGGACTTGGAGGACATGTGGTTCCAACAGGATGGCGCCATAAGCCACACAGCGAAGTGCCACAATCAATTTATTAGAAACCAAGTTTGGTGAACGTGTTATCTCACGAAATGGCCCAGTCGATTGGCCGCCTCGGTCGTGCGATTTGACGCCGTTAGATTATTTCCTATGTGGCTACGTCAAGTCTATGGTCTATGCCAACAAGCCAGCGAATATCGTACGAATATCGAACGTGAAATTGCAGCAGTATCGGCCGATTTATGTTTGAAAACCGTCGAAAATTGGGTTCAGGGTCTGGACTTCTGCAAGCGTGCCCGTGGTGGTCATGCAAAAGAAATCGAGTTCCATACATAATGGCATCGAACATACTTTCAAAGGAATAAAGAATTTCATTCTAAACTAAACCCGGTTCAATCTAAAACCGGTTTTGTTTCATTTAAAAAAACTTTTATAGCGCTCTTATTGAAAAACCCTTAGAAGTATCTATTTTGGAAGCACCCAAACAAATCTACTATTAAATAGGATTGATTCTTTCAAATCTCAACGCATTCAATAATACCTAAAATTCAAAATTTTATCATTCTCTACCGACTCATTAAATCGAATTTAAAATTTTAAATTCATAACCTTCAATTTAATTGTATGCAGCTAATGGTACAAAGTAAAATCAAAAGAGTTGAGTTATTTTCAAGATTCTAAACGATTTTGAAAATCGATTTATTCTTTGTGATCTATGTCATCTAATTTACACAGATGTCCTACTTCCGATGTACTCATCCCTTACCCTTTCAATCACTGATGCGAATACAAAATCCTTTTGTCTCCACTCTCTCCCCTCCCCCCCGCAACAGCAATTAGGTTTTATACGATTTTCCATTTCTTGTCTCTACTCCAAGGAAAACTCTAATGCTTTCCGCAATTACTTACGTTCGCCAATTTAATTGAAACATTTACACTTTAAGCCAACCAACCAACCAACCAAATACCCTCCCTTGCCTGTACCAACAATCACGAATGTTCAATGAAAACAACTCGCAAAGAAGATATGGAAAATGTATGAAAACATGGAAACGTGTTAGAGGAGAGCATCCAAACAAGCAAAAAAATGGGAAGAGCAAAATTGGGAATGCATTTCCAATAAACGGCATATTCTGACCACGTATAAATCAAAATTCGAAATATTTTTATCACAAAAGGAAGACACAGCAAAACTCACCCTCCATATTGGGGTGAAAGCAAAGGACTTGTTTACTAATACATACATGCATACAACAGTTGTGCACATGCATACTAACACAGAAACTACTACGATTGCGTACGTGCGTGTGTGTGTCGTAGGAACGAGTTTGCCATGGGTTTGTGTGGGTGTGGGAGCTTTTTCTGCAGCATCAGCAAAGGTAGAAATTGGAAATGGAAATGAATAGAAAAGTACAAAGTTATTTGTAAGGGAATTTTCGGTTGTATTGTAATATCATACACAAACACGAAGATCCATCCACCTACAATTAGAAAAGCCTAAGATTTTTACTACGCACACACAGTGGGTGGAATTTTTTTTAAATTGATAACATTTTGCTTTCCTCCTTGAAGCATTTGAAAATTTTGTGTTCTGTGGAGCATCGAATGTAAACATATCTGATTCGAGCCTACAAGCTTTTTTCCAGACAATTCCAAAATAAATAAATTAAAACAATCGACGAAATTTTGTCTTAAGAAGGTTAAGTGATTTTATGAAGAGTTCGTAGGCAACTGACTACAGTAACGTGAACAAAATCTCGAATTGCAACAGCAAAGCAGAACAACAAAAAACCTAGTAACTCTTTTATGCGGTTAAATTTTAACAATTTTCGCTCTGAGATATATCATTGTAATCCGTATTAAGAATTCACGGCGAATTTAAACAAAAGTCAATGAAACAAAGAATATAATATAAACTTAGGTAGACAGCGACTCTGGTTGCTCCGTATAATATCATTTATATGTGCTAACATTATTGGAACTTGTTATTTATTATTTTTGAACTGGGTACCACAAAATATTCTCCTGCGCGAGTTCTTTATGGTAAATTAATTCCCATAACTAAATTATTTTTAAATTCTGCTAGAGAATATTTTGAAACTACCATATGGCATACATTCACATGTCTGTAAATACTTTGAAGTTACCAACTTTGAAGTTTGCACAACAATTGCTTTGTAATTCAGTTTTGGTTGCAAGAGCTGAAATACAAGGTGTTTCAAAAGAAGTCATCCGATGTTGTTTGGCTCTCATTTTTTTTCTAAATGAAAAGCTTCGATTCTGTTTTTTGATTATGTTTATTTGAACCTCTAGAATTTTATTGGTTAAGTTGAGAAGATGACATCGGTTAAATGGGCGCCGTCACAATTGATTACCATACGGGCTCGTTTTATGTCATTTTTCATCACTTCGGCGAGAACTTCGGGCGACAGATTCTCGCACTCGTGTCGAATGTTGACCTTGAGGGCTTCCAGGGTCTCGGGCTTGTTCACGTAAACACGGGACTTCAAAAAACCCCACAAAAAAAGGCTGGAACGGTTAAATCGGGCGGTCTTGCGGGCCAGTGCAAATCGCCAAAACGAGAGATGAGACGACCCGGGAACGCCGCCTTCAGAATATCGGTTGTGGCTCGCGCAGGTGTGTGCCGTTGCTCCGTCCTGTTGGAACCACATGTCCTCCAGTCCTAATTCGTCGAATTACGGCAGAAAAATCTCGGTTAACATGGCGCGCACCGTCAACTGTTGTCGTTTGACCAGCGGCGTTCTCGAAAAAAAAATGGCCCGATGACTCCTCCAGCGTGAACAGCGCACCATGCAGTCACTTTGAGCGGGTGTAATGGCTCCTCGTGCATCACTCGTGGATTTTCGGTGCCCCAGAAGCGATAGTTTTGCTTGTTCACGTACCCGCTGAGGCGGAAATGAGCCTCATTGCTCATTATGATTTTGGTGGAAAAATCGTCCACTTCATCCACGAAATTGAGGATGGCTTGGGCGTAGGTTACACGCGTTTGGCGGACGACAGGCAGCAGCTGATGCACGGACTGGATTTTGTATGGGAACATGCGCAGGTCTTTGACCAAAATTCGCCATAGGGACCACCGGCTAATTGCGAGGCATGGCGTCTGGTCGATGTTTCCGGCGACAGCTCGACATCCTCGGCAACAGCGGCGTTATTCTCGGCAGAACGGGCGCTCCGGGGCCGGCCACTACTGGCAACGTCTCGTGTGGTCCCATACTCTTCATGGTTAGTGGCCAAATGGCGCACTGTTTGCGCAGTCGGTGTCGGACGGCCGGGGAATCGGCGACGGTATTCGCGCTGCGCCAACACCACAGACGAATTGTTACGCAAAAAATAGACACGATTATTCCGCGTTCTTGGGGAGTGTATCGCTCCATGGCTTGTTTACTTGTATTCCACATCTGTATAGTCCACAAATGTCAAAATAGATTAGACATTGGCGGCCATTTGCGAAACTAAGAGCATCTTTCAATAGGGTGGTCACTTTCGAAACACCCTGTATGTAGCTCCCATAGAGAAATGATGTATAGAGACGCCATCTCTCTCAGTATTTTGATGACATTTAGTGTGTTGCATATGGTCGGTTGCATGTTGGAAAGTATTGCTTTAATAACACCAGATAGAGGCAATGGATCAAACTATCCAACAATAAATCAGCAATTGCATTTCGATTCGTGCGTTAAAATTTTCGTGTAAATACACCACAAAAATATACTAACAATAAAATATAACAAAAAAGTCCAAAATACTTTTAATTTTCACAGTTTTTCATCAAAACGATATGAAAAATTTAAGTCAACAATTTTTGTAGTTCCACCTTGTTTATGTCAATCTACGTCAAATAACTCTCTGTCGTACATATGTAGCGCTCCACGAATAGTGTGAAAGGAAATGTCAGATGAGAAAAATGGCGTCTCTATGTATCATTACTCTATGGTAGTTTCTCTCTAACATCAAAGCTTCTTGCGAAAAATCGAATACAGAACTTTGTAACAAGTGTTTTTGTGACAGAAACTAAATTATGATTACAGTGACTAATATTTGAACACGAATTCTAATATTGTACTTGTTATTAGTTGTATCTTCCATTTCAGACGTATGAGGTTTTAGAAATACTCAAATTGGTTAATATAACTTAAGTTCGGTAGTAGCAACTTGTATTTGGTAAGACCTATTTTTAATCAATCGATAAAATCGGCAAATTATTCTGATGTTCGACAATTATGAACTCTAATCAAAATATAGACTTTATCATTGAATTTCCAATGCCTGAATTGATTTCCAACTAATCATTTCCCTGTGTGTAGCCTTGACTACTGTTCCAGCAATCCAAATATTCCGACAACTTTAAGAGTTTCGCACGGCTTGCAGCACAACCTCCCGAAATCGGAACCGATTTCGATACGGAAAACATATGGTAGGGATGACACAATATCGTCAAGATTCGTCGGGGTAAATTCTAATATGTTTAGAAATAAATTTATCAGACGTCCGACTGAATTCTTAAATTAAAACTTTGGGAAATTCTGTATATCTAACCAGTGTCGTAAGTAGGATTTTATTTCGAGGGGGGCCCAGCTTAATATTTAGGTTGAAAAATTTATAGCACTAAATTCAAAAATCACCTATTAAAGAAATTACGGGAGCCCCCGGCCCCCCTGCGTTCGAGCCTGCTTCTAACCGAAGTCGCCAAGAAATTTGAATTATATTCATCAGAAATTCTCATAGATATGAAGAAATATCGTTTAGACATCTTACTGAAATCTGGACCAATATCGTTTGATATTCCGGCTTAGCTGTCGACAAATCTAATCGATGTCGGTTCGAATTTCGTTGTAAAAACTATACTAATGTAGTATATTTTCAAGGCGCTGTCAGTCAGATTCCTGACTTTGCATCCCGAATTGGTCGTCACTATAAATAATAATATATTATATTTATATTTTACAACTAATACATGAACATATATTTACTTCTTTGGCACAAAGGTATATATAGGGGTTTTCAATAAGAGCGCTACAAAAGTTTTTTTTTAAATAAAACAAACCCGGTCTTAGATACCAATGAAATTCTTTATTCCTGTGAAAGTACGTTCGATGCCATTATGTCTGTGCCAAAAAGGAAAAACGTCCTAAGTGCACTTAGGAAAATATTTATTAAATGCAGTACGATAACCGCTGGGGTCTCAATTGCCTCCAGATCCAGTTTCATTTAATTTGACTTATGTATCAGGAAGTCGTACACCAGATATTGTTTTCATATCTAATTTAATGTCAGAAGATCTTATGGAAAATATCTCATAAAGACGCTCACCTAAAAAATTTGGAAATGCACATAAGTCGTTTTTCCTTTTCGACACAGATGTATGGAACTCGATTTGTGGTATGGTATGGTGTGGTATGGAACTTTCGATATAGTGGCTAGTGGCATCGGATCGGTATAGTGTTCTAAAATTCCAAGTGCATATCCGTAAATTGTGGTCCTTTTCACGTTTGCGGGAGTCGTCAGCAAAGTGGGGGGTTTTATGTTTCTCATTCTCATTTCGTATTTCCATTGCCAATATGTCGGTGGCGGAAGGTACGACCAGTCGTCCGTGGTTTTGAATTTTACCTACTGCCAGGATCAGCCGCCCATTATGGGTGAGATGCTGGGCAGAATGCAGTGCGTAGAAACTGGATTTTTGTTTCTTATCATTTGACCCGCCGTTGGCCACAAGTCCGCTAGTTCGAAGAGCTTCAGTTACACGGGCCCATATTTAACCTGAAACGCATCAGGGATCACATAACCAATCAGGCTGCTCATTCGATTCGACTTCTCACTCTAGCTAGCTAACGCAGAGTTCCTATAAAGCTATTGCACGGGTCATACTTAATCTAAGACTGGAAGTACTGAGCTGCTTGGACTGCCCTATGAATAAATCATTTCTGGATACTTCCTAGTGAGTGGCTCTCAGAAACTTACCACCTCCACGGTCAGTCCCATGTCCCACTTAATTGCTGCTTGGACTGCCCTATGAGAGAATCATTTCTGCACACTTCCTAGTGAGTGGCTATCAGAAACTTACCACCTCCACGTCAGTAAGATGTCCCATTTTTCAAATTACTTTGTCAATTAAAGATTAGTGACGAATTCGTCAGGGATGATTTTTATTTATTCGGCCTCTTTATTGGTACGTTTAATTTCGAATCGAAGGAATACATTTGAGAAAATTCCTTTTTGAGGACTATATTTCTATTAATAGAGATAAAGAATGGCCTCGAGCTTGACTAATATAATTATAAGATTAGTAATGAATTTAAATTCAAACCCAAATATAGGGTAACATATTCTGTTCTTATTTCGAAAGATTTGGTGGATCCTAACGAAAGACTATGGATACGACTGAGCTGACCTGAGTCATAGACGACAAGTTCTACCTACATTGACAGATTGTCTGGCGATTCCTGCAGCATGATAATGGTATTCAAATCTCTAGTCAACACAATTTACATTTCGTTGCGTATGTTAGACTGTAGTATCAGATAAAGCCTTTATAAGCCCTCTATTTAACCGAAATTTAATTATATTTAAAGAAAATTTCCAGTTCCATCCACTGTGCATACGCACTGGAATGCACATATACAGTAAAACACAGATATTAGCGCACACACACACACTTATGAAATAAATCATACCAACAAACTCATTCGAACCAACACTCACTTTCATTTTGAAGACAGGAAAGGTGCGTACAATCATTTTATTGATTTATATGCCAAAGCTATTACAACTGACGTTACCACCTTAACGAAATATAAAAACAGCCAGAGCAATCCCCATCAACCAATTCCCCCATTTTCCAATTCGCCCCCCCCCCCACAACCTTGCCGCATTTCAGACCATGTCGCCTTCTTCTCTTTGTAGATGACGATGACGATGATGAGGATGAGGTCTGTTTATTTCCTTGTTCATGCTAACGTACCTTATCTCCTTTGTTGGTGTATGTGCCTGCTGCTGATGTTACTACGTACGTGTAAGCAGGTATGTTGGGTGTTGAATTCCATATCTAGTGCTGTGAAAGTTGTTCACTTTTGCAAGCACCAAGTCATACTTGTATACCCAAATTTCTGTTTACATCTCTTGAAGATTCTTAGAAATCCAGGGGAAAAGACAAAGAGAAGCAAGTGGTTAGTAAAGCTGAATTTGAAAGCCCGATACGGAAAATACTATGTTTGCCTACACCCATGGAAAAATCCGGTAGTGACAACCGAATTGGCCGTAACCGAAATTGGAGGTTGCGATAGCTGAATTGATAGGTTGCCACAAGCGAAGTTATATGTTGTTACAACCGGCGTAAGAGATTGTGAAAACTGACTTTAGAGGTTGTTACAACCGACTTTCAAGGTTGTTGCAAACGACTTCAGAGGTTGTTACAACCGACTTCAGAGGTTTTTGCAACGGACTTTAGAGGTTATTACAACCGACATTAGAGGTTGTTTCAAATGACTTTAGGGGTTGTTACAACCGAATTTAGAGATTTTTGCAACCGACTTTCGACGTTGCCAAACCGACTTCAGATGTTGTCATAACCAACTTTGGAGTTTGCCATAACCGACTTCAAAGTCATGTACTTTTTTCATGGGTTCCCAAAGAATTGGGGTCTCGGTGTCATTTTTGCAAAAAAGTGATCATTTTGTCAGGTTCATATCTTGCAAACCGTTCAGAATTTTGATTTACTCTCTGAGGGAAAGTTGTAGCTCTTGTCATAAAGAACATATAAAATCAACATATATGTTGTGAACATATTAAATCAAAAAACCTCAAGGTCAAAATCGCAAAAAACTTTAAAATATTCGATTTTTTACCTTTTTCCCCTGTTCAGGTCCATAGGTAGCAAACCGTTCAAATTGAAGGAAACAATCAACTACAAAAATGTACCTAAGATCTCAATAAACAACTTTCTAGAACATATTAACTTCCTAGGAATAATTCTTAATACCGGTTAGGTAGCGCTTAGGTAGCGTTTAGGTAGCCGTAAAAGTGAAAAATTTCCAGAAAATTTTTTAATTTCATTTGTTTTTTCTTTACTTCAACATTGAGATACTATGCTATCTATTACAAAAATAATAAAAAAAATATTCGTATTTTTTTCCTCAGAGAGTAAATCAAAATTACGAACTGTTTGCAAGAAATGAGCCTGACAAAATGATCACTCTTTCGAAAAAATGACACCGAGGCCTCAAATCTTTGGGGGCGCATAAAAAAGGGTATGACTTTGGGCAAAACTGGGAGACACGGGTCTTTTTTTTGGTTTTTTATCACGTAGTGGTGTCCGTATATGGTTATAGTTATTTCCATGACTTAAAAAATTGCACACAGTGGAATCGACTTCAGAGAGTGTCATAACCAACTTTAGAGGTGTCATAACCGACTTAAGAGGTTGTCATAACCGACTTTAGGGGTTGTCATAACCGTCTTCAGAAGTTGTCATTACCGACTGCAGAGGTTATCATAACCGATTTCAGAGCTTATTATAGCCGACTTTAGAGACTGTTACAACCGTATTTAGAGGTTGCTACAACCGACTTTAGGAGTTGTCATAACCAATTTTTGAGGTTGTTATAACCGACTTTAGCGGTTGTTACAACCGAATTTAGAGGTTGTTACAACCGAATTTAGAGGTTTTTACGATCGACTTCATATGTTGTCATAACCGACTTCAGAAGTTGTCATAACAGACATCGGAGGTTGTGATAATCGACTTTAGATATTGTTACAACTGACTTCACAGGTTATTACAACCTACTTTAGGGGTTGTCATAACCGATTTTAGAAATTGTTGCAACCGACTTTAGAGGTTGTTACAACCGACTTTAGAGGTTGTTACAACCGACTTCAGAGGTTGTTACAACCGACTTTGGAAGTTGTTACACCGACTTTGGAAGTTGTTACAAACGACTTGAGAAGTTGTTACAGCCGACTTTAAAGCTTGTCATAACCGACTTTAGAGGTTGCCATAACCGACTTTAGAGGTTGTTGGAACCGACTTTAGAGGTTGTTACAACCGACTTCAGATGTTGTCATAACCGACTTCAGATGTTGCCATAACCGAATTTAGAGGTTGTCATAACCGACTTTAGAGGTTGTCATAACCAACTTTAGAGGTTATCATAATCGACTTAAAAGGTTGTCATAACCGACTTTGGGGGTTGTCATAACCGACTTTAGGGGTTGTCATAACCGACTTTACAGGTTGTCACATGCGACTTTATACAATATTTTTTGAATTTTTTCTTTTTTAACGATGATATCGGTCAAGTGGGCGCCATTATTGTTAGTGACCATTTCCAAACTTTGGGCTATAAGTTATAGCGCTCTCATCGAGTATTTTTCCAACGTCTGTGGCTTCTTGAAGTAGACCCGTGACTTCAAAAAACCCCACAGAAAGATTACTGTAGTGGCCAAATCTGGCGATCTGAAAATAGCCAAAAAAAATACATTAGGCGACTCGGAAACGCAACCTTACAAAAGTGCGCGAGCTGTGTGTGCAGTTGCACCGTCATGATGGGAACCTCATGCCTCCAGACCCAATTCATCAATTTGCGATAATAATAATGATAAACTGCCTGCATTTGATATGGGGACATTTTCATGTCTTTCTTCACAATGTGCTTGCGAGACGAATGTGTAATAGCCAATCGCGAGGAACGTCCTCTGGTCGATTTTGGTGGTTTATCAGCCATATCTTCAGTTACTGCGACGAGCGAGCACAACGAGGCCTTCTATATCATCTTCTGTTACGTGGTGGCACCGACATTTACGTTGCGTCAAGATCACTGACGAATTATTCCGTAAAAAATAGTCACGAGTAATCCGCATTCCTGAGGAGTATATCGTTTCATGAATTGTCGTCACATATTCTGAATCTGTTTACTTCACAATTGTCAAAAAAAACTGAGTTGCAAAAGTTACAAAATCTTCTGATAGGGTGATACATTTGGCGCCAAACGTACTATACTAACCGGATCAATTTTTGTAGAAAGGAAATGACTAAGACCAAATCATTAATTAAAAGTTTGTGAGGATCTTACCGAACGATTTGATGGACAAAGTGAGTTTCTTCCCAATCCCACGTCTATTCCATAATGAAATTTAAAGCTATTCTGCAGAACATACGAGAGTATATATCTGGAAAAAATAAAAAAGCTAAGATAAAGGTGTTTTTTAAATATCTTACTGAATATAATAGATTAGGTTAGGTAGAAGGGGCTGCCACTATTGAAACACTTAGTCCAGTGAGAACCATTGCGATACCACCGGACGTCATATTCCGTTCCGATCGTTGTACCTTTAAATTTCGCAGATATGGTTATGGGGCGTTCAAGCCATATGATGCATCATCCTGATATTACAAGATGTGACTAAAGAAAAGACGTAGATTTGTCACTGGCGTACCAATTAGTACCCTGCAGAAAGGTCCTAAGATCATTCAGTTTAACTTCCTCAATGTCTTTTAGATCCAACATGAACTAAGATAATAGATATTTCGTTACACTTCTACAAAAGTCCAGGCAGTAACATGAGATATGTTCAACGCTCTCGCCCTCCCATCCCTCATGCTTCATCCTCACAGCTTCTGCAGTAATCATGAGCCAAGACTCCAAGTCCAGACGCGTGTCTGCCTATTAAACAGTGTCGCTTGATCACACCTACTAGCATAGCTACATTGTCTAGGATCATTTCCTGTGGCGCTACGTGAAATCTCTGGTTTAAGCTGATTAACTAGCAACAATTGACGCCTTGGTGACATATGGCCAGCATTGCTCGAAATAGTGACCCACAATTGGACGTCCAGAAAGCGTTTCGTCATGAACAGCCTCCGTGGCCATATACTTGAAATCATATTCAAATGTTAGTCATTTGTTGATCTTTTGAATAAAAAAAATTTGTAGCGATGTAGGTGTAGTTATAAAATATATCGTTGGCTTTCACATTTCAATAGAAAGGAAAAGAAGAATCAGCGCGAAAGATATTCGAAGAAAAACTCGAAGGATGTCACAGAATAGCAAGACTGAGACTGAGAATCTGGTGTTTAATAGTGTCTACACACTAAACAATCTGTCGTTTTTTGTTGTTTGGATGTGTTGACATGTGTTTGGAGCTTGTCGCAAATATAATGTACTTGTGCCCAAACGCATTGTGTTTGCTATTCAATATTACATGTTTGAGACACAATGAATAGTATGTTATAACACATGTGTTTGCGACCCAAATATATCTGTGTTTTTAATACAAATACAGACGTGTTTGTTGCACTGTTTAATCTTTCTCGAGAGCAAGAGCATAAAAGAGGGGCAACGAGTGTGTATATCTTGTAAGTGTGTATCTGTATTTTTGCATTATTCTCTCAGCGAGTGATTCATAAATATTCCTGAATGCATGTACAAATTGCAGATGAAGTCAGTGTTTCTTATTTTGGCTGATGTATTGCGTTTTAATTTCATGTATTCAGTCGTCAATGGTTCATCGGATAGAGGATATCAAAAGCGCTTGATCAGTGAAAAAAGAATAAACAAACGCTCGGACGGTTAAATGGTTGGTGATATTACTTTGGTTTTTGTGTATGTGTTTCGCGTATATTTATGTGTGCTACCGAAGTGAGAAGAAAGAAACTGGAAAGGGCAACAACGCGAATCCCTTTGTCTGCCCGAGCCTCTACTGAAAAAATCGGAATGGCGGACCATTTGCGAAATATAATAAAAAAAAACAAGTAATTAATACACGCTTGTCTTGCATGAACTAGATTTGTATATAAGAATATTCTTCGTGTACCAACGCATAGTGATAACCAACGCATAGTTGAAACCTTCTGAAGAAAAAAACGTGAGAGACAACAAAGAAAGGAGAAACAACAGAAATGTAAAAATCATTTAAATCTATTAATTTTTTGTATTAATTATTGTAAGTAAAGTAAATGTGGAAATATATTGATAAAATTGATTATAATAAATAAAGAAAGACAGAATAATTCGTTTCTAAATATTATTATTTTTGGGAGAAAATACGCATATGTTTCCACAAAAGTATATGGAGGTTTGAGGGAAACACGCGAATGCTTCCACGCAAGTATTTGGATGTTTGGGATGAAGCACATATATGTTTCCACGCAAAAGCATACATATTTTTCAGTAAACCTGGTAATGTTTGCATTTAAATACACTTGAGTTTGGGACTTGCAAACATATAAATATTTGAAGTATGTTCCAAACATATACATGGCTCCTGCAGAATATGTTTGGGAGAATATGTTAGAGGGACCGTTTTTTCCAGCGTGTATTTATAGAGATATAGAATGCATTTGAGATTCAATAAATAAAATAAAATTGTTCTAATAAATTGTTGTTTTTATTACCTTCGATCTACCTGAATCCGAGGATAGAGCTTAAGGGTTGCTCAGATCCTAACGGGCTGGTAATTAATATGGAGTGGCATTTCTATGGAATTTATAGGGTAAGAATGTAGTATTGCCACTTTAAGCTGAACATGAGTCTCGCTGGATGGACATAGATCTGTTATCCTTCGGTGACTATGTGCTTCAGCAATTATGTTTTGGGCATATTGTGTGCATCAGAGTTGAAGTGGCAACTGCACGCTGAATACTATCGGTCCCAAAACATATTGCTGGAACCATGTACATGTTTGCAAGTATTGTTTTCGTGAATTGGAGATCTGCTGCTTTTTGTTGCATTATTGTCTTTCACGTTCTACTTTTCAGCCGGTTTCAACAAACAAATCCACATTTGTGTCACAAATACATATATTATAACCTATTAATCATTGTGTCCCAAACATGTTATGTTGAATAGCAAACACGATGTGTTTGGATACAAGCAAGCTACAAACACGTTATATTTGCATACAAACAATAAAAAAAGACACATTTTTCAGCGTGTGCTAAGAATGCTCTAACTCTGAAAGTATAAATACATATCTAGAACACTTTTAACGGTTGGTTCGTTTATAAGTACACCAGGCCTTTTTAACAGTTTTGAGACCGCGACCCCCCTTGAGAATTTGTTCCAGTTCTCGCGGCGACTCCCTTGCGAATGTGTTCCAGTGCTCTCGTAGTAGAGCAAGCGTCCTTATTATTCTGATATATCTCAGAAGCGACGTCAAACACCTTCTCTTCTGTTTTTCCTGATAAGAATACACATAAATATGTATGTAGCAAACAAATGTATGTACCATATACACACTATAATATGTATATACATACATAGTATAAAATTTTTAAAAAATTACATTCACTTTGGTTTAGTTTGACCTGAATATAAAAGTGGTAAAAATTTTAGTAAAATCTCACCACTCTAGGGGTTCAAACTCTTAATTTGAAAAAATTTTATATTTTTAGAAACAAATTTACATTTGGGGTTTTCGGCTTTTTGGCAAAAGTTGTATCTAAATGAAAAAAATATTCAACACGGATACCAGTGCCTTCTAGTAGACGGCTAAACGCTTACAATAAGGTATAACGCGATATAGTCACTCAACGGTTTCAGGATGATATGGTGCGGCAAAATAGGCCATTTAGAGGAAAAATCGCCAAGATGACCTTATAAGGGTGTGAAATCATAAAAATTGCAAAAGATGAGGTAAACACATGGGTTATGTGCTCAAACCGATTCTATAAAATCGGATATAACAATTGGTTACAATAACCGGTTTTAGAAACCGGTTTAAAATCCTGTTTTAAAAACCCGGGTTTAAAACTCGCAATAAAAATCGCTTTGTATAAAACTGTTAATAAATCTGAATTTGATTATTGGAACCTGTCTTTTATTGCAGTATTTGGATCCGGGTTTAACAACCGCGGAATCAAACAATTGGAAGAAATGAATTGAGAATATAAGTCATGTGCTCAAACCGGCTTATAAACCCGGGCTTGAGGAACGCAGTTGTAGAAACCTGTTCCAAAAACCGTACTTCAAAATCCAACAATAAACATCAACGTTAGCTGGTGTTGATGCTCATCAATGACAAGTCTGTGGTTCGCCTAATATATTTCGCCTTGTCCTATATTTGAATTTGAAAATTCTTTAGAATTTGACAGTTATGGATTTGTAAAGGGTGTCCCAACAAGACCGCAATTTTTAAATTTTAAATAAAACACAGATATTTTAAAAAAAATCGTGAAACTTTATTATATCGTAAAGTAGACAGAATGAGGTTATGTATGGAACAATATATCGTGCAGATGGCCGCCACGGCTTTGCTGGCATGCACGCGATCTTTTAATGAAATTTTCAATGACCGGTTTGCATAAATGCTGCCGTATTTCATTAATGCAGCGTCCAATTTCCTCTTTTAAGGCTTGAGTCGTCGTCGGCTTATTCGCGTAAACCATCGACTTCAAAAAACCCCAAGGAAAAAAATCTAATGGTGTTAAATCGCACGATCTAGGCGGCCAATTCTGATCTCCAAAACGCGAAATAACACGACCGGGAAATGACTGATGCAGCAATTGAATTGTTTCTCTGGCTGTATGACATGTGGCGCCGTCTTGTTGGAACCACATGCCCTCCACATTCATTTCTTCAATTCGAGGCAAGAAAAAACTGGTTATCATTTCACGATACCGATTTGGAGACACCAATTTGCTGAGCTCGGTGTTGAATTGAGGTGGATGGAGTTTGAGCGACATCATCACGTACAGCTGCGACATTTTCGGTCGATCGACCTGGTTGATGGCGCGTTGTTGTCTTTACATCACTAACAGACCCAGTTTCGGCAAATTTATCCATTAAACTTTTTACAGTTGACTCTTTTGAAGCATTATTCTGACCCCAAATTGATCGCAATTTGCGAACTGTAGCCGCAAAACTTTCACCATTTTGGTAAAACAATTTCACAATGAGAATGCGTTGTTCATTCGTATAGCGCTCCATTTTTACTAACCTCGTACCTTCTACTAGCAAACAATAACAATTGCTCAAATGTCAAACAATGACACTTCGAATGTTGCCAGATTTGCGTTCTTGTTGGGACACCCTTTAGTATTGATAATTTTATTATGTTTGTAATAGATTTTATTTCATAACTGTTTTATATTAAGTAATGTAAAAATATGTTTTAAAGCTCCTCCCGGCTCCCATGAAATGGCGAAACGCCTTTTGAGATTCCCATATTCAGTGACGCGTTCAAGCATTTCGGGTTGTATTTTTTAAGAAATATCGACCGTTGATTTCACGTCCCATAAACAACACGAATATATTATGTTATCTGGAGACAATTACAGCTCTTGAAACTCTTTGGGTTGGTCTTCAGTCCAAATATGGTCATTAAGCTAGAAATAGGCCTTATCGTAACAAAATTTTGGAGCTTCTTCCAGCTTTTCAATAGCACAAAGACTGAAACAGTGACTATTCGGATGGTCGGACGGTTGAAATGTCAAACAATACCGAACAAATGTACCATGAGAGTTTGATCTGGGATAAAATCCCTACTGGAAAGTACCTCTAAATTAATCACCGCACTAATGACATGAAAGACAATTCTTCAATATTATTTTATTTTTTTTCTGTGGATATCTGGATATTTGTCGCATTTCATGAAATGGGTATGGGTCTCATAACAGAACCGGATGAGCGTTTGAAGGTAGGAGTCCATGATAAATACATAAGTCCGTAACTCTTTCTTACTTACCGATTATAAGATAACATATCTCTCCAATCGATTCAATCTTTTGCATTTTCTCTCTAAGAATACTACATCTTCGAATACCTTTCACGCTTGTACATCTTTATCCATTCTTCTGATATGTCCTGGCCAACTTCATGGCTATATTTTGATTCATTTAACTATGTTAATGGCAGGATACAGGACATACAGCTTTTATTATAGGTCCATGTCTTTTTCGAAACAATTTTCTCTGGAAGACCCTGGATTATACGCTATATAGGATGACAGATAGTATAGGATTTCGATATAGTGTATAGGATTTCGGATTTTCTCTGAAATGCTTGCTAAAACTGAAATAACACCCATTTGCTGTCAAGTCTACGGCCTCGATGTTATAACGTTTATAAACATTCAGTAAGCGAGTGAAAGTTCTTCTCATTGAAACCAGGGCTGTGTCGTCTGACCAACGTAGAACGACTCCGACTTCAGCATTTTAAAAAGGCACGACTCCAACTCTAGCATTTTGAAAATGCACGACTCCTACTCCAGAACATTGAAAATGCACGACTCCAACTTCGGCATTTTGAAACTGCACGACTCCAAATCTAGAATATTGAAAATGCAATACTCCGAATCCAACACGTTGAAAAGGAATGACCCCATACCGACTCCGACACTAGCATTTTATAAAAGTGCGACTCCTAAATCAAATAATAAAAAAATGTTTAAGAAATGGATATCGATGGTAAAAGTAATTATCATACGACTCCGAATTTAGTAAAATATTCCAGACTCCGACTGCAAAACGCAGGTTGAAGCTATTAAATTTATCCTGTCCTCATTTACAGCCAAACCTTCTCGAACCTTCTCGATTGTAGAAAATTGCTGGGGTAATTTCGGTAATCGGGAAATTGCTGATATCGATGTACATTATGCCGACTCACCAAAAAAAGTTTATTTGATCCACCCTCCCAAAATTTTCCTTGGCTTGTTTTATGATGATTCCCAAAATATGACGTGCCTAGGATTAAGATCCAGTGACCTGGTCCGTTTTTAAGAAAGGTTATTTTTTGAGTTTTTCAAAGATTTTTGGAATTTAACTACAGACAATATGTGCAATATTAGTATCAAAAATGCAATATTAGTATCAAAAATGCATCAAAATTATGTAAAAAAATCTTCAATTGAATGATACTGCGATTGCGTCAATGATGTTTTACATCACTATTGAACTATTACTCAAACGTTATGTATTGTGCTGATGATCAATTACTTTTTCGGTGTATCTATCATGAGGCGGGATTCCAATATATTTGAAATATAAACATTATGCAAATCACACTTTTGCCTACGTAGACTATTAGTTCCGTAGATCTTAATAATCTGTGCCAGCAAGCGGAATACCGAACAGTCTGATCTCTCTCTCAGTGCCTGAAACTTGGAAAATGTCTTGGTTCCCATTCTCATCCCAGCTTTACAAAAAGGTTGATCCGCATGAAAGGTCTTTACTCTATAGTTAACATCATGCACCAGTATCAATCGGGTACTTGGTACTCAATACTCATTGCTTTTCCCAGCTCCAATCTGTATGCTTTTCAATGTTGTTGTTTCATTGTGCGTTGCTTGTAAGTGCGTTACGATGGCAGTTGGTCTGTTTCATTTTGGGGTTAGAGGTTGGGGAGGTTTCGAGTGTGGCGCGTGTTATGTTTTGATGCTTCAGCTTTATGCTGAACACATTCACATCTCTTTGCCAGATGTGAATATGGGGGCAGTGCCTGTAACAACGAGAATTTGTCTGTGGCTCCATTGAATGATGTTGCTGCTATTGCTATTACTGTTGTTGTTGTTGTTTTTGTTCCTGACAATGTGGTACCATAGCTGCTAACTTGGCGATTTTTCATAAGTTTGACGATTTTTCATCTCAAATTTGGACTTGACGATTTCGGGCCCAAAATCAGTACAAATAGACGAATTTTTGTTGCTGAATTATCACTTGTAAAAAGTGGTAACTTTTGCAACTGTGGTAGCTATCACAGCATCAAACCTCGAGGAAGTATAGGGAAAGTGGAAGCAAAGAAGTCATATGAATATAGTGCAAGTCGTTTGCAATTTCATTTATGCAAAAGTGTAGGAAATAAATACACGCTTACTGTTTGAGTTATCATATACATTGGACCCTTAACAATTTTATATAATAGATTTTTTCTCTTACTCTCTTTATTCAATATTTCAATACACGGGCAGCTTTTTGATAGTGTTATTGTATATATGTAACTATACAAATTCCAACCATGTTGAAGTAAAATTACATAAACTATGCAAAAAGTATGAAATAAGCTAGATATGACGCGAGAGACAAATGCGTTTGAGTGAACTCCTAGCACTTTTTGGTTCTCTTTTACCAGGGTTGTCAAGTTCCGAAAATCTTCTGGTCGTCTAATTGTAAATCGTCTTTGCTATGCACACACAAATCATAAAGCAACTATGGTATAGAGAAGAAAATTTACTCATGGAGTGGAATGCCAACAAAGAAAACGAGTGAAGCGCGTCATTTCTCTGCTCTCTATCTCTCTTACTCTCTTCGTTGAATATTTCAATACACGAGCTGTTTTCTGATGATGTTATTGTATCTAACTATAGAAATTCCAACCATATTTATTTAAAATTATATAAAGTATGTAAATAGTATGAAGTAATCAAGTTATG
Organism: Phaonia tiefii; assembly: GCA_963931995.1. Classification (NCBI taxonomy): domain Eukaryota; kingdom Metazoa; phylum Arthropoda; class Insecta; order Diptera; family Muscidae; genus Phaonia; species Phaonia tiefii. Next base: position 266,349,102 of record OZ008368.1, on the reverse strand, counting down.
ACGCGGGAAAGAAAAGCGTTTGAGTGAATCGCGTCGACATTTTTGGTTCTCTTCTACTAGGGTTGCCAAATTACGGTGGTTTTTTCTTCTCTACTTGTACATCATTTTTGCACAAATCAAAAACAATGTACAAGTAGACAGTGAAAATTTCAATTCACTCGAATGCTAACAAACAAAACGAGTGAAACTTTAACTATTCTCTGCTCTCTCTTCATTGAATATTTCAATACATGAACAGCTTTTTGCTAGTGTTATTGTACTAACTATATAAATTGCAACCATGTTGAAGTAAAATTACATAAACTATGCAAAAAGTATGAAATAATCAAGATATGGAGCGAGAAAGAAATGCGTTTGAGTGAATTGTTACCACTTTTTGGTTCTCTTTTACGAGTGTTGCCAAATTGCGCGCATCTTCTGGTCGTCTAAATCTTGATCGTCTTTGAAGAAATGTGTATTAAACTGGCAAATCATATAACGAAACGTGTAATATATGCCGCTCCATTCTCCATTTAAGCACTGTGCCATTATATTTCACTTTCATGAGTCGCAATATTTAATTCGTTTTCTAATTTAGCCAATATTTGAATATCCTCACCCATTGGTAAGAGGGTATATATCATTTGATACTGAAAAAAGTGTAACGCATAAAATGAATCACACTACTGTCGCATTTAACCCCAGTTTATCACGGCCAGATTACCGATAATCTTGTTCTCAAATCGACAAAGATTTTTTGAGATGAAATTGAGATGAAATTGACATTTCAGGTGGCAACTTTGCGGTTAGACCAATTTAGAGCAACTCCGTACCGAAACCAAATTATCGAACACGGCGGCACAACATATCGAAATTGGCGCCTCTTGGTTGTGACAGTTTTGTAACGATTTGGGAGATTTTGAAATAACTGAATATTTAAAATTGAATCAGTTGGTCCAATCGGGCCATATTAGTCCAATCGGCATACAGTTTCAGCCGATGGGAGCCAATTATATCGGCGGTGCATGATCTTCACAATTTTTTTGTGTTGGCGACGCATCGGAAAATTTTCTATTGGCTTCCGTCTATTAAATATTGGAGTTTTTGTTATGGTTGAATTTTTTAGGCACTTAGCAGCGTTGCATCAAACTGCACACCAGTTTAAAACGAAGTTAAAAATTAAACTTAAGTTTTTACAGCAGGGGCCATACTGGCGTTTGCTTGTCGCGCGTTTTCAAAAGCTTTCATAGAAGTATACACAATCAACGTATACAACTCAACGTTGAGCTTTTTTTTTTGCGTTAGAGCTTTTGAAAACGCGCGACAAGAAAACGCCAGTGTGGCCCCGGCCTTAACCTTCGAAATGCGCTAAACTTGGTCGTTGTAAATGCCATATAAGTTTCATTGCACGAAATCCTCTTTCTTGCTTTTCCAGACGATTGAGTGATGTCCGTCATGCTAGCTGCTTGGTCAATACTTTAACTTATGTAGTTCTGTATCGATCACAATGAAATATTGGTGGCGATTACATTTTCAATTGACGAAACAAAACGAAACATTTTCAATTAGTGAACATATTTTCGTAGCTGGAATGAATCTTTACATTCATTTGTGATGACAAATACCAGGTGGTCCAAAAACACTCACCCGATGTTGCTTTGTTATATTTTTTTATAAAATTGAACAGCATTATTTTTTTAAATGTTTATATTGATTTTTAAATTTTTTCTATTACTTTTTTTAAATGTTATCGGTCAAGTGGGCGCCACCATTGTTTATGATCATTTGGGATCTTTTTACCGCATTTTCCAATCTCTCTGGGTAGAACCTCCGGCAATAAGTTCTTCAACTCTTGTCGGATATTCTCTTTGAGAGCCCAGAGAGTCTGTGGGTTGTTCAATCTGGCAATCTTGCCGGAAACCTATTGTGCACTATTGACAACGGTTCACGGGTAATCTGCGCACCACTCCCACTAAGACACTGAATGTAATGTTGCATTTGTTGCCTATATAGTTTATAGGCAGAGAGCCTGCTATCAGTTTATCACGCCCAGGATAGGTATAACCTGGTTTTCTAATCTTCGCCGTTTACACCACCCAATTTTAGATTAAATTGGCATTTCAGGTGGCAACTCCGTGCTTAGACAAACTCCATGCCGAGACAAAATTATTGAATACGGCGGCGCTATAGAAAAATTAATTTGGTGGCTATTGGTTTTGGCAGTTTTGTACAAATTTGGAATGATTTTGAATTATCTGAACCTTTAAAATTTGATCAGTGGGTCAAATCGGGCCAGTTGATAAATTCGGTTCCCATTTCAAACCAATAACAGCCAATTATATCGGCAGAGGCGTGAGCTTCAAACAATTTTTGTCGATCGTCTTCCGTCTGTCAAACAGTTGATGTTTTGTATATGTTTTTATTACGGTTGCATTTTTTAGTAACTAACAGTGTTGTATCAAAAAGAACACCAGTTTAAAACTAAAACTTCTGTTTCAACAGATTAAAGTTGTCTATAGTCTTCTAGGTTAGCGCGGGTTAACGGAGTTAACCTTTGAAATGCTTTAATATTGTTCTTTGCAAATGCCGTATTGCAGATCAGAGTGTGTCGACAAAAAGTCGGTCCGACTTTTGATATCGTATGCCCTTTACACTACGAACAAGTCGGACCAACATTCATTTATCTCTGGTCGTCGATAAGGAAAGTTATGTCGCATTTAGACCGCAGTTTATCGCGACCAGGTTAGCGTTAATCTTGTTCAATAACCTTTGCCTTTTACACCACCCAATTTGAGATTAAGTTTACATTTCAGGTGGCAGCTTTGATCTTAGACCAATCTAGAACAAATCCGTGCCGAGACCAAATTATTGAAGACGGCGGCACAACAGATAAGTTAATTTGGTGGCTTTTGGTTTTGTCAGTTTTGTAAAAACTTAGGATGTTTTTGAAATAACTAAACCTTATAAATTGGATCAGTCTCGGTTCAGTTGGTCAAATCTGCTCACATTTTAAACCGATGAGAGCCAATTATACCGACGGCGGAGTGAGCTTCAAAAAAGTTTTGGTGGCGGCGACGTTTTCAATCGGCTTCCGTTTGGCGAACAGTTGATTTTTTGTGGCTGTTTAATATGGTTGCATTTTTGGTAAAAGCAGTGTTGCATCAAAATGTACACCACTCACAATGAGGTTAAAAATGTATCTTCAGTTTTCACAGATTAAATTGTATGAGCAATCTTCTGGGTTATCGTGGGTTAATCGAGTTACCCTTCGAAATTTTTTTTTTTTTTTTTTTTAGACCAGCACTCAGGGGATGCCCCCTATAAATGCAATGCATTGTGCTGGCGACGTAAATTTAGGTAGAGGAGGGTGGAAAGAGGGAGTAGTGCTCATTTACATTTGCCTTGAATCGCTGTATGTCACAATTGGCGGGAAATACACTTGCGGGAAGTTTATTCCACATACGGACCGTACGACTGAAGAACGAATTTTCTCTGTAGTGTGTTGTGCGATCGACTGGCCAATAGATAGTAAACGGATGGGAGTTCCTTGAAAGCCGCGTACCTCTGCCAAATGTCCTCACATCTGGTATAAGTTGACGGATGTCCGAGGAACACGCACCGTGAAAATACCGATAGAACAGTGTCACGCAACCCACATTACGCCGATGCTCAAGGGAGGCAATAGAGCTGGACACCCTACTGTCTCCTATCAACACCTTTGCTCTCCTTTGTACACGGTCCAGCAACTCCAAAGATGACTTTGGAGCACCTGCCCATATATGGGAGTTATATTCCATTCGCGGCCTGATGTAGGTGGTGTAGATATTAAGGAGATCAGATGGAGTGAAGTACTTCTTGCACCGCTTTAAAAAGCCTAGGCACTTCGATGCATCTTTCGACACTTCAAATACATGTTTTGCCCAGCGAGCATCACATTGTATTTTCATGCCCAGAACATCAAGAGCGTCTGATTCCTCAATATCCACACCATCCATAGATAATGACGATTCGACTGGGTCAGCTGTCCACTTGTGCGAAAGCAGACAGCACTGGGTCTTCCCCGCATTATGCGCTAATCTTGTTCGATGTAAATGCTATTATGCGATCTGTGAGTTTGTTGTTGGTAAAATATCTGAATCATTATTTATTTTTTGTAAATAAAGTTTTAATTTTATTTACATCTCATATTTCTATAAATTTATTCAAAAACACTTTCCTCTTAAACCCTTTTATTTTGAACTTCAGCTTACAATGGCTGATAAAACTAAACAGACAGTTTGTAAGAGAATGTAAGGTAAGGCAACTCTCAAAATGAGGCATGGTCGTAGTCGGTCATGGGACAGTGCTGGAAAGAACTCCCAATATTCATATATTTGTTGACTGCTTGACTTCTACATCGGAAATACCACGCTCTTATACCGGAAAGGGATTTCTGGGGCAAAGGAGTTCCTGGTATTCAGGAATATGTGAATTTCTATACGAATGGGTCGAAAATGAAGTATCAGGTAAGATATGGACTCTACTCTAGGGAACTAGGGACGTCTCTGTCTCCCAGGCTACTTAAACATTGTAGCTCAAAAAAAAAAATGGTACTACATCCGGAGAGCAGAGAGCTTCTCGCAACCAGTGAAACGCTCGCTTTCTAGTTTTACACTCACTGGTTGAGACCTACAGTTTTTTACACTGGTTTTGAACTGTATCTTGAGAAGCTTTTTGATGGCTAAGTATCCGATAGTGTCGCTATCACTAATCGAGGTGACCGTCGTCGAAGAAATGTAATGCACTGAAAGAATAACTCATCGTCGCATGGATGAAACATTTTCGACAATTATATTACGTTGCTCCAATGTAAAGTCTTGTATATCCGGCAATTTGGTACTCGCTGCAACGAAAAATTTCATACATAATTGCTTTGACAATTTTTCATTTCGTTGCTGCAACAACTTAATTTTCGTTCCAGCAACAATTTTATTTAATTTCAATTTTGTAGAAAAAAAAAACAGTAAGTGCATGAAATTTAAACTACTGATATTTGGTTTATCTGAAGCAACTTCTTCGCTGTAATTAATCAAATTCGCTGCAGGAACAACCATACTTTCATCGCAGTGACGAACAATTTGAGGTTGATGAACAATTTGCAGTTGATGAGCACATTTTCATTGCGGGATTGAAACTGTACGTTAGCTCACTTTCGCTGACATTTTCATCCCTGTGACGATGCTTTTCCGTTCAGTGTGGGGACAGAGCGGGGATCAAACTCACGTTCTCATGTAGAAGAGCCGCGCACACTAACCATTGCCTTTTTTTTGGCTTTTATGGAAGTGACCGGCTGGCTGTTAATATCTTCACTGATAGTCAAGTGATAATCAAGTACTCGGATTCATTGCTCCTGCACTGAGCATTTGCCCGAGAATACCGCAGGTGGCTTAACAGCGGCATGATATTTCCCGCATTTGGGTGTCAGGGCACAGAGACCTTCCGAAGAACTGCAGAGCGATTGAGCTAGCCAGACTAGAGACTGCCTCACATGTTCTACAGGCATTGAAACCTTTCGCCATGCCCCTGGAGACTTGTAAACATAACCCGCAAGAAAGCTCCATATGATGATGCACGAGAGATAAGTGAGGGGCACGGATTGTGTACGCACAAGTCCAATCTGACCGTCAGTGGATAGCACGAGATCCATGAACCTTCTGTCTCTCTGTACGCTCAAGGTACGCGCTGAAAAATATCGGCCTCAGAAACATATTGCAGGAAACATGTCCATGTTTGCAAGCACTGTTTTCATGAATTGAAGATTTGCTGCCCTATTGTTTCCTAGTCGTCTTTCTAGTATTTGTTTTTAGCGGTTTTCTACAAAAAATCCACATTTGATTCTCACAAACATATATAAATCATAGTGTCTCAAACATGTTATATTGAATAGCAAACACAATGTGTTTGGGCACAAGTATAGTATATTTGCGACAAGCTACAAACACGTTATATTTGCATCCAAATAGCAAAAACGACAGATTTTTTAGCGTGTATCAATGCTTGTTTAAATTTTAACGGTACACTGTCGGAGTGGTAGACATGCGACGAGATTAAAGATCAGAACAAGTGTCTTCGGTAGAAGCTGAACCGATGATGATGAGGAAGAATCCACTGAAAATGTTCTCTTCACGTATCCAGCAATAGCTGGTAGGGTTATGTCTACTATGATATCCAACCTATGTAAAGACCAAGGGAAATTAATTTAGATAGGCGTATACAAGACCTTAAGTTTCTTGGAGTTAATTGGGAGGTTTTCGTCATTCGACTGCCACCAACGCCTTAAATAACCGGCCACTGCTAATTCTTCATCAATTTTCATCAATAATTCTTTATCGCTCACCAGTCACAATAACCATGTTACCCACGGTATCCTAGAAAAAATAAGGCTGAATGAATTTGAATACCGGGATTTTGAGTGAATATAGTGCCTCTTCGAGAGGGTACGTGGATTCCCATTGCACCAGAAGCGTAATTTTTTCTTGTTCACGTATTCGTTCAAATGAAAATGGGCTACGTCACTCATGATAAATGCCGGATAAATGATAGATGCGATAGACGGTCTGCGGATAGTAGCTGATGGACTACCTGCACTTTGTTAGGGTACATCTTCAAGTCTTTTACTACAGCAAGCTCCAGAAACGGAGAAGTATTTGGCAATTAGAAATTAGAATATCTTCCAGTCGACGTTGCAGGCAGACGGAAATAGCCAATTTAAATGAACACTGCATGCTGAAAAATCGGTCAGTTTTTGTTGTTTGGGTGCAAATATAACGTGTTTGTAGCATGTCGCAAATATAGTATGTTTGTGTCCAAATACATTGTGTGTTACCATTGCATATTACATGTTTGAGGCACAATGATTAATAGATTATAATATATGTTTTTTTGACCCAAATTTGGATTTGTTTGTTGAAAACTGCTGTAAACAAAAACGTGACATACAACAAAGAAACAAATAAGCAGCAGATCTTGAATTCATGAAAACAATGATAGCAAACATATACATGTTTTCTGCAATATGTTGCTGGGGCCGTTTTTTCAGCGTGTGGAAAACTAAATTCGGATTTAAATTGAATAGCAATTAAATAACTGCGTATTGAAATGGTTTCCCATTACATCTCATTAAGGGTTTGTAGGGACAGTTTCTCACAACAAGTGAGCTATGGGCTTTCTAGTTTTACACCTATACGCTGAAAAATGTCGGCAACAGCAATATATTGCAGGAAACATGTACATGTTTGCAAACACTGTTTTCGTGAATTGAAGATCTGCTGCTTTTTTGTTTCTTTGTTGTCTGTCTCGTATTTGATTTTAGCGGTTTTCAACAAATAACCCACATTTTGGTCTCAAAAACATATATTATAGCCTATAAATCATTGTGTCTCAAACATGTTATATTGAATCATAAACACAATGTGTTTGGGGACAAGTATAGTATATTTGCGGCAAGCTACAAATCCGTTATATTTGCACTCAAACAACAAAAAAAAGTCAAATTTTTCAGCGTGTACTGATTGGGATCTACAGTTTTACACCAATTCCGATCGCAATTTTGAAAAGCTTCTTTCATGGCTAAATATTCGATAGTGTCGCCCTCACGAAGCGAGGTGAAGGTGACTACCGTCGAAAGAAATGTAAGGTGGTCAGAGCAGGTATCGAACCAACATTATCATGTACAAGAGCCTCGCACACGAGCATTGCACCACCGACGGCAATGACTGCGACTTTAAATATCAAACCAAATTTCGATTTTCCCCCATAATTTTGCCAAATTTTGGACTATTTTTTTGAAATTTTGTGAGTTGACATCCCTGTATGGTACTCTTGCACTTGCCACGTTGTGTTGTCTCTACGAGAATATAGAACGAGTCCTGTGTTGTGGGTAGGTATATTTTTTTTTGGGATGGCATCTCCTTGTAGTTAAGTAATAGTAGTTGTGCGTACTATGTACGTTGTTGCTGCAGATGTCTTGTCTCTGCCTACGGATTCTGTGCGTTTTTTTACGTGTCGGGCCTATTTTTCCACCTCCGCTGGGAGGCAGTTGAAAATACAACAACATGATTTTTTACTTCCAACGCAGTGTGCGTTTTGCTCGGTAGTGTTGTAGTGGTAATGGGTGTAGTTGGGCTAGGATATGATTAGATAGGGTAAAGTTTGTTAGCATTGACGAAGTATACGAGGCTTAGCTACTAGTTAGATGGTTGTTTGATGTAGGCAATGAAAATTATAAATGCGTGCAAGGCAGGAAACTGATACAGTATTACATTGGAAGGATTTTCATTAAGTGAACGCATTCGAGCGGAAAGTATAGTTTTAATGTTATTTAACTGGTTTAAAACTGTACTAGAATGGGGAACGTACATATATACATTTTGATTGGATTACTTAAGTAAAGACACTTTCTTTCCATTTTTAGGTTCTTTACTTTCCATTTTTAGGTTCTCTTTCTGCAGTTTATTAGGGTACTTTTAGAGTATTCAAAATCGAAACCGGTTAATGGAAATTCTCAAATTTTATGCGGGCCTTTGGGAAAATACGACGTACTTCAAAGAACCGGGTTATTTCACCGGTTGATTCATGTCGATGAACCAAAGTTTTCGGGGCTTAACGCAATTTTATAGAGTTGATTTTATAATAGAGAGTTAAGAATCTTGTCTGTTTCGGTCTATGTTTTAAGTAACAATATTTGAAATAATTTCCCGGTTGACGCATTCCATCAGAATTTGCATTGGAACTTGTGGCTTCGAATTATGTCTACAAGTTTGTCATTCGCGACATTCGTCTTGTTTGAGAGAATGGAAGTAACAGTTAAAAATCTTGTCTGTTTCGGTCTATGTTTTAAGTAACAATATTTCAAATAATTGCCCGGTTGATGCATTCCATCAGAATTTGCATTGGAACTTGCGGCTTGGAATTATGTCTACAAGTAACATTCAAAAGATCAGAAAAGTGATGATTTATACACTGAAATAAAAACGCGTCGTCGCATGGATGAACATTTTCGTTAATGTTTTTACGTTTTTATAGTGAAAAGTGTCGTATATCCGACAATTTGGTAGTCGCTGCAACGAAAAATTTCATACTTGACTTCATTGACAATTTTTCATTTCGTTGCCTGCAACAACTTACTTTTCGTTCCTGCAACAATTTTATTTAATTTGAATTTTGTAGAAAAATGGGTTGAAAATTAAAAAAATAGGCATGAGTGACACTATTGATATTTGGTTTATCTCTTACCATTTGTAGTTTATATTTATTATCTATTTATTTTGGAGGTTTGTCATACATAAGGGGTTTTTCAATAAGAGCGCTATAAGTTTTTTTCAATAAAACAAAACGTTCGATGCCATTAGGTACGGAACTCGATTTCTTTTGCATGGCCACCACGGGCACGCTTGCAGAAGTCCAGACCCTGAACCCAATTTTCGACGGTTTTCACGTTCGATATTCGTAGCAGTTCATCAATCGTCGCTGGCTTGTTGGCGTAGACCATAGACTTGACGTAGCCCCACAGGAAATAATCTAACGGCGTCAAATCGCACGACCGAGGCGGCCAATCGACTGGGCCATTTCGTGAGATAAAACGTTCACCAAACTTGGTTTCCAATAAATTGATTGTAGCATTCGCTGTGTGGCTTGTGACGCCGTCCTGTTGGAACCACATGTCCTCTAAGTCCATATTATCCAATCGGTTATCATTGAACGGTAGCGATTCGCATTCACAGTAATGTGCCGGTCTTGATCATCACGGAAGAAGTACGGCCCAATGACGCCACCGGCCCATAAACCGCACCAAACCGTATTTTTTTCGGAATGAAATGATGACTCATGCATTACGTGTGGATTGCTGTCTGACCAATAACGCATAATTTGCTTATTGACGAAACCATTCAGCCAGAAATGAGCCTCATCGCTGAAGATGATTTTCCGATGAAAATCCGAATCATTTTCAAGTTGTTGCTCAGCCCAATTCACGAATATACGACGCTTATGGTGGTCAAGCGGCTTCAGTTCTTGCGTCAATTTGATCTTGTAAGGATGTAGGCCAAGATCTTTTCGCAAAATTCGCCACAACGACGTCACAGAGATGCCCAACGCTTGAGAACGACGTGTGAGAGACACATATGGGCTTTCTTGAACTAAAGCCTCAGCGGCAGCAATATCCTCAACACTGCGGGCACTTCTTTGTGTCACTGGCACTGGAACATTTTGTACTGTGTGATTCAAATTTTTCCACTAGACGCTCAATTGTTGATCTGGTAGGACGATTACGACGACCATACACTGGACGTAGCGCTCTTAAAGTTGAGGCCACTGACTCCAAATTTCGGTAGTAAATTTTAATAATTTCGACTCGTTGTTGGCTCGTCCATGATGAAATGGCAAACCTTACTGAAGGGAAATGTCAAAAGAGCGGGGAAAAATATGGTGTCGTTTGCTGTCCCTATCGATTTACTTTTGTAGCGTCTCTGTTGAAAAACCCGTTATGTACATTTGTGCGGGCAGTCGAAGTCAATGAAAACGAAGAAGTCAAAGAAACAAAGTGTTTCAAGTACGACGAACATAAAAGATAACAATTCAACGTACAGTCAAATGAATCCAATCGAATTTTAACAAATTTGGTTAAAATAAATAAAAGAGCAGTTAAAGAAAATGCTTGCAGAGCGATCACTGGCTTAATGACGGGGAGATTTGGCGGTACAATTTAATATCAAAACCCTCAACACAACAACAATTGCATGGCTTAACAAAACAATGATGTGGCTTTATGTTAAAGGAGTAGAGCATAGGGGAGTAGAGCTTATGTTAATGGTAAGTACAGACGTAGATATGTACATAGTTTCTTAAATATAAATCTTAACAATAAATTTCTCGTATATGTTTTTAATTGCAGGAATATGACGGCCTCTCAACCCCTCGACTACCACAATCTTCTCCAGAGGAGTGTTTCAACATGGAATGAATATTGTCTATTTAACAAATAGAATTTCGAAAACAAAAATTCAAATTTTTTTTATTAAAACACCTGCAATGTAATACAAACAGTATATTTATGTACAATTGTCAATATATAATTTCAAACACACGTCAAAACATTCATTACAGCAATGAAACAAAATCATTGTTGTAATGAAACATATTCATTACAACAATGACTCAAATTCGTTGCACCAATGAAACAAATTCATAGCAGCAATGAAACAAATTCATAGCAGCAATGAAGCAAGTTCCTTGCAAGAAAGCAACCTATTCATTGCAACAGTGAAACAAATTCATTGCAGCAACGAAACAAATTCGTTGCAATAATGAAGCAAATTCATTGCAGCAACAACCATATTTTCACCACAGTAACGAACAATTTGCAGTTGATGAACACATTTTCATAGCGGGAATGAAACGTTACGTTAGCTTACTTTCGATGACAAAAGTTGTTGGGGCGATGAACATTTTCATCCGTGTGACGATGCTTTTCCGTTCAGTGTACGACATTTGTTATTACATTCAATATTGAAATGTCCGAGCGTTTGGTAATTTTTTTTAAATAATTTTATTTTCCAATATTTCGCTGCCCTTTGGGTAGCATCGTCACGAAGATAAACACAATTAATAATAAATAAATATTTAATATTTAAAAAAAAACGACCAAATGCTTGAGCATATTAATTTTGAATATTCAAAACAGCCTTAACGCTCCGAGTCTAAACAAGAACATTTTTGAGTTTCGTCTCACTTTTGAACACTCTGGAGTAGATGTAATTTGCATTTCTCAAACTTGGTTAAAGAATCTACGAAAGATAGTTTTCTCATACTTCAGGGTTATGCTCTTTAGCGAGAAGATAGGGTTCGGCATGGTGGTGGAGTGTCCATATATGTAACATCATATGTTAGATCTAAATTGTGTGAAAGGTCAGTAGAGGTTGAGTCTGTGGAATTCTAGATTGTTGAAATTTTATCCTGTGATGCGGAAATATTGATTGGTAGTGGTCGTCGTCCAAAACGTAATATTGGCTTTGAAAACTGGTTCAATATGAATGAAACTTTGACGGATGATGGAGTATATTTCTTTGTTGTTGGGCTTCAACTTGAGATCAATTTCGAATAGTGCATAGGGCTCCTTTATCCCTTTTCTCTGAATATTCTAAATATTAGTCACTTCATGGCCGAGTTCAAGAGCTAATTTTTGTAATCTTTTATGTTCACTGAAGGGTGCATAATTCTGTGACCTACTTCAAAGGGACGTTCTTCACTGAGTTTGTACACACTGAAAAATCTGAATTTTTTGATGTTTGGATGCAAATATAACGCGTTTGTAGCTTGTAGCAAATATACTATACTTGTGCCCAAACATATTATGTTTGCTATTCACTATAACATGTTTGAGACACAATGATTAATAGGTTATAATATATGTTTTTGAGACCCAAATGTGGTTTTTTTTTGCTGAAAACTGCTAACAACAAATACGAACCAGAAAACAAAGAAAAAAACAGCAGTAGATCTTGAATTCATTACAACAGTGCTTGCAAACACGTACATGTTTCCTGCAATATGTTGTTGGGGCCGATATTTTTCAGCGTGTAAGTTAAGAACACTGTTTTCGTGTTGATTGTGAATAGACCAAAATAAATTAGTTGTGTTTGACTTGACTTTCTTCATGCTGGGATACAATATTTTTAGGCATAATTTTCACCTTCTGGTTTCTCAGGCTTCTAAATAAAACTGATCTTTTGCTATTTCATTTAACAAAGAAATGAAGTCTGAATGTTGGAGACGTTATCCAGTAATATAGGAGGTGGTTTAGAGATTCGTTCATTATTGGGGATATTCTGACTTTCAACTCCTTGGAGAGAGGCAAAGCGATTTGAAGTCGAAATGTCTTTACCGACTTTTTGGCTTTTGACTTTTTATGCTGTTTTTGAGTTCCATTTTTATAATCAGGACTCTCTCTGGTCCTATTTTTGTCAGAAACAGTTTGCCATTGCCTTTCCGTTGGTGGCTCGAAATAACCTACTTCGCTATTTAGCTTTCTTTATCAGTTGCGTATGTTTCTGAACGAGCCTGGGAATGAGATGTTGTTCGTGAATTAGCCAGAGGTATATGTACGTTCACACTGAGATTGGTGAAAATATTGAGCAATAGCACGGAAAAACAGAATTGTTAAAATCAAATTCTTACAATTCTATGAATAAAATTCTGGAATTCAAATATTAATTTCTTGAAATTGAAGAAAAAATTCTTGAAATCAAAATACTTTGCTTTCTAGATTTTCAAATTGAAATTATTTGATTTTACAACAAAATATTTTTGCTTAATCAGCTAAATGTTTCACAGCTAGTTCAAATAGAAAACTTCGTTAATGAATTCTAAAATCAATTCAAACATATTTGTTAAAATTTTTTCTGAAAGCCAGAAATATTTCTTTAATTTGACTAATTTTAATTTTTGTTATTCGTTGAAAATTCAAAATTTATGAATAATATTTGAAATTTTAATTCGTTAATCAATACATAAAATTAATTAAACCAAGGAATGTTTTTGTTGAATCAAAGATTGGCAAATAGAATTCTTTGAAAATAAGAATTAAAGATTTGTAATATTTACAATCAAAACCCGTAGGATGAAAAACAACAAACCTTGTTTTGTTACATCAGATAAACTATTTCTATGACTCAGAATTATATAAAAAATTCCTTGAAATCGGAAGCGACATTGTCCGATACATAGTATTTTTTTTTCTGTGAGGCTGTGGTTGGAAGTTTTTCAATTTGAGGAGATCTATGTCTTTCCGTAGTTGGAAACATACAGTCTCATAATATTTATTTTTTTCAAGAAGTTAAGAGTTACTTTTCTTCAAGTCTTGGAGTTTACTAACCCCGAATAAAGATAATCTCTGAGTTCTGACTTCGAGTGGGACGCCATCTAAAGGGTGTCTCAGTAAGAATGAGTTTTTTAATTTTAAAATAAAAACACGTATTTTTTAAGATGGTTACGAATTTTTTAATAGATTGTAAAGACGACATGTTCCGATTAAGTATGGAATAAAATATCGGTCAAATGGCCCCAACGGCTCTCATGACAGGCCATTACTTTTTCCATGAAAAAGAATTGAATTGAATTTTTCACAGATACGTGGCTGTATCTCACCGATGACGTGTTGGATCTCGGATTTGAGCTCAGGAATTGTTTCTGGTTTATTCACATAAATCTAAGATTGTACAAAACCCTAAAATAAAAAATCGCACGGCGTTAAATCGTATGATCTTGATGGCCAGTTTACATCATAATTTCTTGAGATAATTTGTTCTGGAAATCGCTGCTGCAATAAGTCGTCTCACTGAAACCACATGTCGTCCAGGTACCTGCCGTCCAGTTGAGGCCACAAGAACTCTGTCATCATGTTCCTGTATCGAATGCTGTTCAAAGTCACTGCAATTTCAGCCTCATCTTCAAAAAAGTAAGGCCAAATCGCACTATCGTTTACAGCAGCATTGTTTCCCAGAGACCGACCGGTACGTAGACGCACAGGACTCTTACTGTCCATAACCGAGCCAGCTTCTTCAAATTTGTTGACCACTTTTCGAATGGTTGACACATTAGGTGCACTTTCTCGACTGAAAATTCTTCGAAGTGTGCGAACGGTCTCAGCATATGATAGCTTTCCAAATTTCTGTAATAAGTTTTAACAATTATAAAGCGTTCTTATTTCGTAAAGCGCTCCATTTTTAATAATCGGAATAAATATATATATATCTTCAAAAATTTAAGACCCAATCACGCCGCCTGAACAAAATCCGCACCAGACAGTTGCTCGTTGTGGGTGCATTTGTTTCTCATGGATTGCATGAGGATTTTCTGAGCCCCAAATTCGACAATTTTGTTTATTCACGAAGCCATTCAGATGGAAATGCGCTTCATCGGAGATGACTTTTTTGAAAAATTGTCATTGACTACACGTTACTCCATTACACATTGCAGAAATTGCCGGCGCTTTCCATAGCCTGCTGGTTTGAGCTCCTGAGTAAGCTGAATTTTGTACAAATGAACGCGTTGTACGCGCGTTTTGTCAAAATTTGCTGGGTAGTGCTTCGTGAAATTTGAAGTTATTGAGAACGATGTCGAATTGATGTTTTCGGGTTTTCAGCGACACTCGATTACAGCAGCAATGTTTTCAAGAGACCGACTGATACTTTGACGTACAGGAGGCTTACTGTCTATAACCGACCTAGTGCCTTCAAATTTTTGACCACTCTTCGAGTGGTTGACACATTAGGTGCACTTTCTCGACTGAAATTTCTTCGAAGTTTGCGAGTGGTCTCAGCACAACTATCCACATTTTTATAATATTTTTTCACAATTATAATAATCGGTATAAACATGTGTATGTGACAACTGCCAAATTTCAGAGTTGCTACTTCCGCAAAGGAAAATACACTAAATTTAAATAGTGCAAACTTACTGAGAAACCCTTTACATTGCAATATCAGCAATGTACTATTTATTGTTCATGCACAACGTTGACATACATAAAAGCTAATTGCTATGAAAGTCTAAACACCTGGCGGAACAGTGGTGATTTGTGGAGAGAGAATGGTGATTTGTGGTGAGAGAATGAGAAATAAGATGTAAACAGTAGATGATAAACGTATTTTGGTTTTGGTATTTTATATTTTAGGACTTTAATCTCTTAAGATTACCACATGAATATTTTGACCAATAAAAATTTACCGAGAGAATAAATCCTCACGGGATATACGGAACTATTCGAAGAGTTTATCTGGGTATTTGTTATATATATGCAGAGCGCGATTTAAAGGCGACCGTCACTTGTAAACACACTGAGAGTAAAGTCCTTAAGGAACGCCCTAACTTATTGCCACCATCCGTAAATAAAGGCGACTGAAAATAAAGACAATAAGACCATGAACAGAATCTATGAGCACCAAGACGTAATTTACGTCGTCTGCCCTGGCCACCACATTAAGATTACCCTAGGAGATTTTAATTTTAAATTTAATTCTAATGTCTGTGAAACAACTTTCCACAACCAGTGAACTATGCGCTTTCCAGGTTTACACTCACTGTTGGGGAGCTACTCTTTTATACCGGTTCTGAATGGTATTATGAGAAGCTGTTTCATAACTAAATACTAGTGTGAGTAACCGCCTTAAGACAAACCATGGTACAACCATGGAGAAACCATGACTAGTGATGAAAGAACGCTGCACGCATGGCAATGCTTCAGTCAGTCGCAGTGGCAGTCACGACATAGCGGTCTATCGATAAAAAAAAAGAATTGCAAAACGTTCAATAAGGCGATAGACAACAGTCCCGAAATCGTCAGAGTGGTCGAATCTAAACCAAATAGTAAAAAGTCGCAGTAACGGTCACGTCTCAGGGCCCGCTACTGTAAAAATAAAGACGGAAATATGTGGGGCATATGGAGAGATTATTTCTCTGCATTACTTGCCCCACTAGAATCTAATGCAGATGAGAGAGTTAAAGTATTGGAGGCGTTGTTGTCGATTGCCCCCTCCTAATGTAGATGGGCTTAAATACAGCAGTGCCACAGGTAGCGACGGAAAACCGATGTATTTATTTAAGGCTGGTGGCGGTGAGCTGATAAGATGCAGGGACCAGCTCATATGCAAAATTTGGTTAGATGAATGCATGCCCAGCGATTGGAGTCTGTTCTATACCCCATATTTAAAAAAGGTGACTCATATTTCTATGCCCACTTCCACGGAATAAGCGTTTTATCCGTAGCATATAAGGTTCGCGGTGCGAAAGACTAAAACCAATTATCGCTGACCTGAATGGACCATACCAGTGTGGATTTAGATTTGGAAAATCAACAACTGACCTGATTTTCACGATACGTCAAATACTGCAGAAGACCCACGAAAAACAATTCGACACCTATCATTAATTTGTCGATTATAAGACGGCCTTCGATAGCCCGATAGGGAAGAAACTCGACGAATCAATGTCTGTGCTTGGTATTCCTGCAAAACTCATACGCCTTTGCAGGATGACCTTGACGAACACCAAATCCGCAGTGAAGGTTGGTAAGGATATTACAGAACCATTCGAAACTAAGCAAAGGACTCAGGCAAGGCGGCACCCTATCGTGCGATCTCTTTAACATCTTAATGAAGATTATTATGAGAAAAACTGCAGTCAACATGAATAAAACCGTCAGCAGCAAAAGTCACATGCTGCTCGCGTATGCTGATGATATGATATCATTGGGCGTACAACGAGAGAAGTTACTGCGGTGTTTTAGAGAATTGAGAAGGAGTTAGCAAAAGTGAACCTGAAAGTAAATGAGGGTAAGGAAAAATTAATGGTTTCAACGAGCAGTGCGTCCACGCGATTAGGACAACGCGTGAACGTGGTTAATCGTTAATTTCGAGGTAGTGAACGAATTTATATACCTCGGATCTGCCGTAAACAAAAATAACAACGTCAGCCTTGAGATCAAGGGTAGAATTTTTATTGCGAATAGATGTTAATTTGGAATAAGCAAGCACTTTAGAGATAAACCCGTCTCTCGAGTAAGAAAAGTCCAGCTACACCAGACTCTCATACAACGTATCTTGCTTTATGGCGCAGAATCCTGTGTCTTATCGTAAGCAGATGAAACATCTGTAGGAGTCATCGAGAGAAAAATACTCCAAGAAATGTATGGTGCACAACGGCGAGTATCGGCGAAGCATGACCCTGAAAAATAACGACCTCTCTAACATATTCCCACAAACATATTCTGCTGGAACCATGTATATGTTTGGAACACACTTCAAACATTAATATGTTTGCAAGTCCCAAACTCACTTGTGTTTAAATGTAAACAACATCATGTTTACTGGGAAACATGTCCTTTCCAGTTTCTTTTATCAAAATCGTTTCTCACTTTGGTAGCACACATACATATATGCGAAACACATACACAAAACCCAAAGTAACATCACAAACCATTTAAGTGTCCGAGCGTTTGTTTATTATTTTTCACTGATCAAGCGCTTTTGATATCATCTGTCCGATGAACCATTGACTGAATACATGAAACTAAAACGCAATAAATCATCAAAAGAAGAAACACTGACACATTCAGGAATATTTGTGACTCACTGGCTGAGAGAATGATGCAAAATTACAGAAACACACTTACAAGATATATACACTCGTTGTCCCTCTTTTATTATCTTGCTCTCCAGAGAGCATAGACAGTGCAACAAACACAGCTGTATTTGTATCACAAACATAAATATATGTGGGTCGCAACCACATATATTGTAACATATTAATCATTGTGGCTCAAACATGTAATATTGAATAGCAAACACAATATGTTTGGACACAAGTATATTATATTTGTGACAAGCTCCAAATATACTCTATATTTGCATCCAAACAACAAAAAGAAAACTAGATTTTCAGCGTGTATGAGCTACGTAGATAAGCGGATCAAAATAAGGCGAGTGCGATGGCTAGGCCATATCAGTAGAATGGTTGAAGAGGAACCAGCACGAAGGGTTTTCAAAACCGAACTCGAAGTAAGATGAAAAATAGGAAGACCAAGACTCCGCTGGAGGTATCTGGTTGACGAAACCCTGTGTATACTTGATATTGCCAACTGGAGAGATAAAGCAAAAGATCGAACTGATTGGCGATATATATTATCTTCGTTTTGTAAGGTCCCTGCCCCGAGTTTGTTCGAGACCGTATCAGTAAGCAAGTAAGTTTTCAACAAACAAAACCACATTTGAGTTACAAAAACATATATTGTAACCTATCAATCAGGCTACGGCCCATAATCCAGCTGTTAGTGGCCGTTTCGGACAAAATTAGAATGAGACGATCATTATAGGTCAACAAAACCTATGATGCCGTTCGATGCTTAGAACTGAAAATTGGATGTATAGAAATTTGCCGCAATGGCAAACAGGTTCGAAATAGTTGGAACCATAGAAGTAGGCTCGAACTTCAAGGTCAGCCTACTGAATTTGTTTCGTACATATTCTAATATTTTTGCAAATGTGTACCTTAAAATAATAGAATAACTATTAACTTCTATTCCGTTCCCACCTTCTGATACCTCCCACACTTTTGTTCCATTGAGCACAATAATAGTTTACGCATGTTATTCATATTTGTTGGCCCATTGTTGTAAGTAATTTGAGTGGGTGTTCGTGAGAGAGTAATGACAAAGGACCTTTGGGGAAAGAGTGTACTATAAAGGTCCACAGGAGCTGTGTAAGTGTGTGTGTGTTTGCATGTTCCAACGTGGAACCTCACACTCCACCACTGCACATTGTTGTGCCTAATCATTAATTAGCTGCGACGTCAACAGCGTCGCAAAGGAAACTAAACACAAATAGCGTTGATTATATTCTCTGATACGACCCGGGCACATACACATACATACATTCGCCCACATCCTCTTCGCCCGGGGCCTCTAAGAGTGAAAGTTGCGTTTACAACAATAACTACGAAGGGAAATAGCTACAACAACAATATAGCAGCATCACTACCAACATAATGGTTTCAAGTCCATTTGTTATGCTTGTCTCTGCCATCAGTCAAAATAACTGCCACCATGGACAGAAGACTGGTGACTGAACAACTAACTGACTGTCTGTCTATATCGATATATAGTGTTATTCCATGCGCTGGGACTCGAAACGGTCCTTGGCATCCGAAACAAGTACTAAATTCTCACTTGAAGCCACATCTAATGTGCATGACATGGCATCATGGTTTCTGGAATTGTGGAGCGGGTATCCCCCGTCGCCGTTTTTTGTTATCATGACTTTGTATCCTTAAATGGGATAACAGATACTTTCCAATACATCTAACTCGTCCTTTTGACATCTACAGTAGCGACAACACAAGAGCTTGATGATTATAATTGCATTCATTTTATAATTTTACTTGGGGTTGCTAATACTCCTGCTGCTGCCACTCATTGTTCGTCGATGTTATTAACGACTAAGGGTTATGGAAGAAGTTTGAATGAATTTTTGGAACAACTTGTTTCCACCACAATTGAAAGGACCTGATTAAAAAAGTCAGTTCATTGTATGACTGTTATTGTAACAATTCACAGTTTTCCAGGTCCCACTAATATTGGTATAAAATCAGATTGACGTCTATTAACCTCGTTGTTGTTTTTGGAATTAATTACAAATATTTAAGAGGTTGTGGATCAATAAAAATACATTTAGATATCTAAAGGCAATTGTTAGCATGGGTTCAAAACAATTTTATATTAACAGCAAAGTCTAGTTGCTGCCTACCACATGCTGAACAAAAAACGACCCCAGCAACATATTGCAGGAGCTATGTACAGAGTGTGTCAGTAAGAATGCACTTTTTCATTTTAAAACAAAATCACATATCTTTCGAGAAAGTTTCAATTTTTTTATTGGATTATAAAGAAGACATGTTCCGATTAAGTATGGAATAAAATATCCGTCAAATGGCCTCCACGCATCTGATGTCAGGACATTTCTCTTTCCAAGAAATTTTCCATGACTTTTTCACAGATATGTGGCTGTATCTCACCGATGACGTGTTGCATCTCGGATTTGATCTCAAAAATTATTTACACATAAACCCGAGATTTCACAAAACCCCAAAGAAAGAAATCGCACGGCATTAAATCGCATCATTTTGGTGGCCAGTTGGCATCAGAATTTCTTGAGATAATTTGTTCTGAAAATCGTTGCTCCAATAAATCGATTGTTGCATGCGCGGTGTGGCAGGAGGCGCCGTCTTGCTGAAACCACATGTCGTCCAGATCCATGCCGTTCAGTTGAGGCCACAGGAACTCCGTTATCATGTTCCGTTCACCGTTACTTCATCTTCAAAAAAGTAAGGCCAAATCGCACTATCGTTTACAGCAGCAATGATTCTCAGAGACCGACCGGTACTTTGACGCACAGGAGTCTTGCTGTTCATAGCCGAGCAAGTTTCTTCAATCTTTTTGACCACTCTTCGAAAGGTTGCCACATTAGGTGGACTTTCTCGACTGGAAATTCTTCGAAGTTTGCGAGTGGTGTCAGCACAACTATCCACATTTTTATAATATTTGTTCACAATTATAACGCGTTGTTGTTTCGTAAAGCGCTCTATTTTTAATAATCGGAATAAACATATGTGACAGCTGTCTAATTTCAGAATGACACTGAAATTAAAAAGTGCAGTCTTACTGAAACAACCTTTATATTTTTGGAACATCCATATACTTATGTGCAAGCACTGTTTTTATGAATTGAAGATCTGCTGTTCTTTCGTTTCTCCGTTGTCTGTCACGTTTTTGTTTTAAGAAGTTTTCAACAAACAAAGCCACATTTGGGTCACAAAAACATATATATTAACCTATTGATTATTGTGTCAACAACGTGTAATATTGAGTAGCAAACACAATGTGTTTGGACACAAGTATACTATATTTGCGACAAGCTACAAACCCCTAAAATTTGCATCCAAACAACAACAAAAGACAGATTTCGTGCATACAGCAGCCATGTTGTCTGGTATTAAAGCAAATATACTGCCGTAACAACAAACAGTTTGCAAATTCTCATGCAGCTTTATTTAAACTTAATTGCTAAACAACAAACACATGTTGGCTGTTTTAGCAGACGTATTTGCTTTCCCTGTGGCCGTCGGTGGTGCAATGGTTAGTGTGCGCGGCTCTTGTATATGAGAACGTGGATTCGATCCCTGCTCAGACCACCTTACATTTCTGTCGACTACGGTCACCTCGCTTAGTGATGGCGATACTATCGAGTACTCAGCCATGAAAAAGTTTCTCAAAATACCGTTCGGAACCGGTGTAAAACTGTAGGACCCAATCAGGGAGTGTAGAAACTAGAAAGCGCACTGATTGTGAGAAACTCTCCTCAATCCCTTCATGGGCTGTTTTTTTTTGTTTTTTGCTTTTCGTATTTCAAAAGCTTTTTTTTTCAATTCTTACTAACATATTTTTTTGAGTGTATACGAATTGATAAATTGATAAGTGCGACTTTTGCAATACAGTTTCACATACGCGTTTCCAGTTTCGACTTTTTATTTTAAGTCAGGTTGGTTAGGTTGGGATGTAAAAAATAATACGAATTATTTGTGTCTCGATCCATGAGTCATTTCTTGGCAAACTCGTAGGGCAAGGTAGGCCTGTTCAGGAACGTCAAGTTTTCTCTAGGAAATTCGTGCTGCGTACAAATTTCCTCAGTAGTTTAAAATCCATTCGCTTTAGATTATTCAGACTAGGTATAGTACCTCCTGAGAGATGTTGGTGTCTTAATTCTAAAAAGGCAGGAAAATAGAGCTGAAGGTATTCCATCGTACACTCATTTTTATGTTGATGTGCCTGCAAGTGGGGTGTCTAATTAGAACTCCCACGAATCGCCTCAGTTCGAGATTACCCAGCTTTATAAGTTCTCTGGCCTTGTTCTCATCCGGGTCGCCACCCACGATCTTTGCCGTTCTGTTCCCGTCTGATGCGTTCTAGAATCATATAAGGGAAATTCTAGGCCAATGTTGAAGTTCGGTCTTTATGGCCTAGAAAGGGGACTAAATTCAGATGTGACATCCTCATGAAAAACTCCTGAAAATACAGTTTGGAACCGCTGTAAAATTTGACTAGTGATTGTTTGAAAATAGGTTGTAGAATTGTAGTTGCCAGAGCCGAACTGAGAGTATCACAACTGGATTTAGTAACCACAAGTAAAGCTAGGCTAAATAAATCTGTTTTCATAATTGATTGGGTTGTGGCAAGTAAATCTTTAATTATATGTTGGCCGGGACTTCAAAAACGGTTGGAAGTGGTATGTAAAGGATAATGTGCTTCCCTTAAGATTACCCCATATAAAGTTCATTATTCCTTGCTTTGTAATTAATTAGGAGAATATAGGAAAACCAATCATTAATAAAATATAAAACAATTCTCACTAAAAACTTTTTTAATTAACAGAAAAAATATTTCAAAATTCAATTGTGTCACCCTCTAAATTCTACCGTGGGAACCCCTAATTCTGTTGTGACAATCTCTAGATCGGTTGTGAAAACATCCAATTCTGTTGTGACAACCTTTAATACGGCTGTGACAACTTCTACCTCTACTGTGGCAACATCCACCCGATTGAATGAGATTGTGAACGTTGATAATCGTTATAATTTAGAGGTAGTGAACCAATTTATTTACCTCGGATCTGCCGTGAACGAAAGCAATAACGTGAGCCTGGAAATCAAACCTAAAATTGTTCTTGAAAACAGATGTTATTTTAGGCTAAGCAAGTAATTCAGAGATAAGACCCCCTCTCGAGAAACGAAGGTCCAACTATATCAGACTCTCGTACACCTGTCTTGGGTCATATTGCATGCTGATAAAACATCGTTGGGAGCCTTCGAGAAAAATGCTCCGAAAAATATATGGTCCTATAGTAGAAACCGGCGAGTATTGACGACGGATGAAGCAAGAGCTGTACAAACTTTATCCCGACATAGACCTAGTTATGCGTATCAAAATAACTCGTTTACGCTATCTAGGCAATATCAGTAGAATGGATCAGAATGAACCAGTGCGAATGGTATTCGAAGACGTACTCGAAGGACGAAAAATAGGACGAAAAATTGGACGTCCATGACTTTGCTCGAAAGCCCAGGTGGAATATTGCCTGCGAGAGATTGGTGTTACCAACTGGAGGAGAAAAACTGAAGATCGAGCGGGTTGGATAAACATGTTGTCTTCATTTTGTAAGGGCCTTAACCCCTCTCGGTTGTTTGAGGCCACCTAAGTAAGTAAGTATGTGTAACTATGTGTAATCAAAAGTCGGGACATAATGAGTAAAACCCCAGAATTGTTGGTTTTAAATATAAAATTAAATAAAACTACACGTATGTATTAAAAATCAGACTACTTAAATATATAAAACAAAGCAAACCGTACAAACATAGTTTTTGACCATAAATACTTTATATATGACCACGCCCCTTTGTCCAATCCCGCCCATATTTTTATAGTTAATTTTTGTCGCCGCCATTAGTTTGCCTGCGAAGTTTCAGCTCGATTGGGTCACGGGAAAAGGGTTAAAAATCAATCCAAAGTTTTTTCGGCAAGGATGCATACAGACAGATGAAGTTAACACAGTTGTTAATGAAGTATTTGAAGAAGAAAAAGCTGATGATGGAGGCCAGTCTGGAAGCAACGTGCCTGTGGACACCATAAGTTCTGAATCAGAGTCAGATTCGGACGACGATTTGGATCCACAACTTAAGAGAGTGTGATTTGCAAGTTCAGGACCATCAACATTATAAACAATACGATTTTTCTAATAGATAGCATAGTATCTCAATGTTGAAGTAAACAAAAAACAAATTAAATTAACAAAATTTCGGGAAATTTTTCACTTTTGCGGCAACCTAAGCGCTACCTAAACGGTTCCTAGGAAGTCCATATGTTCTAAAAAGTTGTTTACTGATATCTTATGTACATTTTTGTGGTTGATTGTTTCCTTGAATGTTTAAAGGTTTGCTATCTATGGACCTGAACATGGGAAAAATGATAAAAAAAATCGAATTTTTTTAAGTTTTTTGCGATTTTAACCTTGAAGATGAAGTTGTTTGATTTATGTGTTATATGTGTTTATCATGTCATAAGAGCTACAACTTTCACTCAGAGAGTAAATCAAAAATCCGAGCGGTTTGCAAGTTATGAGCCTGACAAAATGATTACTATTTTGTAAAAATGACGCCGCAAAATGACTTTGGGCAAAACTGGGAGGCACGGGTCTTTTTTTTTTTGATCTTTTATCACGTAGTGGTGTCCGTATATGGTTATATTTCCATGATTTCCAAAATTACACACAGTGTAATATAAAGAATTTAAAAATCAGATGAGGTGTCAGAGGACACTCGGTTGGAACGAAGGTCCTTTCGCTATATACTACGCCCGTTGAAAAGTACGATAATTTAAATGGATCTTTAAGAAAAAATACTTTTTATAAACTGATAAACTTTTTTTAAGAAAAATATTTTTTTATAGAATGTATTTTTTTAAAAAAAGTATATTTTTTTTTATTAAAATTCAAAATGTATTTTCTTACACTCGGCTATCACACAATTTACAGAGCTTTAGTTAAATTAACTTTTCATCTAGAATCTATTTCCATGTACGAGAAGGTATTTTTGCGGCCGTCGGTGGTGTAATGGCTCTTGTACATGAGAATGTGAGTTCGATCCCTGCTCAGATCACCTTACATTTCTTTCGACACGACACGAACGAGTACTTGGCCATGAAAAAGCTTCTCAAAATAAGGTTCGGAACCGGTGTAAATCTGTAGGTCCCAATGAGT
This sequence comes from Phaonia tiefii, assembly GCA_963931995.1. NCBI lineage: Eukaryota > Metazoa > Arthropoda > Insecta > Diptera > Muscidae > Phaonia > Phaonia tiefii. The sequence continues at coordinate 266,323,729 of OZ008368.1, read as the reverse complement.
GAGTGTATAAAAATAACTAGAAAGCGCACATGTCACTGATTGTGAGAAGCTCTCCTCAATCCCTTAATAAGATGTTTATGGGACACCATTTTTTTTATCTTTTTTGGAGAAAAGGTATTTTAAGAAGTGGATTTTTTTTTAGAATTGGTACTTTTTTGAAGAATATGTACCTTTTAAGGGTAGGTACTTATTTCAAGAAAAGTTATTGTGTTTCACAAAAAAGGTACTTTTTAAAAAAAGGTAGTTGTTTAAGAAAAGGAAATTTGTTGTAAGAAAATTTACTTTTTTAAGAAAAGGTACTTAATTTAAAAAAAATTACTATTTTTAAGAAGAGATACTTTTTGTAAGAAAACTAACTTTTTTTAAGCAAACGTACTTCTTTAAGATAAGGTATTTTTTTAGGAAAAGGTACTTTGTTTAAGAATATGAATATGTATTTTTTTTGAGAAAGTTTAATTTTTTAAACTTTTTTCACTTTGGATTTTCTAAATTTACTTTTTATTGGGTTCAAAACTACAATATCTACTAAATACCATAAATAAAGCAAATAATAGATATAGCGCGCCCATTGTCGACTTAATTCACTAGGTGCTGTCCAGTAATACTGTAACTGTCACTGAAGTTACCTATAATTCTCATTGATGTTTATTCAAAATTGTGGGAAATTTTGGTGAAAGTAATTTAAACAATAGAAAATGTGACAAAATTTATGTGATTTTACGTAATAGCATTTGTTTCTTATATACAAAACTATTTCAAAGCCATGAGGTCGGTGTTGGGATATCAATAGGAGAAAACACGTAACACCACCTAAAGATGAACATGCCGGAACGCCTTTTTAATCGAAAAACTTCCACGCCAAAACCGTTAGAGTGTTTGAGGACTCTCAACAAGGAATGGTAGCTGAACCGGAGGAAGAACTAATGTATTAGGACATAGACGGTGGTGACATGGGATTCGATGGCCATCACATATTCTACTTTATGTAACGTGTTGTATTCATGTATTCTTGATATTTTTGTTGAAAATTATATTTTCTTTTGAAATGAAATTTCAGATTTTTATTGTCATATTTTTTGAGTTTTTTTTTTGTAACAAAACAAAATCCCATTTATTGCTTTCAACGACATCTAGAAAATTACCCATAACACTAAAATTTTCCCAACACTTGTGCTTCATCTATTTGTTTACTTTATCTATGCTAAATATTGGTTACAGGCTCCACATAGAAAACTTCCCATTAAACAAGAAATTTTCCAATATATGTGAGATATCTAGTTAGTCTAGACACAAACCAAAGCAAAATTAAACAATATAGTTGATAATAGTGGGTTGTTGTAGCATAATAGTGTTAAAACAAAAGTTGTGTAATTTATTTTTCATTTAGCCCCCATCCCGCAACGTTCGATAAGGAACTTCGTTCCAATAAATCGTGTTACTTTGTATATAAATAATTAAATGGTTTCCCGTTACATCCCATGAAGGAATTAGGGAGGGCTTCTCACAACCAGTGAGCTGTGTGCGTTCCAGTTTTATACTCACTGATTGGGACCTACAGTTTTACACAGGTTCCGAACGGTATTTTAAGAAGCTTTTTCATGGCTAAATACTCGATAGTGTCGCCGTCACTAAGCGAGGTGACCGCCGTCGAAAGAAATTTTAGGTGGTCAGAGTGGGGATCGAACCCACGTCCTCATGCACAAGAGCCGCGCACACTACCATTGCACCACCGACGGCCACTTACTTTGTACGTAATACCTTATTATTTTATATTCTAGATGGGATAAAATAACAAAACGCAGGACAATCCCGCAAAGAGCACTATAATCTGGCCAAAAGCGGGACGGTTGCTCAGGTTACCCATGTGTGATGTGTAATCGTGATGGGTAATGTATGGTTTCCAGTGAATAATATATAGTGTACTTGAATCCATTTTTGGTTTGAAAAATAAAAGAATTTTCTCAATCGCAAAAAGCAGGAAGATTTAACAGATTTCTTCAGCTCTAATTTTTTATAACTCGTTTACTGCAAACGATTTTCAAATCTCGCAAATTTTTCTTAGTTTAGAGTAACTACAACTCGGTTGCTGTAACCGAAAGAACATTTGGTGGAACCGTTTTTCGATTCTCACAAACGTTTTTTCAGCTCTAATATTTCATAACTCGATTACTGAAAAGGTTTTTCTGTTCTCGCAAATGTTTTTTTAGTTTGGAGCAACTACAACTCGTTTGTTGTAATCGAAGTAACAGCTGGCGGAACCATTTTTTGTTATTGTTAAAGGTTTCTTTAGCTCCCATTTCTCATAACTCGTTTCTACCAAACGTTTTTCAGTTCTCGCAAACATTGTGTGATGTGTAATCGTGGTGGGTAATGTATGGTTACCATTGAATAATATATAGTGTACTTGAGTCCAGTTTTGGTTTGACAAATATAAGAACTTTGTCAGTGGCATAAAGCAGGATGATTTTCGATTGAAACTCACAAAATTATAGACTTTTATCGTGCAGTTGACGATGGTAAAATATTTTCCAGGACAATATTAAAATTTCCTTATTGAAATTGTTTAAAGCGCCCTTCACGTCTCATTAATGCAGTCGGTAAATTGTTAACCGCTCAATTTGGTTCGTAATTTTTCAATTGGAACTATCCTCGGCCCCTTAGTCGTATCATTTTCAGGCGAAAGCTGAAGGATTCGGCCATTTATATGAATTAACATTATTTACATGCTGCCACTGTAATCGGATCAGCAGTTTCTTTCTATACCCAACAATATGTGTTTCTAACTAAAGTACTTTTATTGAAATAAGCACCTTAACATATAAAAGCAACTACGTTAATCAATATCCTGAGCGCACAGGATCTGCTCATGCAACCCATAATACATTGTTAGTAACTACAGCGCACCACAACTTGATTGTGTTCGAAGGCACAACGACCCACATAAGTAAATCCTAGCAGCCGGATAACTATTTATCTTATGGTTTTATGGAACACTTCATAACGCACAATACCAATCCATGTGTGCGTGTAAAGGCCTATGTGCCTAAGGTCCTTATGCCTTTCGTATGCACACGCACTTTTCTCAAGAAATTCGGTTAAAGAAGGAGCGTAGAAAAAGGAATAGGCTAAAAGAAACTCGTTTGTTATTTATTTTATGCTTTTTTCTTCTTCTAATGCACACACACGCATTCGTTCTTGTGTTTTTTTTTTTGTCTGTGTATATTTGGCTCAAGGAGGAAGGAAAATAGGACGATAAGGAAAATAGAAACTCATCACTATTGAATTTCAAACTTCTGCAAGAGTTTTGGGAGTGTGTGTGTGCGTTTCGAGTACAGCCCTAGATGTATGTGTTTGTGTATTTAGTATTGGTGGAATAGAGACGTGTGGAAAACTTTGGTGTTATATTGAATTGGCGTGACTTGCATGTGTTGTTTCTGTATAAAATACAATGCAACCGGGGAAGGTATATTAAGGTGGGGTCAGAATGATTCAATATATTTAAATGTGTCAAGACATTTGAAATGGGAATTTACTAAATATATAGAGGTGATTTATGTAATTTATGCTTTAGCAACGTTTATTAATAGTAAAGATTTGGCAAATCTCTCTAAAATTGAGAGCTTTACAATGACAAACTTTTGGATGACTGCTGGTTAATGGATGGAAAGTGGTACCTTTATTTAATCGGTATAGTACAAGTTGTATCCTTTTCCAGTAGTTTATAAGTTTAAGAAACTCCAGCACTAAGTTGATGTACCTCGGATGGATTCGTACTGAAAGTAGAAGAAAGTGAATGTTTGTTTGTATTTTTTATTCTTGGTTAAGCTTTAGTGAACATAAATTCATTGCCGTAATATAAATATTTTCTTTAACACGCACACACATAAGCTCATACATGCACACAGAAAAAACTTTAGTTGGAATTCAGTTCTCGTGAGAGTTACAAATTATATTTGGATAAGTTGAAGGCTAATTTTAAACGGAACCCCAAATCATTCTTTAGATTTGTTAACTTGGAGCGCAATTCGTCTTCCACACCTTGTAGGATTAAAATGAACGGTATTGATTATTCAGATGAGGAGTCTATTGCTAATTGTTTCGCCGATTTTTTCGCATCTATTTATTCCACCCGAGCCTATGATGTTTCCAAACCATAGCCGTACACTGTCCGCTCTACCATTCTGTTTGATGCACCTGTCGTAAATTCTTCGTGGTTGCTAGGTAATTTGATCAGATTGAAAGCCTCGAATATAGCTGGTCCTGATGGTAGCCCGGACTCTATGTTGAAATACTGCTCGAATTCTCTCAGCTTACCGTTGACTCTCTTATTTAACGCTTCGTTGAAGTTCGGTCATTTTCCTGCACAGTGGAAGAGCTCTTATATAATCCCTCTCCACAAATCTGGTAGTTTAGTAAATGTTGCAAATTATAGGGGAATTGCAAAATTGAGTGCCATTCCTAAACTGTTTGAGAAGTTAGTCCCGGAGGTAATTTCTCATCATGTTTCCTCTATTTTAGATCCATGTCAACATGGCTTTCGGAAGGGTCGTTCCACCGTGACTAATTTGCTTCAGTTTTCCTCTTCCATTATTGACGGCTTCATTAACGTGAAGATCTATTTTTCTTACAAGGATCCTTGTCAATATACTTTACTTCAGAGGGATTTGTTTACATTCCAGACGTGGTGCGAAACCAATTTGATGGAGCTTAATTTTGCGAAATGTAAGCATATGCTGTTCTCTAGGTCATCATTCTTTTCGGCAAAATACATTTTAGGTGGCAATGTTCTTGAATCGGTGAATTCATTTGTTGATATTGGTGTTCTCTTGGACAGAAAATTGAATTTCAACTCCCACATAATTACGATGGTAAATAAGGCTTATGGCGTTCTGAACTTTATTAAACGTTGGGCAAAGGAATTTTCAGATCCCTACGTTACGAAAAATCTGTTTACTTCACTATTCCGCCCTATTCTCGAATAGGGATCTGTTGTTTGGGACCCCCAGTACAATTTGTATGTTAATATGATCGAATCGGTCCAGAAACAGTTTCTCATTTTTTGTCTGAGAAACCTTCAATGGAACCCGAACCATAATCTTCCTTCGTATAGCAGTAGACTAGCATTGATCAGATTGCCGACTCTTAGTAGTAGACGTACCATGATAAACTCTATTACAGTTTTGAAGATAATTGATGGAAATGTCCCATTAAGATTTTCATAAATGTCCCATAAACTTATTCACATCGAGATTCAGCGTTCGAATTATGCGTCCTTTGATCCAGTTAGGAGAATGTGTCGTGACTTTAATGATCTATATCAGTTTATTGATTTCACTGGTAGTTGGGAAACTACAAATTCTAGGATAATTTGTCATTTGAACCCATTCCATTAGTGCTATATATTCCTTTACATATGTAAATCTACTTTATCCTTACTATCTGGTCTGATTTATAATTTGGTTTTGGTTTAGCTCGTAATTATTATATATTATGAAGTCTGTTATATTAATATCTCGTGATGTGCTTTTATACTTATTTATTGATGAAGAATTTCTGTAGTTGGTTGCAACGTGTGAACTTATGATCCTTGCTCTCCCGGTACAGACCGGTCTTTAATGTGTACGCTAGGGATGCTAAACGGGATCGATTTTAAAAAATCCCGGGATTCGGGATTTTCGAAATCCCGATCCCGAAACCCCGAAAATCCCGGGAATTTTTCGGGATCCCAGGATTTTCCGGGATTTCGGGATTTTTTGGAATTCTATTTTTAAATTTTTTTGGGAACAGGTCTAATTTACGGCTTACACTCCAAAAAACAACCACAAGGGGGGTAGAATACGTTATTCTAAGCAAAAAAAGTAAAATAACAAAATCGGGGCAAATGCATAGTTTCGGAGTTATGGGCCCCGAAATTTCGGATATGTGAGAGGGTTATGGCGTTAATGTACCGTGTAAAACCATTGATTTCATCTTTTTGTACAAAACAATTCAAAACAACCCATAAAATAATGAAGCACTCCGTGATAAGTCGCTTAGTTATCGAGTTATCGGATGTTGACATTTAGAAAAACTATCTATTTTTTTTACTTTTCTCAAACAAAAACAAAAATTATTTTTAAAACATTGCGCGATTTTTCAAATATTATTTTTCAAACAAAAACAAAAATTATTTTAAAAAATGTTTTAAATTTTTGTTTGAGAAACGTAAACATCCGATAACTCGATAACTAAGCGACTTATCGAAAAATGCTACATTATTTTTTGAGCTTGTTATGACTTGACACGGTACGTTAGTGGAAAAAGTATCCGAAATGTCAGGGTCCATAACTCCGGAACTATGCATTTGCCCCGATTTTATTATTTTACTTTCTTTGCTTAAAATAACATGTTCTACCCGACCCGATAAATTTTGTGATTTTTGAAGAGTAAGCCGTATAATAGACATAGATATGCCAAAATTAACTTACGTTAAGATGTGTTCTTAAACCTTTTGTTGAGCCGCCATTGGTTTTTAAACACATTTTGCACAATATGCATTTTGCTTGAGCTGCACCTTTCGACTCTTCCAAAAAATAACACCACACCGAACTTTTGTCTTGGTTTTTAGTTTTATGTTTTTCAAAATTAGTAATAATCCCGAAAAATCCCGGGATTTAATTATTAATCCAGGGATTTCGGGATTTCCCGTTTACGTACGCTGTCCTCACGTTATGGGGACGTGGCCCTCTCGGTCGGTAGAGGCGGGTAAGAGCGGCGATGGGTTCGCTCGATTTAAAAAAAAAATGCCATGCAATATTCATTATAACGTCAACATTTGCAATATGAACCTACTTACTTACTTAGGTGGCGTCAAACAACCCAGACGGGCTAGGGGCATTACAAAACGAAGTAAATGTATTTCTCCCACCGGCTCGGTTTATAACTAGCTGAGTTTTCTAGTTGATAAGACCAAACTCTTACAACTATTATTCCAACTAGTCTTTTTAGTCAAGTTTTGGTCGTCCTATTTTTCGATGTTCTTCGAGTACATCTTTCAATACCTTTCGTGGTGGTTCAGTCTGATACGTTCGACTGAAGTGGCGTATCCAGCGTAATCGCGTTATTGGAACGAAGTTCCCTATCGCACGTTGCGGGATGGGGGCTAAATGAAAAAAAAATTAAACTACTTTTGTTTTAACACTATTATGCTACAACCCACTATTATCAACTCTATAGGGGGGTTTTCTTCGTAATCTATTTCAGTTAACATCAACTGTTACGAAAAAAACCCATAGATGTTGAGTATAATCAACTTGGCTTCATCCGATAATTCTTCCTTTGTATTTGTCAATTCTTTAATTGAAAAGTCAAACACAAAACAAAATTGTAACAAATTCAATGTACTTTAATATAAGAGGTGGTTATACTGCATTCACATTGCAACAACATTCTCTGACTAGGTTAGTAGCAGTGAATTGTTGTACTGAAACAAACATATGTTTGCGTAAACGAAATCTCCAACAACGAAATTTTGATTGTCACATGCAATGCAAAAAAAACCTTTATTGCTCGGTTGCCGCTACAATACTTTGATTGATTTGTATTGATTTAATAATCGCAACCGTTCATGTTGTTTGGTTGATTGAAATGGCTGCAAGACAGCACGCTGTCTAGCACACTTAGGCTAAAGAAGTCCATTGTGATACCTGCAGTTTCGTCTATACCAACTATTGACTAGTCGTCTAGCCAATCTGTCCTTTCAAAAAATTTGTCTATAAGACCTACAGGAATATCCTGTAGGGTTACGGTGCTAAGTAGATGTGTTCCGAAAATCCCACTTCTCAGTCCTGCCAGAGCAGGGCAATCCAAGAGAAGGTGTTTCGTCGTTTATTCGCCGTCTTCCATGCAGCATCTACAGTGAGTCGAGTTTCGATGTTCCAATCTTTTGGGCGTGTTTTCCTACAAGACAATGTCCCGTAAGTGTTCCTAACATTGTGGATAATCTGCCTCTCGGCAAGTTAAGTAGCTGCCTAGTCCTCTTCTTGTCTTCTCCTGGCTTGTTTGCAAGTTGAAGTAAGTCTCCACTTGTCCTTGAACATATCATCGGCCCACGGCCTGATCTGCAAACGGCAGGTAAGAGATTGGCATACACCTTCTTTTGCCGGAAGAAGCTGTGCCGTAGTGCCTGGTCTACCTAACGCATCCGATGAGCCTGATGTCAAAATACTCTGTCATCACCCTAAGTGATGAGTGGCATTCTTTCACCGTCAGGGACTTAGCAAACATGGCTTCCAGGGATTTTGTGGCAGCCTGGCTGTCTGTGTAGATACATATTCTCCGGAGGGTTGTGACACTACTTTTCACTAGTTCAGCAACCTTCAGTATGGCGGTAATATCCGCCTGAAATACACTACAGTGATCAGGCAGCTTGAAGGAGATATTTACATTTAGGTCCGGTGAATGGACCCCATGGCCTACTTGCTCGTCCAACTTTGATCCATCCGTGAAAAATCTGATACTACTGGTATCCCCTTCCAGTGACTTTTCCCAGGAATTCCTGTTCGGAATAGAAGTCCTTAGATTTGTCGCTGGTAGAAGGTAGGGGATACAGTAGTCCGTTTTTACGGGAATAGAGTTGATCCGGTGTAGTAATTCAGCGTGTCCGGAATGCCCCGATATCAAAACGCCACAATCTCTGATTCTCACCAGGGATGTAGCGGCTGCCGATTCGGCCATGATATCAGGAGTACAGATATTCAGGATAGCACTAAGTGCAGTGCCTGAAGTCGTGCCCATTGTCCCACTGACGCAAATCAGTGCTGATCATTGACTTTTCATCAAGGAATTCAGAATATATTTCTTTTGGAGGGACCTCGACCAAACTACGGTGCCAGAGAGAAGTATTGGTCTGACTATTGCCGTATAAAACCACTTGGTGATCTTAGTAGACAGTCCCCAGCGCTTTCCTATCGCCCCTTTACAGCAGTAAAGAGCAACGGACGCCTTTTTCACCCTCTCCTCCACATTCGGTTTCCAAGACAGTTTTCTCTGGAGAAGTATTCCCAGATACTTGACCTTTTCCGTCAACTGTAATTGCACCCCATTAACAGACGGCAGTTCAAATGCGGGTATTTTATATTTCCGAGAGAACAAGATAACCTCGGTTTTAAGTGGGTTAAGTGATAGTCCGTTGTTAGCGGTCCAGTTCGAAATCAGACTAAGTAGGCTGGTTGTACGAATGCTAAGTAAATTGAAATTTCTACCCGTACAAAAGATAGCAATATCATCGGCATAGGCAAAGACCTGGCATTCGGCCCTGTCCAATTCAAGAAGCAGTTCATTGACAGAAGTTAACCATAATAGTGGAGACAGAAGCCCCCCTGCGGTGTACCTCTGTTAACGTTCCTAGAAATTCAGCTTTGACGGATCTATCCACCAGAAGCTTTCCAATTAGACGTGTCACTAAGCTGTCGACTCCTAGATTATGTAACGACCTGAGAATCGCCGAAGGTTGAATGTTATTGAAGGCTCCCTCGATGTCCAGGAAGGTGCCCAGAGCGAATACCATATTCTCAAGAGAGTTCTCTATTATGCTGCCTATGGAGTGGAGAGCCGTCTCAGTTGACCTGCCCTTGATATAGGCATGCTGAAAACTCGATAGTAGATTCTGCGGAAGATTACTTCGAACATGAATGTCCAGTAACCTTTCAAGTGTCTTAAGAACAAAGGATGATAGACTGATTGGTCTAAAGTCCTTTGGCTTGACATGAGAGCATTTGCCCTCTTTCGGGACGAAAACCACTTTGGTTTGCTTCCAAATGCTAGGAATGACTCCCAGCATAAGGCAGCCCCTGAAGATTGCCTCCAACCAACTACAAGATACGTATGGTGCCTCCTGTAATTGCGCGGGAATTATCCCGTCAGGTCCGGCTGATTTATAGGTCTTAAAGCATCTAATGACCCATATCATATTCTTAACCGTTCATGTAGTTCTCCCAAACAATAAACTAGTTCTAAACAAATAAACGAGTTCTCGTTTGCATCAAACGCATACAGAATTACATTTGCCGCGAATTTAAAAAACGTTTGCGATAACTGAAATTAGCAATTTTTCTAATGAGAGCACAGATTACGAAGAACGTACATTTCTCTCATTGTCGCTTGGTACACACAGTCTTATCCACTCGTTTGGCATACACACTCACGCATACAAATAAAATTGATCACACACTCCAATGCTTCTACCTTGCCAATATATCTCGGATGGATAATGGACGCGTTGTAGTTTGCTGCGGTTTTAGTTGTCATTTGAATGCAAGGCGAGACAGACGTGTAAGTAGACAGTGAAAAAATAGACCAAAATCCCAACTTTTTTTAAAACAAACTTTATGGGTAAAACCAAAATCACAAAAGTTGGAAATTTAAACAAAAAAAGCTTATGGGAGCCAAAAAAAAAGTTTTTGTGTACATGTAAAAGATATTGTACAAGTAATGTTTCTCGCAAACGTTTTTTCAGCTCTAATTTTTCATAACTCCTTTAATGCAAACGATTTTCAATTCTCGCAAACTTTTTCTTAGTTTAGAGTAACTACAACTCGGTTGGTGTAACCGAAAGAACAGTTGGTGGAACCGTTTTTCGTTTCTCGCAAACGTGTTTTCAGCTCTAATTTTTCATAACTCGTTTTTCACAATATAACACAGTTATAAGCATACACGAGCAGTATGAGACGTTTTATAAAATAATGGTTTCCCATTACATCCCAAAAAGGGATTAAGGAGAGCTTCTCACAACCAATGAGCTGTGCGATTTCTAATTTTACACATATTGATTGGGACCTACAGTTTTACACGGGTTCCAAGCGGTATTTTGATCGTCTTTCTCATATATTCATTCACTCGATAGTGTCGTCGTCACTAAGCGAGGTGACCGTCTACGAAAGCAATGTAAGATGACAGAGCAGGGACCCACGTTCTCATGTACAAGAGCCATGTAGATTAACCATTGCACCACCAGCTTTTGTATAACCTCTATTAAAATCTAGAAGAGATCGCACGATAGTGTTCTCGTGCTAAATGGCTCGGTGAGGTCTTCACCAATGTTTTCTGAGGATTTTGTGTCGGTCAGTGTCATTCTACAAATGTATATCAGCTTAGCAGGAAGTCCAAGCTCAGACAAGGTTTCGTAAAGCTTTTCCTGTATCGGGATATCGAAGGCAGACTTATAATATACAAAGACATGGTAGGTATTGATATCATTTTCGTGGGTTGTTTTCAGGACTTGTTGTAACGTGATTGATTCAGCGTGATTGATTCTAACGTAGAGCACGGCGAATCTGCGAATTCTCATTTTTCATTAAGATGAAATAATAAACTAACTTAAAATATGTTAAACCTAACGTATGAATGTATGTTACGGCAAGCATCCATGCCATATGTAAGTGGAAATATGCATATTAATGTTATAGGGTAATGTCACCTAGAGCTGCCATCTTTCTCTTCTGGCGTTTTATTTTACACTCTTCGTTGTACGGTCGGTGCGATTGAATTATTTGACATAAATTGATTTACACTAGGTGGAATTACATAAATTGTTGACTTAAATTTTTCGTGTCCTTTTGATGAAAAACTGTGAAATTTAAACGCATTTTTGGACTTTTTTTTAAAATCTTTTATTGTTAGTATGTGTATATTTGTGGTGTATTTACACAAAAATTTTAACGCACAAAACGAAATGCCATTAGTTGGTTTGAACCATTGCGTCTATCTGGTATTATTATAGCAATACTTTCCAATATGCAACGCCCACATGCTACCACACTAAACTTCGTTAATTTACTGAGACAAATCGCTTCTCTAGATGACATTACTGTATGACAATATTTTTGTTTATGTGTTTCGATTTAAATAGATTTATTAGTTTCTTAAAGCATACTTTTAGGCAGAATTTTGCTAGTGAGAAAAAAGCCTGAAAGATGTTCTATGATCGGACTGACATTTTAACCATTTATTTATTTTTTACGGCAATATCTAATTTCTAAGAACTGCCAAATTTTAAAAGATTAATGAAACAACCCAGCTAACAAGTCTCTGAGTGCTCAGGAAGTTTTAGTCATAAAAGAGCAATTTCTGATCGTTCATAATTCGGAGCACCAAAGTCGGTTCTGTACCTTTTTTGTGAGCTTTTTTTGTGGACGCTCTGAAAACCTTTAAAATTAGTTAAAATTAGTTAAGATTGAATCAAAATAAAGGGAACTTTCAAAAAATTTAAACTAAATTCAAAAATTAATCTTCTTTATCAGTGTTGGGATTTTTTTTAATTTGCATTGGCTTTTAATGTGCATTACTTTATCTAATGCAAAATGCAAAAGAATTACCATTGTTCAATGTTGAATATCAATTTGATCAGGCAATGCAACTGCAGGTTGTGGAATCGGATGTCAATTGCAATGCTTTTGATATTTTTGATTTGTTTGGGTGCTGGTAATTCTCTTTATAAGGTATTGTATATAAAGGGTATCGATACCACAATTGATGGACTTGGGAATTGTAATTTCCTTTAGGCTAAGAGATGATGATTTCTCCGGTTAATGAAAAAATGTAAATGTCGCGGGTGGGATTCGAATTCACATTCGCTGGGCGATCGTATCGATGTTTGTGAAGCGTCATCTTCAGCAGCGTCTAGCCCGTTGAGCCATTGCGGTGTGTATTCACACTAGTCACTAACCGAATACATTTATTGTGCAGAGTGATTGTTTGTCGCTACTTACACATTGCTTTCCTACTTACACGCACTGATGCCGAAGTTTTGAAAGTTCTATTTATAGAACGCACTATTCTAATTGTAGCTGTCTCGTCCTTTTCTGGTCTGGCCCTACGATATGATTCATATTTAGTTGTTTTAGATCCTCGCTATTTTCAAAGTTGTAATTTCCTTTAGACTAATAGATCAGGTTTTCTCCGGTCAGTGAAAAAAAGTAAATGCCTTGGTAGTTGGAGTACTCTTAGTAAAGAAAGAATAAGAATATATTTGAGTGATATTTATGAAGGTTTGATTAAGGATAATGAATTTTAAATCATGTTACAGCAATTAGAATGTCTTTTACATTACATCTGATGCTTGGTTTGTCATCTAAAACTATAATTCTATGAGAACTCCAACTATTCCAGTGGCTTTCCGATTCAAGAAAAATAGCTGCTGCAGGTACAGTCAGATTGGGCAAATATTTAATCAATATATGTTTCGTCATATTTGCCCAAAATGTTGTCAAATCAATACAATCTTTTTGTTTGATCAAAGAGGTATCAAATAGTGTCAAATAAACAGTAGGGAAATTACATTTGCCCTGGGGTCACACTTTAGCAAATATCTGCAACAAATAATTGTTTGATCAACAACCTGTCAGATAACACAAATTTGTTTTCTGAAAAATTATAAACAAATTGGCAATAAATTCGATTTTGTTTTTACACAAACTGCAAGAAAATATTTTAAATAACTATGATGCAGGAGGGTGAATGTTTTCTTGTTTAATCCCCGTATTCAGTCCTTGCGAAATTTTCGTAAGAAATTTTGTCATTTATGTCGAAACGGAAAATTTTGTTGCAGAGTTACCACATATCTCTGATTTACCTTTGCAAATATTTCATTAATAATTCGTATTTCCACTCCATTTTATTTTTATCTAAAGAATACTAAAAGAATCGAAATGTCAAAATTCCGGTCCCAAACAATTGTTTTAGTACGAAATAAGTTTGACGTAACAACCCTGTATTTGGTTTTGCTTACGAAATTTTCATAAAACGCTGAGTACCAAGCAATTCAAAAGTGAGTGAAATTTTCGGTTCATGAAGTTTTTGTTATTTTTTATACACGTACATACTTTCTATGACAACGAAAATTTCATAAAAACTGAATACCGAGCTTTACGCTGTGTTGCACCGACGGTGTTAGTTTTGGGAGAGGAGGGGAAATCTAAAAAGCAAATTTGGGCATAAAGCTAGTTTAGCTCCCACTAGCTTAGCCGAAAAAGCTCACTGCTTTGAGATAGAACTCATTGTTTTTAAGCAAAAAATGTTAAGTACCAAAATTGGTGACGGGCCTATTTTCGGATTTATGGGCCTCCAAACTTCGGATATACGGGAAGATATTATGTTGAATGAGCCAATATATGTTTTGAATGAGCCAATATATATATTTTTGTTAGAAACGAAGTCAAAATAAAGAAAAAAATCAATTGAAATTTTTCGATAACTCGGTGTTACAATTTTGAAAAGTTATCGAATATTTTTAAAAAATTTTTAAATTCTTTTTTGCTACTTTAGTGCCAGTATATGACGTATGTACGTGCGACCAGCATTTATTATTCATGTTAACTGCAAATTATCTCATTATTATCTCCATTAAGATTTTAAAGACATCACACAAAGGGGTGTCGCCTTGTCTAAGTCCTAATCTGGTATCATATGGTTCGGTAAATTCTGTACCAACCTTTGCTGAGGATTTGGTGTGTGTCTGCGAAATTCTACTCAAAGACAATTTGCCTGCACAACTTGGTGCGGAAATTGTCACAGGTTTGACGGTCAACAGCTAACAACTGGTGCACTGTCTGCACTTTGTAAGGGAACATCTTCAAGTCTTTCACCGGCTATTGATGCCGTGTGCAGGTCGTCTGGTCGATACTCCAGGGTTTTCTCCGACATCTTGAGCCACAGCCGCAATATTCTCAGAAGAGTTTTTATTTACCCAAAACAAATATAACCCATATACATCACCGTGGGAAATGGGTAACAAACGTTTACCATTACCCACAGGGTATGGTAATGGGAAGTTACCCTTGGCCATGGGGAATTACCCATCACGATTACCCATGATACACGAGGAATGGGTAGGCAGTCTTTACACATTACCCAAGGCGATGGGCTATGGGTTACCTATCGAAAAATATGAAAAGATTAGAAACAAATTCTATATCTCTGCATCGAACAAATTGTAATAGTATAACCTCCATAGGAACCTTTAACTAATGGGTGTCTTTAATAAGACATCACTTTAAAAAAAATCAATGAGTGTTCGAACTCACGGATGATGCTACACGGTACCTGTTCGATTTCTATCAACACAATAGTAAATGTTACATTGGAAAATAAACATTTATAAAAGAACAATATAAAATTTCTTTTTTGTATACACCGGGCAATGCTGAACATCAAATGACTCGCTTTGTTTGGCCATAGCAACAAAAACGAAACAACCAAACACACAACATCACACATACTTTGTCCGAAGTAGCTGACGTATACGTGTGTCACATAACCACATGTTTGCCATATCAACGGCAACGAAACAACCAAACACACAACATCACACATACTTTGTACGAAGTAGCTGACGTATTAGTGTGTCACCATAACCTCGACTGCGCAAGCTTGCAAATGAAATTTTCCGTGGCTATGCTTTATATCTCCGTTCAACAACAGCAACAGACACATGAACATACATACATTATTATGTTAATCCATACGCTATAGACAAAATTTCGTTTGCCTCACTCCTGCCACACCACTCTTTCATTGCTCTCTTGCTCGCTCATTTTTGTTTAACACGTCATTATTCTCTTTCGCAGTCGCAGAAAATCTGGTTTTAGTAGCAGCATAAAATCTGGTTTTAGCAGCAGCATAAAATCGGACTTTGATAGATTTAGTCCCTATACGCCGCTATAGATGTTAACACATCAAAAAGTGCTAAGACAAACTGTTAGAATAAAAATTGATAAAACGTCTCGAAAACGGAGTGTCCAATCCAAAAAAACCTAATTTTGCGAGTTTCTAAGGGTTTTCATTCAAAATCGTAATATTCGACAACCTGAAAATTAAAAATTGAAGGACGATTTCACACCCTACGAAAAAAAACTAGAAACTGACTTCGCGATGTCACATTTCTTTTATCTGACAAATCGTGGGAAGTTGGACTTCAATAATCTTCAAAAGTATCACATAATCTGTAATCTGCAATTAAAAAAAATTTTAACTTTTTTTGCTCCAATTTTTTTTAATTTGTAATTTATACTATTTTTTTTAGTGCATCAACATCCGACACCTTGGTTACAAATATTTTGCTTCTCAGTTGTTTGTAAAACCTTTGGAAATCCGCTACATAAAAAGTACTTTAAGGTCTCAACAAACTCATAACAAAAAGTTTAGTCCTTTCATTTACTGTAGACCTAAAATTGTCAATTGATTCAATCTCTGCAACCGTTTTCTGGAAGTGTCTTGGTTGAGACCCAACCTGCTTCTGCCATTTCTCTGCAATTTCTATAAAATTGTCGATGTAATAAAATAAATTACATCTCTTATTGTTTATTATGTGCAACACATGTGCTGGGAATTGAAAGGATGAGGTGGGGACTACAGGATGTGTGGTATGGGTGTTAATGATTTACTATATGTAGGTGGATATATGGTGGCACGTTGATCATACGTTGTGGTGTCAATGTCAACAGTGACATTTGCTGGGTATTTCCTTAGGGAGGAAACAACAAAATATTATATGGTTTTGTTCATCAATTTATAATTATGAAATTAAAGAAATTGTATTTAAATTGTTTTTTTTTATTAATTTGCAAGGCAATAAATCAGAAGGAAGACATCATATCGAAAGCACGAGCAAATATTTTGATTTGTAAACCATCTGTGGTGCAATGGTAGTGCACGCGGCTCTTGTACTAGAGAACGTGGGCGCCATCCCTGCTCTGAGCACATTATATGTCTTTTAACGACGTCCACCTCGCGTAGTACTTAGCCATGAAATAGCTTCTTAAAAGACAACTCGGAGCCGGTGTAAAACTGTAGGTCCCAATCAGTGAGCATAAACTAGAAAGTGCACAGCTCACTGCTTGTGAGAAGCTCCACGCAATACCTTCATGTCATGTAATGGGAAACTATTTTTGTTGAAATACTTATGCTGTTTTATTGGTTCAATGCAAATGGGAATGTATTTAGACCGGAGCAACCACAGTCATTCATATTTCAATGATACAATGGCAAGAAGCTGTTAACATTCATTAAAAATTGTCAAATACATATAACGATTTCCATTGTTAGCCAGATATATATCCAACAAGTTCAATATAGGGCCAATAGGTTCCTACAGATCCGGTGCCGCTATCCAATTGACAGATGTGCTCGAGAATTGTAAGGCTGACATTACTGTTATCCAGGATATGCGATAGACAAGTCATGGCTGAATAAGTAAGAAGAACTGTGACATATACTACGAATTTGTAGTTGGTAAAAGACTACGACATCTGACCTCAAAATTCCACCCGGTGAGTGAACGTATGGCCACCATCTGCACAGAAGCCAAATACTTTAACATATCACCAATTTGTGTGCATACACCGACAGAAGAAAAGGACGATGACACCGAGGACATGTTCTATAAGCGCCTAGAGGAAACATACGACCGCTATCCTGGCCATGACATTAAGATTGTTCTAGGTGGTTTTAGTGCTAAAGCCATTAGAGAAAATCTCCTTGAACCAACCGTTGGTAAATTCAGTCTACACGCCATCACTTCCGATGACGGAATGAGACTGTTAGATTTTGCCGCGGCGAAAAACATGGTTGAGGTTCCAACGAAAGATCTGCACGAGTATGCTTGAAACGCTTCATGAAACGCTTTTTTTCAAAAAGTCTTCCTACTCACATTTGTAAAAGCAAAACAAGCAATTATACCCTCACCCATAGGGATGGGGGTATATATCATTTAATACGGGTTAAAAACATAACGCATCGAATGAGCCACATTAGACACTTAGCATCTCTGGACGAAATTCGTTTTGGGACCCTTTAGACTATTGAGCCATGTCCGTTGATTGAGCCATGTCCGACGATTGAGCCACACGATAACTGCCGTACATCGTTATCGATCACAGCAACATTTTGTCAGTGACTACTAGTTGTCCAGGGTTGGTTTGTGATTGAAATTGGGCGTTTTGAGCACGCCTTTTCTAGAACCTCTCATACAAATCGACACATTTAGTAGGAAATCATGTTTCTTCTTAAACCCTTTTCTGGTACATGTGATTAGTATCAACTCAAGCACTGGTTAATAACACAGTGCAACACGAAAAAATATAACCATTTACGGACACCACTACGTGATAAAAGACAAAAAAAAAAGACCCGTGTCTCCCAGTTTTGCCCAAAGTCATGCACATGTTTTTAATGGGCCCCCAAAGATTTGGGGCCTCGGTGTCATTTTTGCAAAAAAGTGATAATTTTGTCAGGCTCATATCTTGAAAACCGTTCGGAATTTAAATTTTCTCTCTGAGGGAAAGTTGTAGCTCTTGTCATAAAGAACAACAATTGCCAACATATATAATCAAAAAAACTTCATCTTCAAAGTGAAAAGAATTGTTTTACCCTTTTTCCCTGCTCATTTTTTCGGCTACTTAAACGGTATTAATAATCATTCCTAGGAAGTTCATTTGTTCTAGAAAGTTGTTTGTTGTTGTTGTTTACTGAGGTAAATTTTTGTAGTTGATTGTTTCCTTGAATTTTGAACGGTTTGCTACCTATGGACCTGAACAGGGGGAAAAAGTTAAAAAAAATCGAATTTTTGAAAGTTTTTTTTTTGCGATTTTGACCTTGAAGATGAAGTTTTTTTGATTTTCTATGTTTATACGATCATTTTTTTTTGCAAAAATGACACCGAGGCCCCAAATCTTTGGGGGCCCATTAGAAAAAGTGCGTGACTTTGGGCAAAACTGGGAGACACGGCTCTTTTTTTTTGGTCTTTTATCACGTAGTGGTGTCCGTATATGGTTATATTTCCATGACTTAAAAAATTACACACAGTATAATCTATAAATATCTACTTAACTGGAGAAATTAGGCGAGGTCGCCAAGCCAATTCTGGTACCTCCCATACAAAAGCTTGGTGGTCGTCCGGGTTGTCAATGCGATAAGTCGCGTGTAACACTTCCGACCTAAATGAAATTAGGTTATAGGCTACGTGTCATCAAACGCCAGTCACCGATTAAGACAAGGGTGATTTTGCGACACCCTACCAACATAAGTTGTGCGGCCGTCGGGTTGCTCGGCAATATAACTCCCGCAAAACCGAACCAATCTTTCTGAAATTTGGCACTAGACAAAATTTAGTCAAATACACACAAAAGTTGGGCGGATGACCGCTTGATCGACACGATTACTCTCATAGACTACAATCGATCTCAATGAAATTCGGTACTAGGCAATGTTTTCCTAAAGATTAACTACTGTCCACGCCCATTTCCATACCTCCTATTCAAAAGATGGGCGGCTTTCCGTCTGGCCAACCCAATATCTCCCGTATACCACAACCAATCTTAACAAAATTTAGTACTGATCAAAATTTTGTGTAACACTGTGTATAAACAGATGAACAACTTCGCCATGCCCATTTTTGTAACACCCATATAAATATTGGGCGGACAATTGGCTGGTAGTCATGATAACTCCCCATAATCACTTAGGATCGTAATTAAGTTGGGTATTGAATAACATTCAGCGCAATGTACTGGTTTTGGCGGTCGCAATGGATGACTTCGGGTAAGGATATGTTTAAGGTGGTTCACCCGACTGAAATTTCTGTACTAGTTCCTCTTCAATTATTTTTATACAAGAAAATCTGCTGCTCTAATAATTACCAACAACATTTGACGTTTCAAAAAAAAGTGTAGCCAAATCAATTTAAATTGAATTTACTCGAAAGTAATGCCAACACGTGGCTACACTTTGTGGTTGATCCGAAAGTTTTACATGGTACCAATTCAAATTCGAATCGAAATGAACTGTCGAATAGTTTTAGCATTCCAAACGAGTTACATAAAGGGTGTCTCAGTAAGAATGCACTTTTTCATTTTAAAATAAAAGCATCTATTTTTTGAGATAGTTGTTATTTTTTTATTGAATTGTAAAGAAGACATGTTCCGATTAAATATAGAATAAAATATTCGTCAAATGGCCCCACGGCTCTAATGATCGACCATTAATCTTTTCATTAAATTTTCCATGACTTTTTCACAGAGATGTGGCTGTATCTCACCGATTACACACGTTGGATCTCGGGTTTGAGCTCAGAAAATGTTTCTGGTGTATTCGCATAAACCCGAGATTTCCCAAAACACCAAAGAAAGAAATCGCACGGTGTTAAATAGCATGATCTCGGTGGCCAGTTGGGATCAGAATTTCTTGAGATAATTTGTTCTGATAATCGTTGTTGCAATAAATCGATTGTCTCATGCGCGGAATGGCAGTTGGCGCCGTCTTCCTGAAACCACATGTCGTCCAGATCCATGCCTTCCAGTTGAGGCCACAAGAACTCTGTTATTATGTTCCTGTAACGAATGTCGTTCACAGTCACTTCAATTTCGGCCTCATCTTCAAAAAAGTAGGGCCCAATCGCGCCGCGTGACCAAAATCCGCACCGGACAATTGCTCGTTGTTGGTGCATTTGTTTTTCATGGATTGCATGAGGATTTTGTGAGCCCCAAATTCGACAATTTTGTGTACTCACGAAGCCATTCAGATGGAAATTCGATTCATCGGAGAGATGACTTTTTTTTTGAAAAATTTGCATTGATTTTACTTTGTTCCGTTACCCATTGAACGGATTACTGCCGCTATCCATGGACTGCTGATTTGAGTTCCTGAGTAAGCTGAATTTTGTACGCCTGAAGGTGGAGGTCTTTTCTCAAAATACGATGCGTAGTGCTTTGTGAAATTTGAAGTTGTTGAGGACGATGCCGAATTGATGTATTCAGGTTTTCGGCGACACTCTCGTTTACAACAGCAATTTTTTCTAGAAACGGACCGATACGTTGACGCACAGAAGTCTTACTGTCCATACCCGACCCAGTTTCTTCCAATTTTTGGACAAGTCTTAGAATGATTTACACATTTGGTGCTCTTTCTCGACTGCAAATTCTTCGAAGTTTGCGAGCGGTCGCAGCGTAACTTTCCAAATTTTTGCAATACGTTTTCACAATTGTAACGCGGTGTTCTATCATAAGCGCGATATTTTTAATAATGTGACAGCTGCCAAATTTCAGAGTTGCCAAAAAAAATAAATGAGTGTTCGAACTCGATGTGTTAACACCTTTTTGTTACAAGGTATCTGTTCGGTTTCTATGAACACATTAAACAAATAAATGGTTTCCCATTACATCCCATGAAGGGACAGGCGAGAGCTTCTCACAATCACTGAGCTGTGCGCTTTCCAGTTTTCACTCACTGATTGGGTCCTACAGTTTTACACCGATTCCGAACGGTATTTTGAGAAGCTTTTTCATGGCTGTATACTCGATAGTGCCGGCGCCACTATGCGAGGTGACCGTCGCCGAAAGAAATTTTTTTTAAGGTGATCAGAGCAGGTTTCGAACACAGGATCTCATGTACTAGAGGCGTGCGCACTAACCATTGCACCACCGATGGCCACATTAGTAAATGGTATATTGGCAAATACAAAAATAAATAGTTTTTGTGCTGAAGGCTCTGTTGCTATTGCACTTTCTTTTTTCTACATCTGCTTTAACATTTGATGTAATTTTGTTAAAATAAATAAAGCAATATTTAGCTCACTGAAATAATTGTTTTTGTTTTGTCATAAACAGAGCGACGACAAAAAGTTTTGAATAGTATAGAAAACTTATTGCACTCTTTTTTTGTTTTTGTTTTGTCATAAACAGAGCGACGACAAAAAGTATTGAATAGTATAGAGAACTTATTGCACTCTTTTTCCGGTCTCATGTAGAGAGTCTGAGTAAAAGAGCATAATGCACCATTTCGTCACTGATATTACATAAAACAATATAAAGGGTCCGCCATCTAACTTTTTTTTTCAACTAGTGCTTAATTCGTGAATGGTAACACTTAGCTCATGTCTGATTTGACAGATAATTAATTTTATCCTTCCGCTGAACGAATATGGTTGTGTATGCGCTTGAACAACGCTGGGAAATATTACGACATTACTGTGAAAATCATGGTAATGTTGCAGATGCCGATTTTGCCGATTTTGCAAAAAAAAAACTCATCTTTTCAGATGAAGCTCATTTTAACCCTGGCGGGTATGTAAACAATCAAAATTGTTGCATTTGGGGCACAGAAAACCCGTACGCATACATTGAAAAGCCGATGCACCCAAAACGAGTCACTGTTTGGCGCGGATTTTGGTCCACAGGCAGAATTGAGCCATTTTTCTTCGAAAATGAGCAAGGAGTGGCCGTTACAGTCAATGGCGATCGTTATCGGGCCATGTTGAACGAATTTTTGTTCACAAAAATTGAAGAGGAGGATATTGGCAACAATTTGTTTCAACAGGACGGCGCTACGTGCCACACAGCCGAAGCTACACTCGATGTTTTGCGCCCTGTTTTTGAAGATCGCATTATCAGCCGCAGAGCTGATGTCCACCTCGGAGCTACGATTTGACACCGTTGGACTATTATTTGTGGGGTGCCCTTTAAAGGACAATATTCGTGAAGCCATTGGTGAAATACAGCTGCATACAATCGATAATGTGCCTTAAAATTGGACCGATCGTGTAGGCTACTGCATGGCCAACCGAGGCAGCCATTTGAATGAAATTATTTTCCATTATTAACCGGAAGGATTGTACTTTCAAATAAAAAAAGAAATTTGAGAAAATATTCAGTAGTTTTTTTTTTATAGCATTTTCAAAAAAAAAAGTTATTTGGCGGACCCGTTAGAAAGCATAAATGTTTCAAAAGGCATCAAAGTTTCTATTCTATACTGTACTATTCAATACTCTTTGGCGCCGACGACCTACTTGTTTGTTCTCTGCCGCTATATCAAAACCATCATACTCATTTTCAGGCAGAAACTATTGTAATACAACACTCACATACGTCGTGTGTTGTTTGCATGTGTTCACTTTGATACATTGCTTAATAATATGACATCATAATATATGACATTATGACATCATTAATATGACAATAAATGTGCAATCTTTTTGAGACACCCTTTAGTAGAGGAGTAGAATGAACGCATCCGTTTCGTATCATAGTCTGGACTACGAAGGTGTATTTTGAGAGTTAATTTATACAAAATTTATAGAATTTTAGTATTTTTGAAATCGTATTCCTCTATTAACTTGATATTTACAATTATTTCTTAATTTTGAATTGACGTTTTCCTTTTAGCGCGATTCAAAAATATGGATTTCGATACGAAACGGATGCGATCAACCTATCCCAGGTGGAACAGTTCCAGCGGCAGCTTGGAGTTACAACGGGAAAGAAAAAGCAAACGATAAACTCGGTTGGAGTACTACTGAGTTGTGCGTGACCTCCTAAGTAAGTAGGTAAGTAAGTACATACGTACACATAAGACGAAGGGTGTTCTATACCAATTCATCTATCAAATTGTTAAAATTTTGATCACAGGATATTCAAGTTGAGTTTTACATGGCAGTACATTAAAATATTGCCTACCAACGACCACAATTCTTCAGTTAACTTAAAAATTATTAATTTTAAAAGCATTTAAATAATTTGAACATGACTTAAAGTTTTCTACATGTTATAGTTCAGGTGGTCGCATAAATAAATCTCCCACAAAAAATGATTTCCCAAACTAAGCATAAAAAATATATACGACCCCTACCCCCCCCAAACCCTCCAACTCAACCAGGACAATAAAGAAGCCATGTGAGTAACAAATTTTATCCCCAAATGAATTGGTTTTTGTGTACCTCATCAATGTTGAGCCAGTTTAGCTTCGAGTAGTGAGTGGCAAATGCTGTGACAGTAAAGATAACGCATAATGCCAATACCATTCGCCCGGGTACTCCATCGTATACTTGTCGAAGCCCCCATATAGTTAGTGGCTCCCTTCTAAACACATGCAAACTACCCGTGCGAATACATTGATATGTAGAGACGACCTCTTTTGCAATTAAAGGACAAATACATTTATGAACACATTTTGAAATAGCCATATCCACAGACTGTCGTGTGGCAAGTCATGGGAAGAATGGTAGCCACTCTAGATACGGGTATCCATCTCAGCCATTGCGAAAGTGCTTCCAGTTTTACATTTTCAACCAAATGTATGACTGAATGAATGAATGAACGAACGGCTGGCTATCACTGATGTATTTTTATAATGGTTCTCATAGAAAAATGGTTAGACAAACATATACATAACGTTTCTATAACGCGATAGAGTGGAGAGGTTAAGAAATTGTAGGAAGTTGACAATCCTTGATGCCAGGACGAATCTTTGTAAGTAGATCTGTTAAAATATCTCAATAGTTATGGTTGGTACTCGTATCACAGCCAACATATTGGAGGCAAATAAGACTTATAATTTCAGACTTGAAATTGGTTTAAGAAGTATTATAACGCAAAAACATTTATTACGACTCAAAACTAATTTAATTCTACACCATTTCCAATTGAAATTTAAAAACTATTAATTTAATTTTGAAAAATGCCAATTGAAATTTAAACTATATATTTAAAATTTGAAATACATCACTTGAAATTTGAAAATTCTATTTGAAATTTGAAATACATCAATTGAAATTTAAAAGACATCATTTGAAATTTGAAGCACATCTATTGATATTTAAAATATATCAATTGAAATACAAAACACATCAATTGAAATTTAAAATACATCAATTGAAATTTAAAGCACATCACTCGAAATTTGAATCACATCAATTGATATTTGGAAGTTTGAAAGACTTCAATTGAAATTTAAAATTGGCCAGTTGAAATTAAAAATTCCTAACCGATTTTATGTATTCGATTTTTAAATTTCAATTGATGTCTTTTAAATTTCAATTGATGTTTTTTTAATTTCAATTAATTAGTTTCAAATTTAAATTGATGAGTTTTAAATTTTAATTGATTTGTTTTAAATTTCAATCGATGTTTTATAAATTTTAATTTTTATAAATTTTCAAATTCAAATTTCAATTGATGAATTGATTTTTTTTTAAATTTCAGTTATAAATGGTGTATACGCTGAAAAAAATGGCCTCTGTAACATATTCTGCAGGAACCATGTATATGTTTGGAACACACTTCGAACATTTATATGTTTACAAGTCCAAAACTCAGGTGTATTTAAATGCAACCATTAGCATGTTTACTGACAAATATGTATGCTTTTACGAGAAAACATATGCGTGCTTTAACCCAAACATCCATATACTTACGTGGAAGCATTCACGTGTTTCCCCCAAACCTCCGTATACTAACGTGGACACATATACATACGTATTTTCTCCCAAACATAATAATATTTAGAAACGAATTATTCTTTCGTTCTTTATTTATTTTAATTAATTTTATCAATATTTATCCACATTTAATAATTAATACGAAAAATTAAAAGATTTAAATGATTTTTACATTTACTTGCATTGAATGCATTAGTTGTTTCGCTTTGAATCTGCTGCTCTGTTGTTTCTCCTTTCTTTGTTGTCTCTCACGTTTTTCTCTTCAGAAGGTTTCAACTATGCGTTGGTTATCACTACGCGTTGGTACACGAAGAATATACTTATATACAAATTAGTGTCACAAACGCAGATATATTTAGGTCGCAAACACATATGTTAAAAAATAAAATAAATGGTTTCCTATTACATCCCATGAAGGGACGGGGAGAACTTCTCACAATCACTGAGCTGTACGCTTTCCAGTTTTCACTTACTGATTGGGACCTACAGTTTTACACCGATTCCGAACGGTATTTTGAGAAGCTTTTTCAGGGCTATATACTCGATAGTGTCGCCATCACTATGCGAGGTGACCGCCACCGAAAGAAATTTTTTTTAAAGGTGGTCAGAGCAGGGTTCGACCCCACGATCTCATGTACAAGAGCCGCGCACACTAACCATTGCACCACCGTTATATATTATAACATAGTAATAATTGTGTCTCAAACATGTAATATTGAATAGCAAACACAATGCGTTTGGGCTCAATTATATTGTATTTGCGACAGCTCCAAAAACATGTTATGTTTGCATCCAACAACAAAAAACGACAGATGTTTCAGCTTGTAGATCAAGTAAATAGTTAAACTGGGGGCTTTTGGCTTCCCTGGTCCTTCGTCCTTTTGGTTCGGCTTATCTCCATTATCATTTTGCATGGGATCAAACTTGTGGGCTTGCTAAGGAACCACACCTAAATGTAGAAATCTTCTAAGCGTATCAACCGGTTAAAATTTCGGAAAACCGAATAATTTTGATTGGCCCGCTAGGTTTTTCAAATAAGTGTCAGGCAATCAGTGTGGTTTCACGGGATTCATTAAAAATAAAAATTTTAAACACTTGGTATGAAAAAACTTCGAGATATCATGACCGTGCAACTTCACGTCAGTACAATTTTATTCATTGCTACTTATATTTTTGTATACCTGAATTATTTTCAAGACCATTGCATATGCAGTTGGCTCTTGAATGGATTTAGGGAAAACTAGTGTGAGACCTTCAAATATTGCATATCAGTATATAAAAAATGTGGTATTCCATAACATCCCATGAAGGGATTGGGGAGAGCTTCTCACAACCTGTGAGATGTGCGTTTTCTAGTTTTTACACTCACTTATTGGTTTTACACCGGTTCCGAAAGGTACTTTGAGACGCTTCTGTCATGGCTAAGTACTCGATAGTGTTGCCATCACTAAGCGAGGTGACCGTTGTCGAAAGAAATGAAAGGTGGTCTGAGCAGGGATCGAACCCACGTTTTCATGTACAAGAGCCGCGCACACTACCCATTGCACCATAGATGAATAAATCAGAAATACAGGCGATGCACTCTACAAATGCAGTGCATTGTATTGGACAAAGGAAGTAGGGATCGGAGTAGGAGAGAAGAGGGAATAGTTCTTGTTGATATTTGACATTAACATTTTGATATCATACGCTCTGAAAAAAGTGGCCCCTGTAACATTATGCATATCTTGAACATTCAAATAAAGTGTGTCTCAGTAAGATTGCACTTTTTTTCTGTGTAAGTGGCAACTCTGAAATTAGGCAGTTGTCACATATGTTTATACCGATTATTAAAAATGAAGCGCTTTATGAAATAACAACGCTTTATAATTGTGAAAACTTATTACAGAAATTTGGAAAGTTATGGTGAGACCCCTCGCAAACTTCGAAGAATTTTCAGTCGAGAATGTGCACCATATGTGTAAACCATTCGAAGACTTGTCAACAAGTTTGAAGAAACTGGGTCGGTTATAAACAGTAAGACTCCTGTGCGTCAACGTGCTGGTTCGTCTCTTGAAAACATTGCTGCTGTAAACGAGAGTGTCGCCGAAAACCTGAAAGCATCAATTCGACATCGTTCTCAACAACTTCAAATTTCACGAAGCACTACGCAGCGAATTTTGACAAAACTCCTCCACCTTCATGCGCACAAAGTTCTGCTTACTCCGGACCTCAAACCAGCAGACCATGGAAAGCACCAGCAATTCGTTCAATGGGTAATGGAGCAAACTGAAATCAATGCCAATTTTTCAAAAAAAAAGTCATCTTCCCCGTGAAGCGCATTTCCATCAGAACGGCTTCGGGAATACACAAAATTGTCGAATTTGGGACTCAGCAAATCCTCATGCAATCCATGAGAATCAAACGCACCCACAACGAGCAACTGTCTGGTGAGTGTGTTGGTCAGGTGGCGTTATTGGAAATTACTTTTTCGAAGATAAGGACGAAATTGCAGTGACTGTGATCGACAATCGTTACAGGAATATGATAACGTAGTTCTTGTGGCTTCAACTGGACGGCATGAATCTGGACGACATGTGGTTTCCGCAAGACGGCGCCACCTGTTACACCGCGCATGAAACAATCGATTTATTGCAGCAACAATTTCCAGAACAAATTATCTCAAGAAATTCTGATGTCAACTGGCCACCAAGATCATGTGATTTAACGCCGTGCAATTTCTTTCTTTGGGGTTTTGTGAAATCTGGGGTTTATGCAAATACAACAGAAACAATTCCTGACCTGAAATCCGACTTTCTACGCGTCATCGGTGAGATTCAAAAAAATCTGTGAAAAAGTCATGGAAAATTTCATGAAAATATTAATGACCTGTCTCTAGAACCGTGGAGGCCATTAGACGGATTTTTTATTCCATACTTAATCAGAACATGTCTTCTTTACAATCTAATAAAAAAATCACAACTATCTCAGAAAATACTTGTTTTTATTTTAAAATCAAAAAGTGCGTTCTTACTGAGACACCCTTTACTTACGTGCCAGCATTGGTTTCTCGAATTGAAGATCTGCTGCATTTTTCTTTCTTTTCTGTTTTTAGCAGTTTTCAACAAACAAAGCTATATTTGGGTGACAAAACATGCATTATACTATATCAATCATTGTGTCCCCAACATGTAGTATTTAGTAGGAAAGCAAACACAGTGTGTTTAGGTACAAGTGTTGTATATTTGCGACTAGCTGCAAACACTTTCTATTTGCATCCAAACAACAACAAAAATACAGATTTTTTGCAAGTAATAGGGCATCGTATACATCCACCGGAAGGTTAATCCACATGCAGACTGTTTTGCTAAAATCGAATTATCTCTGTTGGGTGTAGTTGGATCTATTGCACAAGTTACAGCAATCGGAACCTTGTTGTAGGCACGCTGAAAAAGTTTGTCATCAAGTTGAAGTACACTTTTCACCATTTTGATGTGAATTGTTCACCAATTTGCTGTACATTTTCATCAATTATATGTTAGGTTGTCATCAATTTGATGTAAGTTTGTCATCAATTTAGTGTAAATTCGTCATCATTTTTATCTAAATTATTTGTTAAAGAATAGCCAAAGTCTTTTGACTATTTTCCACAATGACAGGGTACAAGACCACATAAAAATTGCTCACAGTGTGGATAATGTATTCTGTCCATTGCACAGTTTTCTATTACGTATTTATTTTCAATTTTCTACTACTTTTTTCCTTTTTCGGTTTATTTTTCAATACTACGTCCATATCTTCGTATAGATCCCACTAATTATTTCCAAATTCCAATGATAAAAATTGATGTGAAACAGATCATCAATTCAATGACGCTAAAAAGGTTCAAGAACCTCACAATCTTCAAATTGAAGAACTTTTTCATTGAATTGAAGCCAAATTTCAATTGATAAACATTTATCATCGATTTTATGTAAAGATTTTCTTACAGTGTAGTAAATTCACACTGAAAAATAATGGCCTCTCTAACAAATTCTCGCAAACATATTCTGCATGAACCATGTATATGTTTGGAATACACTTCAAACATTCATATGTTTTCAAGTCACAAACTCACTTGTATTTAAATATAAACAGTATCATGTTTACTGGCAAACATGTATACTTTTACGTGGAAATATGCGATTTTCATCCCAAACATCCATATACTTACGTGGAAGCATTCGCCTGTTTCTCCCAAACCTGCATATACTTACGTGGAAACACTTGCGTATTTCCTCCCAAACATAATAATATTTAGAAACGAATTATTCTTTGATTTCAACATATATGTATTATTTATTACAATTAATTTTATAAATATAAATCCACATTTATAAATAATGAATACAAACAATTTAAATCTTTAAAAGGCCCCATTTTACGTTTACTTGCACTGAATGCATTATTTGTTTTTTTTTCATGAATTGGGTATCTGCTGTTCTTTTGCTTCTCCTTTCTTTGTTGTCTCTCACGTTTTTGTTTACAGAAGGTTTCAGTTATGTGTTGGTTATCACTATGCGTTGCTACACAAAGAATATACAAGTCTTGTTCATGTTCATGCAAGGCAAGCGTGGATTAATAACTTGTGTTTTTTTATTGCACTTATTTCACAAATGGTCCGCCGATCCAATTTTCTCAGTGAAGGCCTGTACAGACAAAGGGCTTCACGTGGTTGCCCTTTCCTGTTTGTTTCCTCAAAATCGTTTCTTACTTTGGTAGCACACATACATATATACGAAACACATCCACAAAAACCAAAGCAACATCATAAACCTTTTAACCGTCCGAACCTTCGTTTAATCTTTTTCACTGATCAAGCGCTTTTGAGTCGTCTGTCCGATGAACCATTGATGATTGAATACATGAAACTAAAACGCAACACATCCGCCAAAATAAGACACCGACCTCATCTGCAATTTGCACGCACATTCAGGAATATTTAAGAATCACTGACTGAGAGAATAATGCAAAAATACAGATACTCACTTACAAGATAGACTCTCTCGTTGTTCCCCTTGTGTTCTCTTGCTCTCGAGAGAGCATAAACAGTGCAACAAACACAACTGTATTTGACTCACAAACAAAGCCATGTTTGAGTCGCAACCACATATATTATAACATATTAATCATTAAGTCTCAAACATGTAATGTTGAATAGCAAACACAATGTGTTTGGACAGAAATATATTATATTTGCGACAAGCTCGTAACACACTTTATATTTGCATCCAAACACCAAAAAAAATACAGATTTTTCAACGTGTTTAAAAAAGTGCCGGTTCACTCTTTATAGTTTGTCGGTAGTAGTTAAAATATAGATTTATATTAGTAAATTACACAGTGTATATAGAGTATTTTTAGCTGCATGAGAGAACTATAGATAACTATGGTTCCACAGCTGAGAATGTCAAAGTTTTGGCAAGTCATCATGAATAGTTTAAAGCTGCAGGAACGCTTCCATATTGTGGAAATTTACTTTGAAAAAAATAAATCTGTTCGCGAGGTTCATATAGCACTTCGTCCATTTTACGGTCAACATAATCGGCGTAGTGAGTAAGCTATTCGTGCAGTTATTGATCGTTTACAGCGAAGACAATCCTCAAGCCCTTAACGAATCACCATTACATCCTTTAAATTGACTGTTTGGTGTGGTTTACTCGCTGGCGGCATCATCGGTCGTTATTTCTTTCGAAATTAGCAAGGAGCTGCCGTTAAGGTGAATGGCGAGCGCGATCGAGCCATGCTGACTGAATTTTTCTTTCCAAGAATTAATCAGGTAAACAACAATGACATCTGGTGCCTACAAGATGACGCAACTTGCCTTACAGCGCGCTTAATATTCGATTTATTGCAAAATCAATTTGGTGAGAACTTTATTTCCACAAGTGGTCCTGTTTACTGGCCCCTCGGTCGTGCGATTTAACGCCTCTGGATTACTTTTTATGGGACTATGTTAAGGAATTGGTTTATGTCGACAAACCAGCAACTCTTGAAGCATTGGAAGTCAATATTAAAGCCACCATGACACCATACGGCCAGATTTATTAGAAAGAGTTGTAAAAACTTGGACTGATCGAATTGACCATGTAACTCGTAGCCGCGGCGGACATATGCCGGAAATCATATTTAAGCAATAAATGTCATGAAATTATCTACCAGAGTATAATAAAAAAAATCAATGAGTGTTCGAACTCACGGACGATGTGTTAACACATTTTTGTTACACGGTACCTGTTCGATTTCTATGAACACATTAGCAAATGTGACATTGAAAAATAAAATTGAAAAGAAAGAAAAAATAGAAGAATTGTTTTTGTGTTGAAAGCTCTTTTGCTATTGCACCTTGATATTGTTAAAATAAACGAAGCAATATTTAGCTCACTGAAATTATTGTTTTCTCATAAACAGAGCGACGACAAAAAGTATTGAATAGTATAGAGCACTTATTTCACTCGTTTTCCGGTCTCATGTAGAGAGTCTGAGTAAGAGAGCATAAACGAGTCTTACTCTCTTTATATAATATTTCAATATAAATGCATCATTTCGACAATGTTATTACATAAAACAATACAAAAAGCATAAATGTTTCAAAAGGCATCAATGTTTCTATTCTATACTATACTATTTAATACTCCTTGGCGACGAAGATCTGCTTGTTTGATCGCTGCCGCTACATCAACACTATCATACTTATTTTCAGTCATAGACTTTTGTTGTACAACAACCACGTATATGATGCTAACGCTGTGTGTTGTTTGCATGTGTTCACTTTGATAGATTGCCCTACCCGTGCCTATATATGTTAGCACATCAAAAAATTTCATTCCTACATTTCTGTATTTTATTATTATTTTAAGTTATATTGAAGTCAAAATATATTGGCTTCTAATCATTATTATGTTTGGAAGGAAAGACGCATATTTTTCAGCGAAAGCAACCGCGTGTTTGGGAGGAAATACGCACATACTTCCGCGTTAGTTCTCGTTGGTTACATTGTTCCTTATGGTTACCTTGTAATATTGCGAAATTTTCTTGTAGAAGTATTGCATTCGGGCAACAGTTTTTTCCGATGAAGGAAACTTCTGCAATAAGAAAATGATTATTGCCGCTATACAATTTTTCTTCCATCGATTTGATGGCGATATAGGCGCAATATTGATTTCTTTGCTGGGTTACGAAGGGTGAAATGTATCCGCCTGAAAGTATACTCTATACAAATTTCTTATTGTAGTTGTTTCTTAATTAAGGCCCAACCATATCATGCTTTTTCTGGATTAAGTCAGCTTAAGCCACTGCTCGAATACATATAAAACGTATGTGGCTGTTTATAATGTACTTGCGGCAACTTTTCGTTGAGTTTCGTCAAGTGTCATCGGCTTAAGCAGCGCTCGCTACTGGCCGAACTTTGCTTACGCCATCAGCTGTTTGTTTATTTGTTTGGTCAAATATAATAATAACAAACCAAAATGTCGACTGAAACTGAATTTATACAGTGCCTTATTGAAAATGTTGAAAAACATAAATGTCTTTATGACAAGAGGGACGCGTTTTATTTTAATAAAGGCGTTAAAGAAAGGACGTGGATGGATGTTGCCGATAAGTGCAACAAAAGTGGTAAGTATTTAATATGGCTATGCAAATAACCGTCCAAGTAAAAATTGCCCAAAAGCGGAAAGTGACCCCAAAAATGTTGGGCGATTAAATAAATTAAATAAATATGCAGCGGTGGCTTAAAAGTTTCAAAGTCACGAAAGTATATTCCAGCCACCTAAAAGTCTCATGGAATTCCAGTAAGCATTTGACAGGCTTTTCGTTGAGTTCGCTTAAGCCCATAAGCCAGCGTAAGCACATTATAGTTGGGCCTTTACAGTATGCAACTTTTTTTAAACAATTTCAAAAGCAGTGATGCCAATTTAGCTCTTTTGGGGCTAGATTTAACACTTTTCGACCTTG
This sequence comes from Phaonia tiefii, assembly GCA_963931995.1. Lineage (NCBI taxonomy): Eukaryota > Metazoa > Arthropoda > Insecta > Diptera > Muscidae > Phaonia > Phaonia tiefii. The sequence goes on along the minus strand of OZ008368.1, from coordinate 266,290,515 downwards.
CAAAACGCGAAAAAAATGTCAGTGGCGCTTTTTTGGAAGAACGCGTAATGTGCACGCGTTTTGAGTTTATATTTAGTTAGCCCTTTGGCCCGTTTTGTATACAACACGGATTTTGCGAAAGAATGTTAATTTTTTTTTTAATATTTTGGGCATTCCCGTTGTAATGACATTTGTGTTACTAATGGTGTTGAACAACTGTTAATTTATATTGATGCATTACTGTGAATGACGGAGGAAGTATTTTCAAAAATATATTCATCTTCATTGACCCCATACATGCTAAGTTTCCCTCTATTTTTGTGTAGGGTATCGCCCAAAAATATCGCAAAGTATGCGAAGCAGAATCCACTTTTGATCCTGTAGATGCAAGAGGGAAACAAAAATGTGAGACAATGCTGGGTCCGTTAAATCTGCACTCCAAACATGGTTTTCTTCGCTTGACCATCTGAAAGGATTTTCGAAAAGGGAGAGTTACAATTAAAAAAAAACAAGTTGCGTGTGAGATATCGACGACTATACCCTCGTTCAAATGACCGGCGGGGCTTCGGTGGTTGCCACGAAACAGAGAGAACCACATGCCTTGATCGGTAGCGCTCTCATTTGACGGTGACAGTAATGCCATCATCGTCTTCGAAGAAGTACTGAGCGATGATGAATACGGACCACACTCCCGATCAAACACTGGAATTCTGTGTGTGCATTGCCAATTTGTAATGACTGGTATCGTCCCAAATCCGGTAATGCTTCTTTATGTACCGGTTGATACAAAAATGGCTGTCGTCGCCACAAGGGAACACCCACTTTGATAATAAAGTTTTATTATTCGCACGTGTTGCTCGGCCAAAAACGATGTACAAGTAGACAGTCAGAATTTCTCTTCACTCAAATGCCAACAAACAAAACGAGTGAAACCGTAGTACTTCTCTACTCTCTCTCTTACTCTCTTCATTGAATATTCCAATACACGAGCAGCTTTTTGATAGTGTTATTGTATATAACTATACAAATTCCAACCATGTTGAAGTAAAATTACATAAACTATGCAAAAAGTATGAAATAAGCAAGATATGACGCGAGACAGAAATGCGTTTGAGTGAACTCCTAGTACTTTTTGGTTCTCTTTTACCAGCGTTGCCAAGTTGCGCACATCTTCTGGTCGTCTAATTGTAAATCGTCTTTGGCTCGGCGCTGTAACTTGCCATGTTGATTTGTCTCTATTGTCTGAACAATAAATAACAGGAACTAACAATAGATAAAACAAGGTAACCGCCATGGACTGCCAACATTTACCGGTCGCTATTGGAAAACACTTTCGGGACTTTTCTAGTTGTTTTCGTTATTTGGTGCGTTTTAGCACTTTTTTGGTAGTTCCACGGCGCGTTTCGTGCAGAGTTGGCATCACTATTTAAAAGACTTGAATGGACCTTGTGATTATCTTATTTCGTGTATTAGGAGTCGAATTGTATCATTCGTTTTTTGATATAAGGCAATAGTTTCATATAAAAAAAATTTAATTTACAACTTTTTATATTCAGTTTCTTCTTGAGTAAAGTTGATCTTCCTGTTTCAAGCTAGAACTTTTAGGACTATACTACGCCCCAAAACTCAGGTCCTAGGAGTCTTTTAGTTCAAAGTATTGAAAAAGCCATATTACTGATAACTGTTACGTATGTGATAGCAAATATGCCACATTAATCAGAGTACACATGAGTGTTCCGTCTGCTTAGCTACCAGTACCTCGCTCAGATAATAAATAAATAGATTAGGGTATTTACTCCATAGTAGCGCAAGCTAAGGGCCTTATTCCCGAAAAGTTGTGGGAGATTTGAGTGACGCTTTTTTTTATGATAAATCGTCTCTCAAACCTTTCATATTTTTTTGTGAATAAGGTCTTAAATGTTTGTTATGTTATAGCCGGGATTTCTTGCAAAGAACATACTTTGACTGCAGGGGTGCCAGAAGGTTCCTTCCTCTATACTTCATATTCCTGATCTCCATAAACTAGCTTTTGGCCAGAACTGATAATCTTTCGCTGATGTCAGCAATGCCACTTCCATTCATACTATGAACGCCTAAATGTTACCGATGCCCAGTGTAGGAGGCAGGTGATGAACGCGTCACTGATCAAAAAATCAGAGTGGGGTCAAATGCATAAATTTGATTTTTACCCTTTAAGGAGTGGGCAACTACTTAACTTACCGAGAGGCAGGTTATCCACAATGATAGGAACACTTACGGGACATTGTCTTGTAGGAAAACACGCCCTAAGATTGGGACATAGAAACTCCACTCTCTGTAGATGCTGCATGGAAGAGGACGAGGAAACGACGAAACACCTTCTCTTGGATTGCCCTGCTCTGGCAGGACTGAGAAGTAGGATATTCGGAGCACATTTAGTTAGCACCGTAGTCCTACAGGATATTCCTGTAGGTCTTATAGACAAATTTATTGAAAGTATATTAGCCCTAGGGTTTGTGGCACCTACAATTGTATAAGTAGGAGATGGAGCACATGTATCTGTGTGTGATTTACGGAAGCTGGTAGGGGCAACCATAGTATAGTACCCGTCAATTCTCTAACTGGTCCGATTTGACCGTCATGAGCCATGAATGTGGGCCAAAAGGTGGTGTTACTACATAAAAGAGGCGCATGTGGGGAGTTAAGTTTTGAGTCCTTACCTTAACTTCAGAAAAATTTAAGGTCGAATTTCAACGTGATTACGTGAATCGTATGTGTGCCTTTTTGCTAAAATATAAAAAAAATTACCAAAGAAAAAAATGTTGGTCCTATTTTTTGCGACGTATCTACTATTAGGCTATAGATAACGAATACTATCAAGAAACTTAAATCAGAGTGTTAACGGGTAAAAACCAGTACTGTCTGTTGACACAGAAACGACCCACAGATACGACCCTATCACCAGATTCTATGCAAAATGTAGATATAGGAGAATCAGATGGTATCGGTCAAAATAAGTGGTGGATCGGTCAAAATAAGTGGCTCAAGAAACACTTCACTCAATACAATCTTCTAAGTACCAACACTATAATCATGCAACCTGAATTGGATCCCCACTCACATATATGGACTGGATCCCAGAGCTTCCCTAAACACTGAAAAATCTGTATTTTTTGTTGTTGGGATGCAAATACATCGTGATTGTAGCTTGACGCAAATATAGTATGTTTGAGTCCAAACACATTGTGTTTGGTATTCAATAATGCATGTTAGAGACACAACTATTAATATGTTATAATAAAAGTATATGTTCTTTTTGACCCATATATGGCTTTATTTGGTGAAAACGGCTAAAAACAAAAACGTGACAGACAACAAAGAACAAAAATTCAGCAGATCTTTAATTCATGAAAACAATTCTTGCACGTAAGTATATGGATGTTCCAAACATATACATAGTTCCTGCGAAAGTTCGCACAAGACTGAGCAGGGCGAAAAACGTACAAAGCCGAACACAGGAAAAGCTAGATATTGACAAGCTGCAAATACCGGAGATATCAATGTCCTATCGACAGAAGCTCTTTCTCCTGCTAGGGCAGAATACCCCCCTCCCGAGGACCCAGATGCGCAGTGGAAGCACATCTCCCATTCTTTGGAAACCGCTGGTACAAGAGGCTGAGAAGGGAGGAAAACCAACTACTTAGGCAATAAAAATGTCAGTGGGAGCAGAGGCAGAGTGAAAAAAACGAAATGTGCAGGAAGAATGGTGAATCCAGAAAGTTTTTCCAGAGGGTAAGAAGATCGAATAACGGGCATAATAATGGGTTGCCCTCCTGCAAGGACGAGAATGGGAATCTGGTGACTCATAAGCAGTGTGTGCTCAAAATGTAGAGAGACCACTTTTCAGCACTACTCCACTTAGATTCTTCCACTGACGATCAGTAGGTAATGATAGTGGAAGATAGTGCAGATTGTACCCCCCCCCCCCCACCAAACCAAGGCGAGATTAGAACGGCGACCTCCCCGCTTAAGAATAATAAAGCCGCTGGTACGGATGGCCTACCAGCTGAACCTTTAAGGCAGGTGGCGAAGGACTGCTAACCTACATGCATCAACTTATATGCGGTATATGGTTGGGGTAATTTATGCCTGACGATTGGAGTCGCAGTGTATTATATCCTGTATTCAAAAAGGGTGATCCGTGTGTATGTTTCAACTATCGCGGTATCAGTCTTTTATGCATCGCGTATAAGGTCTTGTCGAGCTTATTATGTGAAAGACTAAAGCCAATTATTGAAAACCTGATTGGACCTTATCAGTGTGGATTTAGACCAGACAAGTCCACGATTGACCAAATATTCACGCTACGCCAGATCCTGGAAAAGACCCACGAAAAGCAAATCGATACATACCACCTTTTTGTCCATTACAAAGCTGCTTTCGATAGCCCCATACGGGGAAAACTGTACGAAGCTATATCTGAACTAGGGATTCCGGCAAAACTGATCCGCCTCTGTAGAATGACGCTGACCAACACCAAATCAGCAATGAAAGTGGGGAAAGACCTGATGTCAGCAATGCAATGTGAGACAAGGCGACACATTTTCGTGCAATCTCTTCAACATCTTAATGGAGATAATAATGAGAAAAGCTGCAGTAAATACCAACGGGGCCAGTAACACGAAAACCAACATATTTGCTGGCGTATGCTGACGGCATAGACATCATTGGGGGAAATTTGCGAGAGATTACTGCATTATTTTCAAGAATCCATAAAGAATCAGCGAAGGTGAGTCTTGCTGATAATGAGGGCAAGACAAAATTTATGGTGTCAACGACTAGAGAAATTTCTCGACTTGGTCCGCACTTAAACGTTGACAACCGATTTATTTTTGAAGTGCTAGATGAATTTGTCTTCCTTGGATCCGCCGTGAATAAGGACAACAACGTCAGACTGGAGATAAATAGGAGAATTGTGCTTGCAAATAGATGCTAGAATCCCTCCGTGTCCTTGGTGATACCAACTGGCGAGAAAAGGCGAGGGATAGAGCCAGTTGGAAGAATATGTTGAAATTTGTTTAATTTGTTTGTTTAGTTAATATGTGTAAGACGTCTGACCTCATGAGGTTGTAAAATAGTCAATAAAAGCAAAGCAGTGGAGTGTAGATTGTAGACTGTGTCTGACTCAATTCCTCCCCTTGAACGTGAGTTGTGTATCACTTAGAGTGTTCAAAACCGAAACAGAGAAACCGGAGAAACTGGTTAACCGGTTTTCTTGCAATTAATCGTGTGCCGGTTTTTTAAAAAACTTAATTTTCGAATAAACCGAAAACCGGTTATTATATGTCGGTTGACCTTAAAAACTTTTAATAATTAAACAAAAAAAATATATCATTTATATGGTGACAATTTTTGTTATTTATAATAAGAGCTACAACTTTCCCTCAGAGAGTAAATCAAAATTTCGAACGGTTTGCAAGATATGAGCCTGACAAAATGATAACTTTTTTTTGCAAAAATGACACCGAGGCCCCAAATCTTTGGGGTACCATAAAAAAAAGTGTATGACTTTAGGCAAAATTGGGACACACTGGTCTTTTTTTTGTCTTTTACCATTAGTTAATATAATAGTTTTTTTTTGTAATATAATAGCAATTAATGGATTACTATTTTGTTAATTGATATTATGAAATGTATAATTGAAAGGACAATGAAATGCTCGTTAATTGAGAATAATTTTACGCACTAGCACATTTTTCTACACTAGTGCATTTCATTAGTTATTTTTATTTTAACCACAAAACACAAAACCTTTCGAATTTTAATGAATATGAAAACTTGGAAAATATTTTTCATTTCTCAACATACCACCCCTCGGGTTGCATGCACCTACACATTCATATACATATCGTACTCGTACCTATGTACACATCCTTACATTGATATGGTATATTTCATTATTGCCAACAGGCCTCGTCCGGTTTTGTTTCCAATCCCGTTTTATTTCTTTTTTTTTCTATTCTGCGTAGATCCAACAAATAAATTTTGGTCGGAATGTTTGAGTGTATAACATAACGATTTTGTGGACTCAAACCACTGAACTGTGCGTTGATTTTCGTTTGGGAGAAATCGTTGTAAAAGACCAAAAGTTAAATGGCAAACATTGTAAAAGATCTATGAATCTACCAAAACTCACATGTTCCATATCCATATAGGTATATGTATGTGTGTTTGTACTTAAGTTTGTATGTATGTATGACAACATAGTTACATACAACTGTGTTCCCACATTGATGCTCATGCACTTACACCAGGGGTACACAAACGAGATGTACTAACTATAGAACACAGTGGAAGAAATCGACACCGAAGTACTCAAAAAAATATAATACTCCCGTTTATCCGAAATGTCGTGTAACATTTCAAGTCACCGAAATCGACCCTCTTGTATATGTCGTCTGTCCTGTTTCATCCAAGCAACTGCCTTTCCAACGAGCCTATTCCATCAAACACCACCAGATCCGATGCCAGCGTTCTAAATTCCTGCGTACACAACGTTCAACAACAGCATAACTCGCCGAGGGTCCTACAAGACTTAGAAACTTCGGAAGTTACCCCAGTGAAATATCGTAGAGTTTGTACATTAAACACGTATAAATTGTAAATTAGTTTAAGGTCAAATTAAAGTGAAATAAACAATCAAGGAACACGAACAACTGGTCATTCTCTCTCTGGAGCTAAATTGTACGAGCGTATCCTAGCTTCAAAGAGGAAAACTCGTCTTTACACTATCAACGTGCCTTCAGTTCTGAAGATTTTCAAGGTCGGTCATTCGAGGTAGGGCAGTATACCATCGTTCGAAGGGTTGGGCTTAATACCTAAGCCGACATACACAATCTATCATAGAGGACGGATCAATAAGTCCGTGACGTTTTGAATGAATCACAGTTTTTTTTTGCAAAAAAAAATTTTATTTTTCAACATAACCTCCTTTGAGATCAATACACTTAGTCCAACGTTTTTCCAATTTTTGTATCCCTTCCAAAAAATAGGATTTTTCGATGTCCGTAAAATAGGTATTTGTTTGATCAATAATTTCATCGTTGGAGCTAAATTTCTTTAGGTTTGGAAATAGGAAATAGTCACTGGGGACTAAATACCGAGAATATGGCGGAGCAGGTACCAATTCGTAGCCCACTTCATGGAATTTCGACATTGAGACGAGTATTTTTGAGATTTTTCGGAAAAGTTTTAGAGGTCTCACAAGTCGAATTTCCCCCAAAAATCGGGTATTCCAGACGTTTTTTAATTTTATTTAAAACTCAGTCAATAACCACGATTTTCTTAGTTTGTAAGTCAACACACTTCCCTTCCAAAAAATAGGATTTTTCGATGTCCGTAAAATAGGTATTTGTTTGATCAATAGTTTTATCGTTGGAGCTAAATCTCTTTCCACCGAGCCATTTCTTTAGGTTTGGAAATGGGAAATAGTCACTGGGGACTAAATACGGAGAATATGGCGGAACAGGTATCAATTCGTAGCCTACTTCATGGAATTTCGACATTGAGACGAGTATTTTTGAGATTTTTCGGAAAAGGTTTAGAGGTTTCATAAGTCGAATTTCCCCCAAAAATCGGGTATTCCAGACGTTTTTTTAATTTTATTTAAAATTCAGTCAATAACCACGATTTTCTTAGTTTGAAAGTCAACACATTTAAAGCAAAACGATTTTGCTCAATATGGTACCACGTATTAAATTTGTTCGTAAATTTTGGATACATTTTGTTAGTAACGCTTTATAACTTTTAAAATCCCTATGCAAATTTAAAAAATTAATGATGCACTTTAAAAGACGAATAACTTCCAAGCAATTTTGTAGAAAAACATTTTTAATTTACTGTTACTGTTCCAGAGTTATACCATTTTAAAGCCTTTTACCCATTGTACGAACCTAATAATATTATAAACTGTTTGCATTTTTGCATAGGATTTGGTTTGAATTTCTATGAAAATTGCTTGGACTTTATCCGTCTTTTAGAATGCGGCATTAGTTTCTTAAATTTACGTAGAAATTTTAAAAGTTATAAAGCGTTACTAACATAATTTATCCAAAATTTACGAACAAATTTAATACGTGTTACCTTATTTTTTTTTGCTTTAAAAATGTTAACTTACAAACTAAGACAATCGTGGTTATTGACCGAGTTTTAAGTAAAATGCAAATAAAAACGTCCGGAATACTCGATTTTTGGGGAGAATTCGACTTGTGCGACCTCTAAACTTGTCCCGAAAAATCTGCAAAAAAATCTCAAAAATACTTTACCCTACAAGCTTTCCAATCAAGCTTGAGCAACCATAAAAATCGAAACAGAAATTTTTTTTGGGACACCCTAGTGTGCACCCGTGCATTATCTTGATGAAAAATTAAATTTTTCCTCGTTAAATCGGTCCAATAAGTTGGCATAATATTCGCCGTTTATTGTTTTTCCCTTTTGAAGGTAATCGATGTGGATTATCACGCGTGCAACCCAAAAAACTGTTGCCATCACCTTATTGGCTGACAAATGTACCTTGGCCTTCTTCGGTGCCGGTTCACCCGGAGAAACCCATTGTTTAGACTGCTTCTTGGTCTCCGGAGTATTGTAATGGATCCTTGTTTCATATACAGTTACAAAACGTGGCAAAAACTCCTTCTAATTGCGGTTAAACAATTCCAAACAATCCTTTGAAGTTGTCATACCATTACGTTAATAGTCAATTGAGAGCAAACGCGGCACCCATCTTGCAGACAGCTTTCTTAAACCCAACTAATCATTTAAAATCGAAACCACACTGCCATATGAAATGCCTATGGTATCAACAATCTCACGCACTTTTACTCTTCGATCGGCCAACACCATATCGTGAATTTTTTCGACATTTTCGGGTATATTGACCTCAATTGGCCGTCCAGAACGTTCAGCGTCATTTGTACTCGTGCGACCACAACTAAAGTCAGTTAACCACTTTTTTACCACTGAAATCGATGGTGTAGAGTCCCCAGAGTATTTATCAAGTTTTTGCCTTGGTTTGATTGACCTGTTTTTTTCGGAAAAGATAATGTTTAATGAGGACTCGAATTTCAATTTTTTCCATTTTTAAAAAATGCACGAGGTTTTATGTTTTGAACAGCTGTTAAACTCAAAGTAAATGACGGAACTTGATCAAAATTTGACAGTAGTCTACTAACAGGTGGTACTTGATTGGAGCAGTGTTGCATTTCATATAACTAAAAGGGAAGTTCGAAAAGTCACGGACTTATTGATCCGCTTCGTATTTTGGCTGTGACCCACGAAAACTATGGGAAGTGGCACACAAATTTATTTGTCTCGCAAAAAGTTTTTCCCATATAATTTCCATTAATTCCTCGTTTTGAAATTATTTTCGAGAATATAAAATATCAGCCCAATTCTCAATAGCAATTCCCTGGGAGTTTTTTCCCTATTCCCTGTTCCTTATTCTTATTCTTAACGAACTTCGAAAATGTAGGTATTCTATTTTGCTGCGCAAAATTTAAGTATTTAATATTTTCTATAAAAAATTAAATAACTACTTTTATTTTAATCAATATTATGGCCATTATTCTTCGGAATAAATTTACTTTAGCACCAAGTCTCAGATCTACACCAAAATGTCACCACCGAGAAAAGCGTCTGCACTGAGTTAAAAAGTTTTGAAAGAGGTTATCAAAGTTAGTAGAAATGAGTACCATTACAAAGGCCTTTCTAAATTCTATTTAATCTGTGTATACACATATTTATTTTTATTAATCCATTGGGGGTTAATTAAAAAAACAATATTTGTTAACCTCCCTTTTTTAATAAAAATTTATTATTTTCAAAAAATTGGTAGTTTTTTTGGTAAACTCCGATAATTCTCACCAATAACCCTTCAAAGACCGGAGACATTTTAGTTCAAAGTGTTGAATACATTTGCCACTTTTTCCACCAAAATTAGTAAATTATTTCTAAAAAATTCGAAACGGGTGTTGAACCCGCACCAGACGACAAAATCCCTAAGCCACGCAGAAAGCTTTATAATACAAACATACTATGAACTTTAATATCTCCGGTCTTCGAAGGGTTATAGGTATTTTGTTTGAGAAATAGGGCATTTGTTTGAGAAAAAAAAAAGTTTATCAAAAAAGTGAGGTTAAAAAATCGTTTATTTTAATTTGCTCCCCAATTGGTTAATATAAATAAGATTTATAGATTTATAGGGTTTAAAAAGGCCTTTGTAATGGTGCCAATTCCAGCTAGATCGGATAATAAATGGCTAACTTACGCCGCCATGGAGGTCTATATTTCGGAAAATATGGACCAGCGCCCTTTTTTTTATCTTTTTTTTGTAACAACTCTATTTTAGGGGCAGTTTAGAATTTTTTTTCATTTTTTAGAGGGTCTATAGAATATATTTTTAAGTAAAAAAACAACAAATTTTCCCGGAGGCCCGTTTTTCCTGAGTTATGGCCCCTCAAAGTTCAGATACATATGTAACATGTTCGGCTCGAGTAAAATTTCCGTAACGGCGAAATGAAAATAAATTTTTGAAAATCGTTAAATTTATATTTCACCTTGGCACAGGCAGGGGGGGTATAAATTCCCTCTGTACCTTAAGTCGATGTGTGGCACAATCAGTAAAATCGCGCGATTGTTTTACAATAATATTATGTTTTTATATCCCCGGTCTTTCAAGGGCTACTGAGCCGTATTATATCTTGAAAGAAAGCCTGAAATGTTCTCTATTACCGGTGTGTAGAAAAAATGTAGCAACAGTACGGTCTATTTTTGATTTTAAAGAAAAAGTAAGGTTATAAAATCATTATTTATTTCATAAATTATTCCACAATGGGTTAATAAAAAGTAAAATATTTGTAATCGTATTTGTAGAGTTTAAAAATACCTTTCTAATGAAATAAATTTCCGCGAGGTCGGAAAAGTAGTTTCAGAGATATAGCCGACTATACACTCAAGCTTTGCAAGCCCATATCTCAAGAAGATGGGCCGACCGTACAAAAAAATATATATTTCGGTTCAGCTTAAAAATCTATATTGATGAAAACATTTGGATTCAATTCCACGAAATGATCCTGAACTAGGGTTAAGCCAAGTAAATATGTACGTTCCCTTATTTACTTACAAAGTTTGCGGCAGCTCAAGTGAATTCGTCGCATCGCGTAACTGTCTCCTTGCAAACGTTTGTTGTTTGTTTGTTCTCCTGCTCCCGGTCATTCTTCTGCTGCCATTCTAAAGGCTATGGTGTACATGTTCACTTATTTTAATTATTAATTAAGTTTTATTTGCTTAAAATGATTTGCATTTAACAACCAAAACCAAACGTCGTAAAGCAAAACAGCTGACTTCGAAAATTCGTAATTCTCTCTCCCTTATTATTCTATTCCCCGTCTGTTTAGAATTGGGGGATTTTATTCCCGGGAAAAATTAATTCCCAGGGAACTCATTTCTCTGGGAATATTTAGAATTGGGCTGTATATATATAGAATATTAAGAGAATATAAGAATATATTATTACGAATTTCCTTATTCGTCTTTTTGCGTTGTTTTATTCCCAATAATAAAACAAGGTTCGTTTTAAATTACGATAATTACAACGGTTTAACTTCCTTCTATTTTACTTATATAGTACAACAGTTTACTTTATTTATAACACTTAACAAGTCTTGTATTTTACTATCAATTCGCGTTGCTTACTTTACGGGGTTTAATCACAAACTGAAATCTCCATTCCAAAAAAGACCTCCGCTATTTATACCAACTCACCATACTCAAATGAAGGTAGATCTAGCGAATTCAAGAACCTTCTAGACATTGTTGTCGTGCTTATCTTTGTAGAACAATCTCGAAGGGCGCAGAGTAATCTTTACTGAGGTGAATTCACGCTACTGGTTTAGCGAGCTGGTACGTTGTTACAATGCATACTTTCAGGCGCAGCAGTAACCGCCTGTTATTTACATACTGTTAGTATAGTCATTAACAGCACGCAAAAGCTTTTACTTATTCGTAACAATATATAATAAAATAGAATATATATAATAAAATATTTAAAAAGCCCACAAAATTCGCTTTTAATTAATTGAATAACATTTTGATTAGGTCGTGATAACCTTTAAATTCAGTTATGACAACATCTACTCGGTTGCGACAACGTCTAACTCGGTTGTGACAACATCTGATTCACATCTCACAACTTCAAGCTCAGTTATGATGACCTCTAGTGTGGTTGTGACAACTTCTAAATGCGGTTGTGACAACCTCTAAATTCGTTTACGACAAATTCGGTTGTCTGAGCACATTCCCTACAACTAAAGACTTACGAGCGAGCCTCATTTTGTGTGCGGAAATATAGGACTCGAAACTCGTCAGAAGCATGTTGGGCATTGAGTGCGATTTCAAAAACTATTCAATATTTTCACCCACAGTTCCTAGATAAACCAACTGCAACCCATTTAGCCATAAGGGCTAAAAATATTTTTTTTTTGAATCGAAAAAAGAATCATCCAATAACAAAAACACTGCGCTCCTTCATATGAAAGTTTGAATTATCGTGATTCGTGACACTGCATGTAAAATGTGTATTTTTACGACGAGTAGCGAAAATTCGCTGGCTCCCTTATCCCAGCACCTAGATATTTTGGGGCAAACAACAGTCTCGTGTTAGTACTGGTACTCGAAACTCATGTGTACTAGAGATGGATGTATATTTAGATTTCATTCATGTATGAATGTTGGCTACAATGAAGCAAGCGGACTCGTACTCCTCTACAAAAGTGAATCCTGGCTATGAGAGAATGAGAGATCACTGACTGGCTTAGCCCAAAAATTTTTGATTCGCGGCAGGGAGGAAGTATGTTTTTATGCATTTCTAACAACATTTATGACCCTCATCACCGTCATAGTAATCATCGTCATCATCAGCATCATCATCCTCATGGTATTGAGCGTCAGCGTCATCATATTTATGAATTTGTATGAACCCTTCATACGTCCAAATTTGAACATTTTTGGATGCTGCTACGTCTGTCCATCCGTACGTTTGTCCATCCATCTGTCTGTCCGTCTGTCTACTTGTGTCGCGTGTGTTGTTGTGCAATTTGAAAATCGATAAATTGCAATTAATTTAATGGTCACAACACGAACGACATCCAAGAATTCCTAAATCATAAATCACAACATCAATTGTGGTTGGTACGATATGTTGGATCATGGGTAAGGGGGATATGAAGACATAATATGCACATGTTCCGATGATTTTTTTTGCGCGCTCTTTGGTGAAACTTCCATTAACGATTTAAATTGTACGAAATATGCAGTTTCCGTCGAAATACCAAGCACTTTTCAAGAATAAGGATAACTACAAGGTGGCGCAAAAGTAAACTTCCGATGTTTTTTGGCTGTAATTTAAAAAATAATGAAAAACTTTGATTCTTCTTGTGGATTATTTTTATTTGGTCTTTTAATTCTTTTTACATCAAGTAGAGAATATGATGTCATGTAAATGGCCGCCGCCACAGTTGATTGTCATTTGAGCCCTTTTTATGGCATTTTCCATCACTTTGGCCAAAACTTCCGGCGATAGGTCCTCACATTCTTGACGGATATTGTCTTTAAGAGCTGCAAGAGTCTGAGGCTTGTTGACATAAACCCGCGACTTCAAAAAGCCCCACAAAAAGAAGTTTGGAGCGGTCAAATCAGGCGATCTTGCTGGCCAGTGCAAATCGCCAAAACGGGAGATTAGGCGCCCGGGAAATACATCCTTCAGCATATCGGTTGTGGCACGTGCAGTGTATGCCGTTGCACCGTCCTGTTGGAACCACATGTTTTCCAAACTAAATTCATCAAGTTGCGGCAAAAAAAACTCGTTGATCATTACTCTGTAGCGTGGCACGTCGTCTGGTCGATGTCGACGGCGCTTCCATGACATCCTCGGCTACAGCAGCAATATTCTCTGCAGAACGGCTACTCCGGGGTCTGCCACGCCTGGCAGCATCTCGTGTTGTGCCAGTCTCTTCGAGGCGAGCGGCTAAACGTCGCAGTAGGCGTTGGACGGCCAGGAAATCTGCGACGAAATTCACGTTGTGCCAAAGTCACCGACCGATTATTGGTCAAATAAATAGTCAGCAATATTCCGCGTTCTAGAGCAGTGTAGAGTAACATTGTTTATTAACATGTATTTCGCATGTGTTTACTACACAAATGTCAAAACAGAACTGACATTAGGGGCCAATCGCAAAATTTATAGCATTTTCTGATAGGAGGATTACTTTTGCGCCACCTTGTAGATATGAAGAGGGTCTCTAAGTTCCTAATGTGATAACTATTTAACTTCCAATTCTTCAATCTAATTTTATTCGCGACTTTTTGAGTCCATTTTGTCAGACACGTCTTGTGATTCTCAAGCCAAGAGCTGTGTCAGTAATGTGAAAACTTTTCCCTTGGCAGAGTAACACATTAAGATCCATTTAGGAATCCCGTGTTTCTTTAGCCAAAACAAAATGCAGTTTAAGTCGACTATTAGTTTCAAGTTACACTCAAAAAAATATGTGAGTAACGACAGGCATTGTAACTGGTGTAAAAGAAAAAGCAAACTTGTGTTTGTTTTTTTTACAACTATAGTTATTTCAACTAGATTATATCTGTTCGTCTAGAGCTCAGTGGGGATTTCCCCAAAAAATTGGAAATAGTTGAGTCATTTGGAATTCTTAAATTAAGACGCGACATTCCCTACTTGAGCTGGACACTAGGATGTTCCTTAAATTTTGGAACGAAGTTGCTCACGTTGCGGAATGAGGGCTAAATGAAAAAAATTAAACAACTTTTTTTTAACACTATTATGTTACAACCCAGTATTAAACAGTGCAACACGAAAAAATATAACCATATACGGACACAATTATGTGATAAAATACCAAACAAAAAAAACCGTGCTCCCAGTTTCACTTTTTTTATGGGCCTCTTTTTTATATGGGCCTCCAAAGAACAAAAATTGTGAACATATAAAACCAAAAAAACTTCATCTTCAAGGCCAAAATCGCAAAAAACTTAAAAAAATTCGATTTATTTTACCTTTTTCCCCCTGTTCAGGTCCATAGGTAGCAAATTCAAGGAAACAATCAACTACAGAAATGTACCTAAGATCTCAATAAACAACTTTCTAGAAAATATGAACTTCCTAGGTATGATTCTTATATTGTGTGCTGCGACCTTACTGATTTGCCTGTGCTGCTGCGGTCGATGAGATAGCATAATATCTCAATGTTGAAGTAAACAGTGTTAAGAATCATTCCTAGGAAGTTCATATGTTCTAAAAAGTTGTTTATTGAGATCTTAGGTACATTTCTGTAGTTGATTGTTTCATTGAATTTTGAACGGGGGATAAAAGGTCAAAAAATAGAATTGTGTAAAGTTTTTTTTTGCGATTTTGATGAGATTAAGTTTTTTTGATTTTATATGTTCACAATTTTTGTTTTTTATGATAAGGGTATAAGGTTTTTTTGCGATTTTGACCTTGAAGATGAAGTTTTTTGGATTTTATATATTCACAATTTTTATTTTTTATGATAAGGACTACAACTTTCGCTCAGAAAGTAAATCAAAATTCCCAACGGTTTGGAAGATATGAGCCTGACAAAATTATCACTTTTTTGCAAAAATTACACCGAGGCCCCAAATCTTTGGGGCCCATACAAAAAAAAGTGCATGACATTGGGCAAAACAGGGTGATACGGGTCTTTGATTTGTTTTTTATATTTTCATGGCTTCAAAAATTAAACACAGTGTTATCAACTATATAGTGTACTTTTGCTTTGGTTTGTATCTAGACTAACGTATGTTGGGGCATTTCTTGTTTAATGCGATGTTTTCTATATGGAGCCAGTGACTTATTTTAATATATATTGCAGTTTTGAACCCAATAAAAAATAAATTTAGCAAAGCCAAAGTAAAGGAAGTTTAAAAAAGAAAAGTTTCTTAAATAACAAACTCTTATGGCTTTTTATTTCAGAATGTACTTCTTAAAAATAGTACGTATTCTTAAAAAAAACATTAGCTTTTAATAAAAGAAGTACCTCTTTTTAAAAAATTACCTTTTCGGAAAAATACAAAAAATACCTAAAAAAAAGATTGTTCCAGGTGTTTTTAATGCCAAAGGCAGGGTTCGTATTCCACGTAGGTTCGTAGCTACCCACGACAATGGGGAATTACCCATTACCCGTAATGGCTTACCCATAATTATTTCCGTGGGGAATGGATAGCGATCGTTTACCCATTACCCGCAGGGTATGGGGAAAATAATGGGTAGCTACCCACGACAATGGGGAATTACCCCGAGGGTAATGGGGAAAAT